>OW818029.2:104115176-104519201 GCA_942486065.2 Calliphora vomitoria
CTAAATACTGTTACGAAATTGAACTATCAATTTTATGGTGGTTTTAACATCCACTATCTTATCTGCACAATGCTGCCAACATTAACTGTTAAAGCTGCTAACATTAACATTAAGGCTGCTGAAAGCTCTAGAAATAGAACATTCTAGTTTTGTCCGTTAGATAATTCATGAAACTTCTAGAAGATAGCTCTGAGTATATAAATAGTAACAGCTTGTTGCAGTCAGTTAGTGTATTTTAGGCGCTGCACGTGAGGGAAATGAAAAAAAAAAATTGGAAATCCGATGTTAATAAAATTGCCCACGATTATAGAGGATGTTTTGCTGAGATTTTAATTTGGACTTAAAACACTAGGGTGGGGCGGAGCCTCAAGGCCCCAAAGTGGTGTATCTCGGGTATATGACAAATTAAAAATTATGTTTTCCATCCGATAAAAAATATTGCTTTAAAATTTTCAGTAAATTGTTTATATGGCATTATATTAAAATTTATTAATATTATTATCAAATTTTATTATTTGGTTTTACGTTTTTTTTTTTAATTAATAAAATCTAACAAATACTTGAAAAAAATAAATAAAAAATATTATGAAAGAAAATTTTTGTCTTATACAAATGTGTGCCGTATTTTTTTCTTCACATTTTAAAAACATTCAACTGTAAAAATCCGCTCTTGTCTCAAATGTTAATACATTCATGTTTATCATGCTGTGTAATATTTTTAAAAGGTACCATTAGAATAAAGAAAAAGTACCATGAAGAATTCTCACTCACTTAGGACCACATATGCTTAATTTCATGTTTCTAGGTCCATTGTTATAAAAAATTGAAAAAGTACCATTAGAGTAAAGAAAAATTACCATAAAGTCTCCCCCTGGAATTCTCACTCACATTGGACCATATATTCTTAATTTCACGTTTCTAGGTCCATTGTTATTGTTGAGCCCTGCGATGATGTGGAAACGGAAAGTAGTTGTGGAAACCTTGATGTGATCCCTATATATTTCCAAAGTATTTTCCCAGCCCCGAAGAAAATGTGGATCCTATGGGCAAAATTGTAAAAAAATACCATTTTTGGAATTTTCACTCCAATTTTTAGGAATTGCGGGTTTCCCTTTGAACTTTTGACAATTTTCTGAGAAACATAAAAATTGCACGTGTTTAAAAATTTTACATGTCGAAGGTACCCAACTTTGAGCCCCCATATCGCCGCGCTTGGAGCATTTGTAGGGTCCATTTTAATAACTTAAAATCGAATACTCCTTGGCTACCCCCACGTTAAATTTTATTCCGATCGGACCAGCCGTTTAGAAATCCCAGATTTATTTCCAAAAAATTTTGATTCTGCCCCACTGTGCAATCTTGGAGCACTCTAATGTACATCCATACATATATATAACTTTTGTTTTTATTTCTTCAACCCCGTTGGAAGAAAACAACAAAACAAAAAATTTCGAAACATAAAGTTAGAAATTTATTTATGGTTTTTTAACAACTAAAATTGAACCAGTTATTAAAAAAAAAGAATTTGTTATATTATTTTTTGTTTTATTTCCTTACTTAAATTTATTTTAATAAAAATTTCACAAATAAAGAGTAGAACAAAAACACAAAAAGTAATAAAAATATAATAATATATCCATAGAAACGTTACTGAGAGGGAAAAAACCTAAGTCGGTTGTCAAAAACCTAAGTCGTAATGTATTAGTACATAGTATTGAGGTTGTATTGGTGCCTTTTTAATTTTCACCAGACACACAGAGTTTTATAAAAATTTTTAAATTTTAATTTATTTAAATTTTCTTCTATTTTTAATGCCAAAAATTTAAACTCTGTTCTATAAATTAAATTAAACTACAAATAAAACTAAGTGTCAAAAATTAATAAAAACTATTTTTTTTTTTCGTTTGACCCAAATTAAAGTGTTTCGGAAAAAAAATGTCTATAAAAGTGTTCTATAAAAATGTAAACATGTTAATTTATTAAAATTTTCTTCTATTTTTAATGTCAAAAATTAAAACTCTGTTCTATAAAATAAATTTTACCACTGTAAGAGAATTTTATGATTTTAAAAACGTTAATTTTATTTTAAGATGTATTTTATTGTAATCAAGTAGTCTGCCTCTTGCAGTTGACAAAATACAAGTAATCATTATTTATTACTAGATCATCAAAAACAACGATGATATGTTTTTCTACGTGCGTTCAATGATCAGTTGGGACTGGTTTATTAATTTAGTTAACATATTATGTATAAAAAGGGAATATAAAATATAGAATTTGTAAAATTTTTGTGTAGACTTTTTGTAGGGTTATCTACTAGTTTGGGTAAAAATCCCACACATTCTCCCCCGCAATGAACAGTCGTTCTTAGATAGTTGACACTTTGTCGTCATTAGATGGTAGAAAACAAATTTTTGATATAGGCCGCTTTATGTACTTGCCATTGCAATATATTGTAATTCTTCAACTTTGACGAGTGGCCATTGACCTGCAGTACTTCGTTCATGTAGAAGAAGATCAATATTGTATGTTTCTTTCGACTTTATTCCACTTAGGTTGAGCTTGAAGTCGACATAAATATTATTTATTCCAGCGATCCCAGAAATTTTGTTTGAGATGTTCAATTAATTTCCAACGGCTCAAACGATCAATATTTGCATCAAGAAAGTCATCATCAGGGATGGCTATCCACTGAGAAAATGTGCTGGTGTAAGGACATCGACGTCTGTAGGATCGGCAGATAATGAACACAATGGCCTGAAGTTTAAGCAGCTTTCAATTTGTGCCAAGAGGGTACTGAGTTCTTCATATGTTAGTATGCGATCTTTCATTATACGGCGCAAGTGATGTTCTGTGGATTTCACGCCTTTTTCCATAGTCCGCCAAAATGAGGTGAAGTAGGAGGGATGAAGTGCCATTTTGTACCTTGATTCGCAAGTGTTTCTGCGAAATGCTCAGCAAGTGATGAAACAGAATTTTAGTGCATAAGTCTCTATGAGCTGTAAAGCGTCGCAATGCATCCAAGAAAGCATCCAAGTTTAGACTAATAACTGGTTCTAAATATGTAGCCTTCGTACACATGCAGATAAACAAGGAAATGTAGCCCTTAGAGGTAGATGCTGTTCGTAAAGAAGAGGTTTTTATATTAATGGGCCCAGCATAATCTAATCCGCTATACTTGAAAGCTCGAGTAGGTTGCAGACGCACAGATGGCAGGTTGCCCATAAGTTGTTGACAGGCTTGTACTTAAAGCATACTGTATATATACGTTGTACTCGTTTAGCTATGTTTCGGGCTAAAACTATACAGTAATAATGAGAAACGTAGGACTGCATAAGCTGGAAAAGTAATCCTCTTATCAGAAAATGCTATAAATTTTGCGATTGGCCCCTAATGTCAGTTCTGTTTCGACATTTGTGTAGTAAACACATGCGAAATACACGTTAATAAACAATGTTACGCTACACTGCTTCAGAACGCGGAATATTGCTGACTATTTATTTGACCAATAATCGGTCGGTGACTTTGGCACAACGTGAATTTCGTCGCAGATTTCCTGGCCGTCCAACGCCTACTGGTGAAACACTGCGACGTTTAGCCGCTCGCTTCGAAGAGACTGGCACAACACAAGATGCTGCCAGGCGTGGCAGACCCCGGAGTAGCCGTTCTGCAGAGAATATTGCTGCTGTAGCCGAGGATGTCATGGAAGCGCCGTCGACATCGACCAGACGACGTGCCACGCAAATGGGTATCAGTCGACGGTCTTTACAGCGAATTTTGGTACAAGATTTTAAGACGTTTCCGTACAAAGTCCAGACGGTGCATCAGCTGTTAGCTGCTGACCGCCTATCGCGTCTGACATACGCTCAAGCCATCCTTAATCACCACCAAGAGGAAGATGATTTTTCATCAAAAGTACTCATGAGTGATGAGGCCCATTTCCATCTTAGCGGGTACGTAAATAAGCAAAATTTACGCTTCTGGGGCACTGAAAATCCGCGTGTAACCCACGAAGAGCCATTACACCCGCTCAAAGTCACTGTATGATGTGCTGTTTTCGCTGGAGGAGTCATCGGACTCCGCGGGCCAAATAGTGAATAGTGAGTGCTACAGAGCAATGATCAACGAGTTCTTTTTGCCGCAACTTGATGAATTGGGATTGGAAAACATGTGGTTCCAACAGGACGGTGCAACGGCACACACTGCACGTGCCACAACCGATATGCTGAAGGATGCATTTCCCGGGCGCCTAATCTCCCGTTTTGGCGATTTGCACTGGCCAGCAAGATCGCCTGATTTGACCGCTCCAGACTTCTTTTTGTGTGGCTTTTTGAAGTCGCGGGTTTATGTCAACAAGCCTCAGACTCATGCAGCTCTTAAAGACAATATCCGTCAAGAAGTTTTGCCCAAAGTGATGGAAAATGCCATAAAAAGGGCTCAAATGACAATCAACTGTGGCGGCGGCCACAGTTTTAAAAAACGTTTACGGTGGGCAATAAAGCAGCGTTTTTATATTTTACACTTAGATTGGAGACATTAGTACTTACAGTAGCAGAGTTAGGTTTTGACGTAGTAACATGTGGCTGGAAAGTCTGGTTTTCAGTAGGGAAGTTAAGCACAGGTGAAGTTGTTTGATCAGAATTGTTTCCGCAGAATTCGTTATGAAGAATAGTATGATGAGGCTTACGGCAAATATGGCATCTGGTACTCAGTCTACAAGATGATTGTAAATGCCCAGTGTTTAGGCAGTTTCGACAAAGACGATGTTGATTTATGAAACCTTTCTTCTCCGCTGAAGACAAAGTACTAAATCGAAAACATTTGTAAAGAGGATGACGTTTGTTGCAGCAAAGGCAGTTGTTATCATTTACAGTTGACGCAGTGTGAGCTCGTATAACTCTAGTAGATTTCTTACGATTTTCCTTACCGTAGACATGTTTTGTTTAAACAGCTTCTTCCTCTAAAGATTCCATTTCAAGCTTTTGCGTAATTAAATACACTAGAATTGAATCCCAAGTAGAAATATCTATTTTGAATGATTTTAATTGTGAGAAACATGTTCGCATTGTGTCTAATAACCTTTTGAAATTTTTTAGAGTTCCATCAGATGACGATATTGAAACCAACCTTTTCAATATTTGCTCAACACTTTTTCGCTCATTATGAAATCTTTTTTCGAGAGCATCCCATGCTAAATCATAACTGGTTTCTGCTGCCGGATATTTGTTGACTAAGCTGAGTGTTGTTCCAGTACAAGAAGACTTCAAATAAAAATATTTTTGTACCTTTGTAAGGGAAGTGTTTTGATGAACAAGTGTTTTAAACATGTCATGATATGAAATCCGTTCTAGATAATCTCCAGAAAAGGCTGGCAAATCAATTTTCGGAAATC
Organism: Calliphora vomitoria; assembly: GCA_942486065.2. Lineage (NCBI taxonomy): Eukaryota > Metazoa > Arthropoda > Insecta > Diptera > Calliphoridae > Calliphora > Calliphora vomitoria. Next base: position 104,120,569 of record OW818029.2, read on the forward strand.
CTGCTCCAGCACGGAAGGATTCGTTGCGGCTAGTGGCGGCGAAGGTGCCTGTGTGTACGGTTGGAGTCTGTGGAGAATCTAATCCAAAAAGTAAATCTAAAATATTAGTTTTTAAAGAAATGTAGACATCATAGCAGTTATAAAATGTGTTGGTACTTAAATATGGCACGTCTTTCTCAGCGATAGAACTTTCCCGAGCCATATCATTTAGTTGATCATGCCCATCCTTGAAGCCTTTCAAACTGGATTCTAAATCCTCCAAAACAGTTTGATGATATCCTCGTGATCTTTGGGTTTTGCTTGAAAAGTTATAGAAACACGTTCAATATGTTCAACTCTTTTATTTTGGTCTTGCACTGCTTGAAGAGTTGAAGTCATCTTTTCTGAATTTAGCACGAAATTCGTGAGGGAATAATTGCACAGCACGTACGTAATTTTATGATACCGTAGGCACGACGGCAGTATTTAATTATATATCAGGAATTATTGAAATATTAATAAGAACATGGACAGTAGTCCCGGGCTTCGACACCACTTAAATTTTATGATTTTAAAAACGTTAATTTAATTTTAAGATTTATTTTATCGTAATCAAGTAGTCTGCTTAGTGATTTCATCGATATACTCACCCCCTAGATTTTCAATTACAGAAAGCCAATATAATAGATTTTTTAAATCACTTGGCCCCCGTTTACTGGCAGCTGGCGATTATAATGCTAAGCACACATTCTGGGGATCACGACTGATTACCCCTAAAGGTCGTGTTTTGTTTGATACAATTTCTAAAATGAGTTTGAATGTGATTTCGAGCGGCCAACCTACTTACTGGCCTACTGACCAGCGAAAAATACCGGATGTTATTGATCTTAGTGTGATGAAAATTATCCCTGGAGAAATGATTCAAGTTGAATCCTCGTTGGAACTATCTTCAGATCACTCACCCACTATTGTTACTTTATTGAGCCCCCGAGAAATTGTATCCCCGACTGGTAAGTTAGCGATGACAGGAACAAGAATTAATTGGCTCAAATATAAAAAATACCTCAGTACACATTGCTCGGAAAACATACCGCTAAGAACACCAGAAAACATTCATCACTCTCTTATCAATTTCGATAAAAATCTCAAACTGGCTGTTCAACATGCTACCCAAACCCCCCGACAAATCAGATATAATAGAATTTATTCTGCAGATGTCGAACAGCTCTTAAATGAAAAAAGAAGAGTTCGAAGCGAGTGGCAATTGCACAGATCCCCCCAACTCAAATCGAAGCTTAAAGATTGTATAAAAAGACTTAAAAAGCTCTTGGAATCATTGGATAAATATCTAGAAAGCCTGGACGCAACCCCGCAATCGGATTACTCATTATGGCGAGCCACAAAAAGTCTTAAAAGACCTGTCATATGTAAGCCTCCCTTGCGAAATTCAAGTGGCGGTTGGGCAAGAAATGATACTGAAAAAGGGAATTTGTTTGTTAATTATTTGAAGCAAGCATTTACCCCGAACACATCAAATGAAACTATTGAGTTGCCACCTGTTGTAACCCATTTTGGAGCAGCCGTACCCCTACGTTTTGAGATTCGAGAGATCGAAAAGGCTATTGTTGATTTAAACTCCAAGAAAGCACCTGGTATTGACAAAATCAGTAACAAGATGCTTATGGAGCTACCCCGAATAGCAATAAAAATAATAATTTTTATTTTTAAAGCTATATTAGGCCTTGAATATTATCCTCCAGAATGGAAGGTTTCACTGGTTACCATGATACTTAAGCCGGGAAAATATCATACAAAAGTAGAATCATATAGACCAATCAGCCTATTGTCTAATATATCAAAGCTATTTGAAAAGATACTCATGAACAAGTTGTACCCGATGTTAATTGAAAACAATTGTATTCCGAATCATCAATTTGGATTTAGAAGAAAACACAGTAGTATCGAAGAAACCCATAGACTTGTAAATATTGTAAGAAAAGCATTTGAGGAAAAGAAATATTGTTCCGCTCTCTTTATCGACATTTCTCAAGCGTTTGATAAAGTATGGCATGATGGTTTAATATACAAACTGAGTCAAAATTTACCCGCAAACACACATAAGCTATTGAAAAGCTATTTAACTGGTCGAACATTTAAGGTTAAAGAAGGAGACTTTTTAAGTAGTCCCCAACCCATTGAAGCTGGAGTTCCCCAAGGCAGTATCCTGGGACCCTTTTTATATTTGATATATTCGTCTGATATGCCAACTAACAATCGCACGCATACATCAACATTTGCAGATGATACTGCTATTCTAAGCATTCATGAAAACCCTGAAGAAGCGTCTCGTTACTTACAAAATCACATATTTGAATTAGAAAAATGGTTAAAACAATGGAAAATTAGAGTCAACGAACAAAAATGTACACATATAACATTTACATTGCGAAGAGAATCATGCCCCCCTATTCATATCAATAACCAAACAATAATCCAACAATCGGAAGTTAAATACCTCGGAATACATCTCGATCGTCGTCTTACATGGAACAGCCATATAGATGCAAAGTTAACTCAAATGAAATTGAAATCAATTCAAATTAATTGGCTCTACGATTAGTTTAAATTGTAAACTTCTACTTTATAATGTGATCATAAAACCGATATGGTGTTATGGCATACAGCTATGGGGCACGGCCTCAGCGTCAATTGTAGAGAAAATCCAAAGACGCCAATACAAGTTTTTAAGAATGATCACAGTTGCCCCCTGGTATATCAAAAACGCGAAAAACTGAGATCACAAAAAATGTTTTAAAAAAACTTGAAATTCACCCAAACCCACTGGCTCGCAACATATTAGATAACCGTGGCCACATTCGATTAAGAAGGAGGGACACAGCAGACCTAATCCAAAGACTAGAAGGAAGAATGCCTATTTAATCAAAGCAACAATGAATAAACAATTTTTCGTCCGGCACTGTCTGGACTAATTAAATTATAATTATTAGAAATAAGATTTGAAATACTTGTTGTTAGTTCATTAAATAATGAAGATAAATAAAAAAATAAAATTGAAAAGAAAGTAGTCTGCCTCTTGCAGTTGACAAAAATCAAGTGATCATTATTTAGTACTAGATCATCAAAAGTATTTAGTCGGAAAATCAAAGTTAAAATTTCAAGTATTTTGATGTGTTTAATTCACATATCACAGGTACGTGTGAAGAGAGTAATTATTGTTACTCTCAGTTGCGCCAATAATAACACTGGTGCCCCAGATTTGAATTATGTTTTGTACAAGTTGGTGAACCCTCATTACTAGGTTATAATTATTTTTTTTTCCAGTTTTTCATTGAATACCATATTATACCCTACACCACCATAGTGGGGAGGGTATATTGGATTTGTGCAGATGTTTGTAACGCCCAAAAATATTAGTCTAACAGTATACCGATCGACTCAGAATCACTTTCTGAGTCGATTAAACGATGTCCGTTATATATACAGAATTCATGTCTCCAAATTTTATGATGATCGGTCCATAATTAGTCATAGCTCCCATATAAGGCCTGCTTCCGATAATCACTTTAACGATCATAAATCTCATAAAAATTTTGGTATACACATGAAATGCAACATAAATAACTTTCATATAGACATTAATCACATCACCTAATTTCATGGTGATCGGTCCATAATTGGTCATAGCTCCCATATAAGGTCCACTTCCGAAAATCGCTCAAGAATATAAATTATTGAAATTTTAAAAGAAAAATGTTTTTGCTCATTTACTTAGTGTAGGGTATTATATGGTCGGGCTTGACCGACCATACTTTCTTACTTGTTTTTTGGTGTTTTTCTTCAAAATTTTGGGTAATGCAGCTTAGAATGTGAATTTTTTTTCCATGAAACTGGTCTACGTAAACATATGTTTCTTTTGAGTATAATAATTCTGGTGGATGTTGTGGCATATTTGTCCGATCTTTCAAAAATTTTGAAATTTGGCTCTTTTAGCTTTATCCTTAATAAAATATTGTATTCCGAAAATTCGTAATAAAAATTTAACAACGCATATTTAATGCATTACGGCGAACATAGTTTTTAATAAAAATGGAAAATTAGTTAAACATTTAATGAAATATTTAGATAATACTTCGAACTTTTACATCTTAAAAAAATATTTTTTTATAATTAAAGTTTTAGGTAGTCATAAAAATTTAACACTGCATATTTAAGGCATTACGGCGAACATAGTTTTTAATAAAAATGGAAAATTAGTTAAACATTTAATGAAATATTTAGATAATACTTCGAACTTTTACATCTTAAAAAAATATTTTTTTATAATTAAAGTTTTAGGTAGTCATTAAGGTCCAACTATAATAAGCATACACTAGCTTAAGTCAACTTAAGCAACTGTGCGAATACATGTAAAACGTATGTGACAAACTATAATGTACAAGGTGGCGCAAAAGTAATCCTCCTATCAGAAAATGCTATAAATTTTGCCGATTATTGGTCAAATAAATAGTCATCAATATTCCGCGTTCTGGAGCAGTGTAGCGTAACATTGTTTATTAACGTGTATTTCGCATGTGTTTACTACACAAATGTCAAAACAGAACTGACATTAGGGGCCTCGAAAAATTTATAGCATTTTCTGATAGGAGGATTAGTTTTGCGCCACCTGTTACTTAAGAAAGTTTCGTAAGGTTTCGTCAAATTTTATTTGCTTAAGGAAAGAGCGAAGCTGGTCGCACATTTCTTATGAAATCAGCAGTTTGTTATTTTTATACAATGAAAAAAATTAAAAGGAAGAAGAAAATGAATTTATTTTGCTAAAATAATAAGAAATACGTACTTTTTTAATTACGTATTGAACATAATCGGGCAAATGGGGCTAAATTGTTTTGAATGCATGTTAAATTATAGCCATTTAAAAGTTTAATTAGCATTTGACTGCTTTTCGTTAGGTTTTGACATTACCTTAAGCTAGCTTATGTATATTATAGTTGGGGCTTTAGTCTTATTTCTTATTACACATTTGAATCTAACTACAGCAATAGAAATACTTCATTTGACGTTGCGAATTTTGTATTTAGGTGATATATAGCATTTTTGGTGAAAATATCTTAAAATTTTTTTAAAAACATTAGTTTATTTTTTATATATTGATTTTTTTCTACATTATATATCCAGGAATTGTCTGAGTTTCGAATTTGAATACCAAAGTAAGCAAAATAAAATTGGAGAAAAGTGTTTTTATTGATTTTCGCTGAGCTTTTAACATATATTCGCCACAAATGTAACAAAACATATTAGATCTTTAATACAGCATCTCATCTTACTAGCCATAATGAAATAATAAAATAAGAGAAAGTTTTTTTTATAAAAAGAGCTGGAAATGAAAGCAATTTTGTATTTTTGATGCCTTCGCTCAACTACAGAAAAACAGACCCTTACCTAACAGAAATATTGATACAGTACAAGCTCGGTATTCGCGACTAATGAAAAACCAGTACCCCGTTTCTGTAACTATTTGTGAGAAGTTCTCACATCGAGAAATGTGAAACAAAAAATTCCATCGTTTCTCGATTTGGGAGAAAAAAGTGTTTCTGTAACTTAAAGTGAGAAGAGCCAGCACTAATTACGTTTTTATTGGAAATTTCCAATCAAGCTGTCAAAAACATAAAGAAGAAAATAAAAATAAACAAATCAATTTATATTTAAAAAAAATTAAAAAGTAAAATTATAATTTTTTAAAAAAATAAATAATTTAATAGTGAAATGTATACAAGAGCAACATGATCGTAGAAATATGTTGCGAATTTATCGCCAAAAATTAAGGAATACAACTGATCCATTTACTATTCCGGAGCAACGTTTTAAAGACCTCTATAGGTTAAGCAAGGAAAATAATTAACATTAATTTAAAAAATTTTTAAAATTTCTCGATACGAGAGTTACAGAAACGAGGTACAGAGCTGTAGCGAAAACTGTATTTTCGCGAAAATAGAGCCCAAAATTTTATTAAAAAAATGTATGTAAAAAAATTACATATTAAACATTTTTAAAGAAATTGGAGATTTTGAGTTGCTTTTTTGGCAAATTATTTTTTAAACCAGCAGCTGAATCAACTTGTTCTTATAGTGCTGTTGCCGGCTTATCATTTTTCAAAGCCCATTGTATACATATGTTTATCGACATTAAACACTTTAATTTTGTTTTCTTCATGACCACTATCGTATAAATCCTCCGATTCTATATCTGATAATTCCATTTGCTCTTCATTACTTTCCACATGAAATTCTTCTTGAATCCAGTTGTTTATTCAGCATTCGTGAAACGATGTTCCGTACATTTTTTGAGCTACTAGTGTACCTGAATTATATTTTGCAAAAATTTAAGGGCATTTTATCCTCTTTCAGATATTGGACACTGATATTTTATCCCAGGAAGTAGCTAGAATCTCAACTGCATTTTTGAGATTGAAGTTTTTTAGTTTGAGCTTCAAATTCTGGTCAAGCAAGTGGGTGAGCAGTTGTTTTTTTATAATTTAATTTGACCAAGTTGATAACGTTTTGATCTAACGGTTGAATAAGCGCCGTTCAGTTGGGTGGTGGATTCATTGATACAATTAACCCGTCATCATTTTTTAGTTCCTCAAATGGGTGACACGTCGCGTTATCTAAAGGCAAAACAGCTTTTTGCAGCAGACCTTTTGAAGCCAAAAATTCTCGGACCTAAACAATTTTAACTTATGAACAACTTACTTTTACTAATTAGGGAAAATAAACTTTCGTGGGTAACAAATTTGTGATGGAACCAGTCCTTGAATATAAATGATTTTATTCAGGCGTTATTACTGGAGTTGTATACCACAGGATTATTGAAAAAGCCTTTAAAGGCGCGTGGGTTTTTCGATTTTCCAACAACCAACAATTTCAGTTCGTCTGTACCATTCGCATTTGAATAGGGCAAAAAAGTTATTCGTTCTTTACATATATTTCTTCCGGGCGCTGTTTTCTCATTACATGTGACAAGAGTGTGATTTGGAAGCATCCTATAATATAAACCAGATTCGTCGGCATTGTAGATTTGGTGAAGTGTCAACCCATGCTCATCAACATAATCCTTAAACTTTTTCACAAATCTATTTTTTTTTTTTTTTTAAAGAGAAGTAACACTCAGGTAATTAATATGCCTATTTATAATTGTGTTACTTTCTTTGGAAAGGGGATAGATTGTAGAAGGAAAGGTGGTGAAAGGAGGAGAAAGGCTTTTATTGACAACTCTGCAATTGCGCGTTATGCTTGTTATTAGTGCAGGTTGCAGCGCCTCTGGTGGTGAGATGGCGCATAATTCAAGCCAACAACCTTTATTTATTTATTTTACTTCGGTGGCGTTTTAGTGTTATACCACCGAAGGAGGGCGCTGTGATAAATATTAGTTATTAGTAAACTAATAATTATTATAAACTGATGTTGTTGATTGGCAGCGGCTGGGAATCGAACCCAGGCCGCAAATACCATATCATGCTTAATGATCAAACGCGCTAACCAATTAAGCCACAGCACCCACATGTCCACGCTTAAATTTCTTGAATCATCCTTCATTGTCATTAAGACCTTAATTGGTTTGATACATTTTTGAAAAAGGATTATATGCAAGCAACATCTATTCGCCTTGAATACCCAGCTGGAGAATTAACTCTGAGCTCTATATATTGCCCACCACGTTTTTCGATGACCAAGGAAAAATTTGAAGAATTCTTTATAACACTAGGAGATCGGTTTCTGGCATGTGGAGACTACAATGCAAAACACACATATTGGGGTTCGCGATTGGTGAATCCCAGAGGTAGACAGCTGTATAAAGCTCTAGTTGCTTAGATTTCGTGTTCCCTGGACACCCAACTTATTGGCCAACTGATCCTAGAAAAATTCCTGATCTAATAGACTTCGCCATATGTAGAAATATTAGTCGAAATACAGTATCCACAGAAATATCCTGTAATTATTACTTATTGCGAGAGATCCAACAACCCAAGATTTCCTAAGGACTCTTTGTGTTTTAAGACAAATTGACTAAAATATAGGAAATATATCAGCAGTCATATCCACACAAATCCTAATTTACAGTGTGGAACACTCTAGGTGCCAAATCCCTCCAAGAACTAATACGCCTATTTCAAATTCGGATATTGAAAGATTTCTTCTCGAAAAGAGAAGACTCAGAAGAGAATGGCAACATAATAGATCACCTGCTGCAAAGCAGAGGCTGTCCACACCAGTACGAAAACTGAAAAGAGCCCTTCATTTAGAAGAGGATCGCATAAACGAAAATTATATTAAAAGTTTGACTAGCAAAAAATACACAAATTTCTCTCTTTGGAAGGCAACGAAGAACATTAAGCCACCGGTAGAGGCACAAAGCGCTTTAAGAAAAGCTATAGAAAAAGCAACAGTATTTGCTGAACATTTAAGTGAAGTATTTCAACCTAATTCTACGGCAAATGAGTTCGAGCTCGAAGAATTTCCGGTTTCAGCAATGGCTAATGCAGCCCAATTCGATATTGGCCCTGAGGATGTTAATAGAGTAATTAAAAATAAATTGAACTTGAAAAAATCACCGGGATATGATTTAATAACTCCATCATTTATGAACCTATCAAATGTGGCAATAATTGTGCTTTCTATATTGTTTAATGCGATCTTGAAACTTGGAATTTATCCAAAAAATTGGAAAATTTCTCAAATAATAATGATACCGAAACCGGGTAAAGATTTAACCCTGCCATCGTCTTATAGACCTATTAGCCTACTCCCTTGTTTGTCGAAGCTGTTCGAGAAAATATTCCAGGAAAAAATCATACCTTTTTTGAATGATGGAAATATTATCCCAGTACACCAATTTGGTTTCCGTGAACATCATGGCACCATTGAACAAGTCAATAGTTTAACTGGAAAGATTAGAAAATCTTTTGAATTAAAGAAATATTTTTCTGCCGTCTTTTTAGATGTTGCCCAAGCTTTTGACAAGGTATGGCATAAAGGTCTAGTACATAAAATCAAGTGTTTACTACCACTATGTACTCATAAATTGCTGGAGTCTTATCTATCGAATAGACTTTTCAGAGTTAAGTTCAATGATTATGTGACGAGAGAATACAAGATTAGAGCTGGCGTTCCACAGGGAAGTGCACTAGGACCTACGTTATATTTGATTTACACACTTGCCTACGTGCGATAAATTAACAATCTCTACATTTGCGGATGATACCGCCATTATTAGTTCACACGAAAACCCACTCATAGCATCTAGTCCACTGCAAAATTATCTCCTACGTGTGGAGACATGCTTGAAAAACTGGCGAATAAAGGTGAATGAGCTGAAAAGTAAACATGTTATGTTCGCTCTAAGGAGAGGAAATTGCCCACCTGTCACACTCAACAACGTTAATATACCGCAGTCTGATTATGTCGTAGAGCTGATCTACCACCCCGCTAAGATGAGTGCCAGTTAACCATGAAGGCTCTCTTGTTGGAGAGCAACTATTTTAATTTTAGTTATAAGATTTAAATACTTATTGTTAGGCCTATAAAAGGCAGATTCAATAAACTAATAAAAGCGTAAAAAAAATATGTAACTTGTAATTCACGCAAATTGAAATTTTTTTTTTTTTTTAAATCTCTCATTTTTGAGATGTCGTTGGTTTTACAATATGTTGAACTTTTCCCATATTAAAAGATGTAAAAGATGACAAAATTTAAGATCAAAATCAACCAATCATACCAAAAGACGGAGATTTCCCTTTTTTGGTTATAGACATTGTAATCAAATTAAAAAAACAGATAAAAGTCGCGAAAATAGAACTCGTTTTGCGTAAACTGTCGCGATTATAGAACCTGCAATTTTAAAAAATAAGCCGTCGCGATAACCGGGTCGTCGCGATAATGGGTAGCCGGGAATACCAAGTTTCCACTGTAGTTTAAGTAGTTTTTTCTTATAATTTAAAAATAAATTCGGATATAGTTTATGATCACGTAAGCTGCAAAAATAAATCTTTAGTTTAAGTATAATCATGTATGTGTTAAACATTCAAGTTAAGAAAATTTGTGTCATTTTTTTAATACGAAAAACATACGAAATATATTGTACAACTTCGAGTTATTTGTCAAATAGTTTCGTGACGGAATTGAGGCTAAATTGGAATCCTTGGAGGAGGATTGGAAAACCATTCGAATATCCTACGAGACAATTTATAGCACGGTAGATTCTATAATATCACCAGAATTTAAGGAATTAGCCCGAAATAGGTACAGGGAATGTAGGGGAAAATATCAGGTGACGAAGGCATGTAAGAACGAACTTCTGAAGGTCGCAAACGAATACACAAAGTGGCCCACAGCATTCTTCTGTTTTGGGTAATTCCACATTCTATCCAACAAACACCACATTTGACCTTTCGGAAATTGGTGTCCGAGTACAAGCTTGTAAAGGTTTTTAATGGAAGTTATGAAGAATGGCCATTCCTAAGGGATATGTTTTCTGTCCTTTATCATACGAATTCAAGAGTATCAACAGTTGAGAAGTTTTTCCATTTACTTAACAAAACATCTGGTGATGCCTTGGCAATAATACAGAAATATCCCTTATCTGAACAAAATTATTTGCCTTAAAATCAAGGTATGAAAACAAGAAATTTTTATATAGAAAATACAGTTATAAACAACAATTTATATATAAAAGTACAGTTATAAACGCCATTTGCATTAGATAATACTGTTATACACAACATGTTCTGTAGAAAATACTGTTATACGCAATATTTACTGTAGAAAAAACTTATATACATATTTCGAAATTAAATAATTCTATACACAACATTTTTAGTGAGAAATATGTATATATAGGAATTAATGTGTGAAATTTCAGCCAAACTTGCGCCCTTTCCAAGAAACGGGAATCCAATTACACTTGATATTCTTTAGCTATACTCTGCGTTTACACATGCAAGTAGATTGTTGAAAGTTGAGTATACATATTATTATCGAAAAATACATCGAATTATTTACAAGTTACTTGAGTGTTTACACATGCAAGTAACAGTTCATTTTGCAAATGTTAGCAAAGGAGAATGATGTCACCAAAAAGCCACAAATATAAGAAAATTACAGCGAATTAAATAAATAAACAAATCTTTGTACTATCTTCATTTGCTATTTTCAAGTCCACTGTTTGTTATTTTGACACTGCATTGCTGAAAGTGTCAAAAAATCACTATCCACCAAAATTCACTTGACAGTGAGCAGCAGGTGGATGCGTGTGTGATTGTGTTAGTGCAAAAGTGTGAATGTATTGTGTTTTTCGAACTGTTACTTGCATGTGTAAACGCTATGTAAGGGAAGATAGAAAAAATTGTCAACTGTATTTGTCACATTGTTTGTATTTATTTTAATTGATAATCAAGCGTACTTACCATATTTTCTAAATATTTATTTTTCCAACAGTCTGTCAAAAAATTGTTGTTGGTTCGTAGTAAAAAACTTAATATTCATTTAAAACAAATATTTGATTTTATTAAAATATTTGTTAAAATCAAATAAAGCTTCAATAAAGAAAAAAATTGTTATGTAGAAGTGTTGTCTATTATCCAAAATATTATAAAAATTTTCACATTATAAAAACGTATTTGAATTGTAGTACAATAAATTAAGAAAATTGAAAAACAAATATGGATTTTTGATTATTTAAAAAGTTGTCAGTATTGTTTGAAGCAAAATTTAAAATCAATAAATATATTAATAAAACCAACTAAAAAGAAAAATAAAACATAAATTTGGTTTTAAACAAGCATTTGTTTGGAAATATTTCGTTCATAATTTTTTCTATGTACATTTAAACCAAAACAATAATGGTAAATAGGTTAGAAAAAGTAATCAGGTTGGAAATAGACTGATAAATTCGTTTCGTACTGAATCAACACAACCGATAAATAATCAGGAAATAATGATGTTGATTTACAGTGCCCTTCGTACAGTAATGCAGCTCCGACGAATGTTCAAACTCATTTGTTGGTTAATCATGACGATATTTTGTTATCAACTGCTTTGGTACAAATTAATCATTTTGCAGATAAATTTACGGTTAGAGCACTGAATGCCTCTGCATCGAAAGGTCTTTCTTGACTAAACGAATATAAAATAGGAAGACAGAATCTGCAGATTTCGAGATATGTAGATTAAATGGTACAATAGTTGCTAATTCTAAGAAACTTTGTAACATACATTATGCACAGGGAAACATAATTTTAAGCTTGGTACTCAAGCTGTGGTTGTTTCAAACTTAACGAGTTTGATGCCATCCGCCTCAATTTCTGAGATTATATTGACTTGTTACTGGGAAGCAACGTCATACCATATATTTAGCTTGAAGGAAACATTTTGGGAAATATGATTGCTCAGAACTCAGTTTGTGGTTGGTTTTTTTATGGGACATTCAAGATAAACTCGCATTCACTCGTTGTGGTCAACGTAAGTGAAAAGACTAAAGAAGAAATCGATATAGGTATTCAGCTTAGGAAATATTGGGAAACAGACGAGGTCTTCAATAATTCTGTGTTATTTTTAAGAAAACCACTTTTCGACGAGGAGATGGGCGATATGTGGTAAAATTACCATTCAGGCAAGAGTTTCCAAAATCAATATTTTTGGCTTCATCTCGCTATCAAGCCAGAAAGCAATATATTCATATGGAAATAAATTTGAGCAAAAAGTAACACCTTAATATTTTAATAACATTTAGAAATATGTCAAAATGGAAAATATTTATCGTATTATATGCCACATCATGCAGTTTTCCGACCTGAGAGTACTTCAACGAAAGTAGTTTTTAACGAATCACGTAAAAAACAAGGTTCATATTCTTTAAATTATATTTTATATAGTGGGCCAACTCTTCAGTCAGATCTTATTACTATAATTTTGAATTGGAGGAATTATAAATATGTTTTTAATGGCGATATTGATAAAATGTAAAGTCAAATAATGATTAATGAATCGGATAGACCCTATCAGAGTATATTGTTCCGCAATAACAATTCCGGTGACATAGACGATTATGAATTAGCTACGGTAACTTTTGGTATAAATTGTGCTCCTTTCTTAGCTATTCGAACTCTTCTACAGTTAGCAGATGACACGGAAACTCATAATCCATTATTGTTACAAATATTTACGAAATGAGAAATATGTAGATGATGTGTTATCAGGGGGACATACATTAGAAAAAGCAGTAGAATCTCAGAGACAGTTGTGCACCGCAATTAAATCTGCTGGCTTTCCATTGAAGAACATAACTGCAAATCATCCGCGATTATTGGAACATAATCCGAGAGATAATCTTTTGAATGACGATTTCTTGAAGACTCTTGGAATTCCTTGGAACGCTATGAGTGATACTTTTAGTTACAAAATGGACACATTCTGTGTAGGAAATTCGATAACAAAACCGCAAATTTTATCTTGCGTGCCGAAATTTTTTTAACCCGGCAGGATGGCTAACGCCTATAATTATTCAAGCCAAAATTCTCCTTCAGGAATTATGGGAAGATGGCGTCGAGTAGGACAAGAATGTTAAGCCACATCAAGAAGGCGCTTACTAGCGACGAGCTATCGAAACTTAGCTGGGCAAAAGCCCTGCTGGCTGAGCTAGACAGTTCCGACCCTCCTACTAGCACAGATGCAGCGGACCAAGCCGCATCTGTTGGGCCTAAACGGCAACGCTCAGTGGAAGAACTGTTTCATCAGCAAAAAGCCGAAGACTAAACGTCCGAAGCAAGAAGCTCGTGTGGTAAGAAGGCCGTATAGTGATGTTGCTCGCAATCCACTTGTAAGAGCCATTATCGACAGGAGTGTAGAAGACGGTGCTATCTACCAAGATAAATGGTTGAAGATCGGTCAGGGTATGCTAGGGGTATACTGGAAGATTCTCAAAGAGAATCCCGGGCCATCCCCGCAAAATTATGATGCTGGCTGGTATCAGGTCCATGTGAAATTGCTAGCCTGTATTAATGAGCACTCAGCTTTATTGCTAAAACTGGCAATTACGTCCCTAGGAGAATTGTGGCCTGGCGCGAAACTGGACGTGATCCCGGTAACCGAGATACTCGCAGACCGAGATCAGTCGCAGTTATTCCGGCGGAACCACATGAACCTGAATAGATTCTGGCTTACATTCAGAGCGGCAATCCCAACCTACCGACCCACAACTGGAAGGTGGTTAAGGTTTCCGCTCCTGAAGGTGCGCATAGAAAGGTGGTCGTAGTCCTTAATAAGGAATCCTTGGCGCTACTACGAGAGATGCAAAGCAAGATCTACTACGGATTCGATAGTATTAAGCTGCGCATCTATCGTGGTGACGACAAGCTCGACCCCGAAACTTCCTGCTGGATGACCCCGCTAGCTCTGAGGACAAAATGGAAACCCAATCGGACTACAGTATGGTTGGGTATCTATTCTGTTCTCTGGGCGAAGCGGAGGATGAAGATGTTCTTCTGGAATCAGACCAAAGGTGAACCTTCACCACTATCCAAGTGAACCTTTACCACTCTAAAGCAGCTTCTGCTGCCCTGCTCCTCCACATTGCCAATTATGGGGAGGAGATTGCATTGGTCCAGGAGCCGTGGATTCATAACGGCGAAATACGTGGACTCAACGCCAGAGAGTAAAAACTATTGTACTTAAAACGCTCAGGTAAAATAAGATCTTGAATTCTGGCTAAGAACCATCTTAATATCTTCATTCTGCCTGACTATAGCGATGAAGATACAGTAGCTGCTGCTTGAGACAGACGCAGGTAAGGTGTGGCTGCTCTCAAGTTGAACCTCCACCAGGTTGAACCTCCATCAAACAACCTGGTATCAACTATGATACGTGCTGCAAACCAGGCCAAAACTCTGGTGATAATCGGTGCTGATGCAAATGCTCACCACTCAATCTGAGGTAGCACAGACATCAATGAACGGGGTGAGTACATTTTAGACTTCATATTAGACTGTAATCTGGTAGTAGTCAATCATGGTTCAGAACTTACATTCGTGGTGGCAAACAAGCAGGAAGTTCTGGACATAACGCTTGTTAGCGCAAGCCATTCGCGACTCATTAGGAATTGGAAGGTTTCTGATGACTGCTCTCTCTTGGATCATAGGTATCTGACTTTCTCAATAGAATGAGAAGTTGAAAAGGTAACTACTTTTCTAAACAGGAGGAAAACCAAAAGGGATGAATATTCGCGGATCCTTTATGATTTACTTCCCACACCCCCTCTGATAAGTAACACTAGGGATATTGAAAGCGCTGTGGAAAAGCTCACACTTTATCTTAGTGAGACCACTAGGCGTACGTGTACCCCCTCTGACCTCCGTGGTGGTCTTTGGATATAGCGAACACTAGGCGTAGTTGTCGCAAACTTTTCAACGAGTCGAAAAGATCAGTGGGATATATTGATAAATCCCTTGAATTCGGTAATTTCTCATTAGCGGACTTTCTGGATATAGAAGGAGTCTTCAGTATCTTGGTCTGGACCAGTCAACTGTAAGGTTCATCAAGAATCTACTACGTTGCAGGATCATTCGTTCCGAAAAGGGAACGGCAGTGATCACGAGAATGGCCACTAGGGGTACGCTTAAAGGAGACGTCTTATCTCCACTGTCGCCTAAGCGGATGACGTCGCAGTGGCAGTCTCTGGGAGCCACTTGGGCTCGATATCACAATGCCTGGAATATGCACTCTGTGTACTAAGTCGGTGGAGTACAGACAGTGGATTGAG
This sequence comes from Calliphora vomitoria, assembly GCA_942486065.2. Classification (NCBI taxonomy): domain Eukaryota; kingdom Metazoa; phylum Arthropoda; class Insecta; order Diptera; family Calliphoridae; genus Calliphora; species Calliphora vomitoria. The sequence goes on from OW818029.2 coordinate 104,136,376, forward strand.
TGTTGACCCAAGCAAAACCGAGCTTGTACTGTTCACAAGGAAGTAAAAGATTCCTCATTTCTCGCTTCCCCGATTGAATGGTGTTGAACTAACACTATCGGACAATGCAAAATACTTGGGAGTCATTCTGGATAGCAAACTATCTTGGAAACCCAATACCCTTTCAAGGACGTCAAAAGCCTTAACAGATATGTATGTCTGTAAGAAGGCTATAGCTACGCAATAGGGTATTAAAGCTCAGATTGTTAACTGGCTATATGATGCGGTCATTAAGCCGACACTATTCTATGGAGTCACTGTCTGGTGGAGGCACTGGACAAATTCTCAATTTATATGCTATTCGAGAAGATTTTGAGAAGAATTGCAATCATGATAACAGGAGCTCTAAGAACGACCGCAACAAAGTCGCTCTTTGCTTTATTAAACTGGATCCCTGTGGATCTAATGGCCAGGAAAATGGCATCCAATTCGGCCTTCAGGCTAAACGCGATTGGGGCGTGGAGACATGATCCATATGGTCACGCCAGTATAATAGGTAGCATTCGGGATCTTCCGGAGAATATCGATTACTGCATTTCTAGGCCCTTCATGGTGAGAAATTTTGGTTTCTCAATTCCGCATAATACGGAAGCAATGGACGGACCACTACACGACACAACGGGTCTCTCAGTCTATACGGACGGCTGTAGGAGGGGAGATCGAGTTGGCGTAGGTATCTACATTCAGGAATTCGAAACTAGGTTATCTTTTAGACTTCCAAATGATTGCATGCATTATCCAGGCTGAAATATCAGCCATAAAAAGGGCGGCTAACTGGCTCAGTTATAACAAGATATCAGGCGGGGATATTCGTATATATACTGACAGTCAGGCCGCAATAAAATCCCTAACAGGTGTATATACATCATCTAATTTGGTCCAGGAATGCCGGGCATCCTTAAAGAGGATGGCGAGACATTCAACAGTTGTACTCAAGTGGGTACGTGGACACGGAGATACTATAGGCAACTGTGTTGCTGATGAATTGTCGAAAAAGGGCGCCATGCTGCCTGACGGACACATAGACTTCCTATGTGGGATTCTGTTATCCAAATGCAAGATTCACATTAGTAACTTCTACTATGAGCTTGCTTAGGCAAGATGGGGTTGTGAACCCACATGTACTATTACCAGAATGATATGGCCCCGACTGAATCGTGGCAACCACGTGAGGAGACTTGGCTTGCCCTACAATGACTTCTGCAGAAGTTGTCAAAACGAGGAGGAGGATGAGACAATTTTTCATCTTCTTTGTCACTGTCCGGCATTGGGAAATCTACGTCACGCAAATGACGGTGAATCCAGACTCAACATTAGGAAAATTGAAAATTATCCAACAATTTTAAAGGCCTTCGAGCGCTTAAATGCTTCTCTTACTTCCTAAGCCGACATATCACCCCTCAGGCCTATCCAAATTTGTCCAATTTAAAAAAAAAAATAATTTATTTTTGAGTTAAAAATTCTAAAATGGCAAAGCACCGATGCACGAAACAGCTCTATATTGGTATAACCCCATATGTTTCTTAAATAATTGCAAAGCTATTTTATTATCACTCTGTAAATAACGTCTCTTTTCTACAAAAAACGTGTAATTGGTAATTGGCGTTCACCAATTACAAATTACATGTAATTGGTAATTGGCATAGTTACACTAATTACAAATTACATATAATTGGTTATTGCCAATTACCAATTACAAGTAATTGGTACTGTAATTAATTACAAAATGTAATTGGTAGCGATCAAGTCTGATTCAAGCAATAAAAATACCACGCTGGGTTAATTTTCAACCTGAAAACTTAATTCAGTTGCATGGTTTGTATGATGCCTCAGAGAGCGCATACTGAGCCGCTCCTTACAAAAACTTAGAAAATATATACATATTATATATCAACGAGTAGGAAATTATGTCCTCTTTTCAAAAATTTAGAAAATTTTTAAAAATTAAAAAAATTATAGAAGACTTTTTTCAAAAATATGGGAATAAAAAATGGTAGCTGATTTTTCTGGAAAATTTTTATTTTTAAAATGCAATAAAAGTTTTGTTTATGAATCGTTTTTAATGAAATTTTACACGTATATAGAAATTTTACATGTATATCGAAATACAAAAGTGAAAAAGAAATTAGTGAATTTTTTTCCACAATCCCACAATTCCCAAACAACTTTTAAAAAATCCAAAAATTGTGATTTTTTAAATTTTTGGATCTATTGAACACACCAAGCTCGGGGATATCAAATCCCTTTGCACAATATTGAAGAACATATTGTGACATACAAAGTAGGTCTTAGTTTTTTGAAAGCAGCTATGCGATTTGAGAAAATGTTGTCTAAATTTGAAATTTACATAAAAAATAGGTCTACTTCGGAAGACTCTGGACCACGCAATAATATGAATTTTGATATTATTTTGCATTTATAATACTTCCCCTAATGTTATCTTTCAGAAAACTATAAACACATTTATTATCTTTTTCTTATTTTCTGTATAATTTCAATGTTTTTTGAAGATCTTGTTGAGGAGATTCCATATATATATTAAAATCTTTCAATTCGGATAGAAAACAAAAATTTGGTATCATTTTTAAGTTTTGATATACCCGAGGTTCCCCACTTTGGGGCACTGTGGCTCGGTCCCCCCTTGGTGTTATAAGCCCAATTTCAAAAACATGCCAACACCTGCTCTATAGGCATGGGAAATTTTATTAAAATCGGGTCATTCGTTTAGAAGTTACAGATTTATTTCCACTTTTTTTTCATTTCCCCCACTGTGTGTTGGTTGCCAATCTCAGATAAGTAGCATATTTCTCTGTTTTACTATTATATTTCCTCATATGTCATTCTTTCAAATATTGTTTACCTAATTCCTTTTTTTCTCCTTGGTTTTCCCCTTTTATTATTTAGTATTTTCAGATAGAAATGGATCCCATTAGACGCAATGAAATCTGCTTGATTTACTTTCAATCCCATCGCCTGGGTTTTTGGAGAATCTTCAAAGGGTTTTCGGTCCGCCAACGTTCGTACAGTGAGAGAGTTCGCAGGTACTGTTCCAACTGTCTATCACAAGGCCACCATGTAAGGAACTGCAATTCAACGACTGCATGTAGTGAACATGTGAACAGAAACATCATACTCTACTCCACAAGGAACGACATGTGGCGTCTGATGTAGCTTCCCATACTTCACTTATAGACGCTCTGTCCAAGATCGGCTACAAATCCATTCCAAGTACCAGAAAATCTCCCCCTAGATTTCTCAATCACTTAGGACCATACATGATTAATTTCATGTTTTTAGGTCAATTATTAAAGAAAATTCAAAAAGTACCATTAGGAGAACAAAAAAGTACATATAGTTCTGTTCTCACATTTTGGTACCTCAATATTAACTCTAACTTCACTCAGATACATAGCAGCTAACTTTAATGCTTATAATTGAAATCATTTAAAATATTAAAAAAAGTACCACTAGGAAAAAAGTACCAATTTCCTTTTTCCTCTGTGAACACTTCTCAAGTTTGTAATGCAGTTTAATTTTCCAGCTGAGATATGACTCAGTCTGTCCAGGTTAGATTAAGAGGTCTGCGTCCTTTGAAATAAAACACGAAATAAAACATTTTTTTAATGGTATATACAAATATTCAAAACAAAGCTTTTATTAACGAAACCTTAACCTACTTATTAAATACTTAAATCTACGAAGTTATTCAGCAATTCAAATGCGTTGAAATGATGAAACGTAGCAGCGGCGGGACATTAGAAACTTGTGATGAAACGGCGGAGTCGGTACTCAAGGTGAGTGGTGAAGCGATGATGGAGAACGGATGATCCTCGGCTTAGTAGAAAGAGAAAACAAACAGGAGTTTGTAGTGAAATATTACAAATATTTCGGGTTGTTTAGCAGTCTAGTATCTACAGTCGGCTAAACTACAAGGAAGTCAACAAGAATTCCGAGGTTCTTGAATTCGGCTACGGATGCAAAAATACGATTGTAAGAAGAATTCGGGAGTTCTTACGATCGGCTAAACTACAACGAAGTCAAGAAGAATTCGGATGCAAAAATACGATTGTAAGAAGAATTCGTGAGTTCTTACGATCGGCTAAACTTACAAGTAATTCAAGAAGAATTCGGGAGTCTTTAATTTGATTTCTACTACTAGAATATGAATGTATGAAAAATTCGGGAGTTCTTACATCGGCTACGATAATTCTATAATACGGTTAGTACGAATGTAAGAAAAACTCGGGAGTTCTTACAATCGGCAAACTACAAGAGCAGGTATTGAGTTAGATTCAGGTTGTACTTCGGAAATACAGCACGAAGGCAATAACAGCTCTCCCATTATCATAAAACTCTGACTACTTATCCAAAAATAAAAATAAACAATTTGTGAATTTTATCAACACACATCAAACTGTAACTACTTAAGTAAAGCTAGTCAGTTTGTGTGTATGCGTGTTCTATTATTACTTATAGCACAAACCGGTTCGTATTACTTGTGTTTTTATTGTTTTGTAACAACACGTTACATTCCCCTTCTACTTTAAATAATAAAAAAAAACATTTATGCACCAAGACCTAAGGTAATATTTACCGAACTCTAAAGAGCTTTGGCTCTATCCAAGTGCTTATGTTTTTTTTTCTTTTTGGTCTTGTGAGTTGTGAGCTTAAAGATCGCGGTATTTCTTCAAGTCTTGTTCCCGAGTTTGTTTGCAAAACTCTTTTCCAATTTGTGACATTATTCCCTTGTTTCGGTCTCGGCATTTGAACTGGTTTCTCACTTTGGTGAGAAAATTCCCTTCTACAAGACGCTTGTTCGGTGATTTAGGGTTTCTTTCGAATAAAGCTGGGACGTTATCTATAGTTTTATTCCTCACATGGTTTGATGATAAAGGTGCTAGCGGTGTATGGCGGTTGATTATACCATGTAGGGGGTTCATTACGCTTCTGGAATACCGCCTTCTACGCTTTTTCTTTACGGTTTTTCCCGGAAGAGTACAACAGGATATTCAAAGGGGCTACACGAAGGTTCTGAACAGTTATATGCAGGTTATCATCGACTTCCTTGTTAACAACACTTTGCACGACTGGTTTACGGGAGTAATAGCGATGATTCATTGACCGGTCGTTTCGAAAACCCTTCCATTATGGTTTTTATAGTGCTTTTGTCACATTGTTCGAACAGGTTGTCCATCTCCATTTAAAATCTACCACACTTTTGGACAGCTTTTTTGTGCTCTTCAATTCTCTTTTAACAAAAGCCCAATATCTCTCCACTGGACTCAGCTCCACGCAGTTTGGAGGAATTGCCTCTTTTGGTACAAATACCACATTATTGTTTTTGTACCACTCAAGACCTTTCTTACCATAGTGACAGATGACAAATCAGGCCAAAAATAAGTGGACACATTAAGAAGTCTTATGAATATAAACATCCTTTTTTGTAAACATTCCTTGATGTAAATTTCGGTATTTATAGAGCCCTTTGTGACAAATGTGTGGCTTTTTTGCTGCAACTGCATATTGCTTGCCATACCAAGAACTTTTTGGGAAATTTTGTCTGCTTTTGGATCCCAAACTTTTCTTCAAAATTCCCTCGAGCATCTGCAACATAAAAAAATTGTCCCAGAAGCTGCGAAAAACTTTCCATACCTAAGTTTCGTCATCCATTATGTAGCAGGTATATTTTTTGTGTAAAATTTTACTTCAGTTTCCGTGATCTGTCTTTGGCCTCAAAATTTTTTGCAGAGTTCCTGTCAGGAACTTTTTGAGCCTTGTATGCTTTTAAATCTTCATCGCTTTTAACTTTTCGTACCAAATAGTCCGAGTACTGACCTAACCGGGCTGCTTTCCTACCGGAGGTGTTGGGAGCTCTTTTGAAAATGCTTTATATTTTTTTGGCTTTAGAAACATCATGTGGACCATTCCTTCTACCTGAACCAGGTTTTGTATCAACGGACAAGTTCTCCCGGTACTGTTTAATAACATTGCAAAAAGTTTGATAGCAGACCTTTGATTGTTTGGCCAACTTTTTGTACGACCAAAGATGGTCACTCATTTTAATCAGATTAAAAACAAATGAACATAATTGACATTAAATATAATAACTGACATGCCTTTTAAAGGTAACTTGATCAAAAAAAAAAAATCAAATAATACTTGGGTTAAAAGTTTTAATGAAAAACGTGTGTTAAGAATTTCACGATTTCAGTCCTTAGTTCTACTTTTTTGTTCGGTATCTAGAAAGTCATATGTGACGATGGAATGAATTGTATGAATTTGATTCGTTGAACTAGAGGTCACAGCCTGTAGCTCAATCCTGTCGATAAGAAGTGTGGCTTTTCGTCGACGAAGAAAATCCATCTCAAGAATAATTGGTTCGGCTAAGGTGTCGAGGGCTCAAGCTAAAAGATGTGTGATCTTTCCCTTAGCTTCAACGACAAGGGGATAAACGTTGGCGTTAGATATCTTTGACCCGTTGACCAGTTTTAGGGTTCGTGGATGACTTCGAGGTCGGACGTTATTAGTTTCGAGTAGTTGTCGCACTCTCTGCGCGAAACAGATGAGAGTAGAACCAGTATCTACCACTGCCCTTATCGGGGTATTACAAATTGAAATGGTGAGATAGAAACGACCATCCGAATATGGTTCATCTCGAAAGCATAAGCAGTGTCTTGACATCTTGACCACACCACGAACAAAATATACGACCAGGGTCAGAGCATTGACCTCGGATATGGCCGGGTTGTTTGCAATGCCAACAATGTGTTTTGCGTTGATAGTTATTGGTATGTAGTGAGACGTCGATATAATAGAGTAGTATATTTATAGGGATTCTGGCTTGATTTGGAGGAAATTTTTCCTCCGAAATGTCAGAGAAGAAGACAGCGACATATTGATGATGAGAAATTTTTTGGCAGAGAAGAAGGCAGCGACAATTTGATGATGAGGAATATTTCGCAGAGAAGAAGGCAGCGAAAATTTGTATGAGGAATATTGAAGTGCATTTTATGAAATTAAGGCAGCGTTAATTTGATGACGAGGAATTTTTGGCCGAGAAAAAGGCAGTGACAATTTGTAAATTTTTGTTTTCTTGCTTCAGGTAAATTGAGTAATGTAGGAAAAATGCTTTGTGTGATGTATTGTGTGGAATTGATTTTGATTTTTATGTCATTAGTTTTGTTGTACTATTGTGTAGAGGCTTTTAATGCAGTTTTAATAGGAGGATTTGTTTTCTTTTAATTAGTCTGCATTAGGGTATACATAAATTGTGTTGTTTGGTTTGTTTTCCTGTCTTTGAGTGTGAGTTGTTTTAATGTAAATCAACTCCTTGAGTGTTTTTTCAAATAAATATATTTTGGAAAATATTTGATTACATTTATCAGTCTAAAAAGTGCACGAATATGAGCATTGCAAAAGTTACAAATGCCGAGATTATTGCGGCTTTTAATAAATTGAAGACAAAACAATATATATCTACTAAAGATTTACAGTCATCAAAACCACATAAGGTTTTATCATTGTTTCGTCATAGGGCCAAATATGGAAACGTTGTAATTGCAGAGCTTGAAGATGCATTTTTATACCTCCCAAAACAATACAACAATTTGAATGATAGCGTGCTTGAAGGAGTTGCTAATGAAAAATTTATACTAACGAAGAAGTTGGAAAACAACAATAACGTTTTAGAATTGGAAGAGTCAATCCCCGCTGCTGAAAAGGATAAGGATTACGATGAAACCTTTTTCATTCCTAATTCTCAACCATTTTTTAGTTGGGAATCACCAAAAGTATCTAGAATTAATTAATAATTTACATTAAATACAAATATACTAGGTGTGAATATATAAACAAAGTGATATAAATATTCAATTTAAAAATATATATGTTCATGCAATCTACAAATATTGTAGTAGTTAGTCCAATTCAAAAAAAAAAAATGTTTACAAAAATTCTTATATTTTTAAATGATTTTGATGAATTTATTTTTCCTGAACACAAAAAACTGGTAGATGACTTTTTAATTTTGGATAAAAGACAGAATCACGATGAGATGATAAATTCAATGTATGGTATTACATTACAACATGCGTTGTAATTGTTTAATCAAAAATACTTAAATATAAATTTAAAAAAAAAAGTTGAATAAGCATAATTTTACTATTGAAAAAATAATGATGGATTGACTTTTGATTTTAATTGAAGTCAAGCACTCAAATTGAACGTTTATTAATTTCACATATATTATAGACTTTAAATTCACTTATAAATTTTTTTTCAAAAAACCAAAAATAAAAAATAACTGCAAAAATTAAAAAGTGTGAAAATTTACATAAACTATAATTATTTATATATTACCAACAAACATTTAAAAAGTTTCAAAACAATACTATTTAAAATGGCTCCTTCCTTTAAGTGTTCCGAATGTCTAAAATCTTTCTCCAGCATAGAATTTCTCCTATTTCATGAAAGGACCCATGCATCAACTTCCAGGAGTAAAGTAAACCCATCACCAGTGGTTGTGAAGATAACAAAGAGCGCATTAAAATCGATAGTTATAACTCTCTCATATAAATGTGCTAATGAGGAATGCCTAATACCTGAGGCAGGGATGGCAAAGTTGGTACATTTGTACTTTTTTTTGGAACAATTCGAACTTGATAAGTACAATGGTACACCAATAACTAATTTGTACAATTTTGAAAACACTAATGTACATTAAAAAATATAATTTAACTTATTTTTACTTAAATTTTATCGAAAATCATCTTCCATTAGAAAATGATGACAGAGGAACGAACACAGCACAGTGGTCTAGAAACGTTTTCTTGGAAATAATTCGGTATCTCGGCAACTAATGGAGATATTGTTACGAAATTATATATGAAAAACGTAACAATTTTTCAAAGTGGGCAAGATCTGTGGAACTTCTGAGGAGTACATGAAGGCTTTTTATATAAATATTTCCTATCGGTGAAAACCTTAGGACTTGAAGATTGATATTTTAGTAAAATTAAATAATTTTATAAATTTTTGGGACGTCATTTACCTTTAAAACTAAAAAAATTATAATATGGTGATTTTCCACAAAGAAAAATATAACATTTTAATTAATGTAAAATGTTAACGGTTAAAGATATCATAACAAAATTAGGAACTAATATAGATCCAAATGGCCTTAAATCAATGACATTATAACTTTTTAAATTTTTATTTTCAAGTACTGAAATTCCTAAGATGTTATTTACCTTATGATTGTAAAAAAAACTGTGTAAGTATTTAAGAAAAATATAGAGTTATACAAATATGGAGATTTTTTGAGGATCGGTGCTTTGCCTTTTAAGAATTTTTTACTCAAATGAACATTTTTTTAAAACTGGCCAAGTTTGGGTATGTCTGAGAGTTGTTATGTCCACTTAAGTGAGCCGAATTTTACTTTACATGCTTCTGCATTAAGTTCTCTTTCCGAATCATATAAAAATTGTATATATTCACGAAGAAATTTTTTTTCTACAAAAGAAAAAAAATATATGGGCTTTTTTGGAGAAAAACTTAAAAAATACGGCCCTATTTACATGTTCCAGCTTTGGATGCGTGTAGCTTTTTATAGGGACGAGATAACTGTTAGCAAGTTGTTTTTATTTTATTTAGAATTTTATCGCCAACATAGCTGATATTTTAAAAATAAATTGGGATCCTCCGTAGGCCCCCCATATTTAAAAAACCATACAAATATCGAGCAAAATTAAAACAAATAAATCAATGAATGAAAAATTAAAACAAATAATTCAATATCTATTCAACTAATGGAGACAACTTACACATGTAAGCACAGTTTTGTAGATCTTCTCAAGGACTATTTATATTTTAAATTACAGCTCATTCGGATTATAAATGGATTTTTAGCGATTTTTTTTAAAAAATTTGAGACCCGAGGTGACTAACTTTGAGAGGCCACTCACTGGCCCTCATTAACGCTAGGAAGCTGAACAACTGCAAATCAACTCGAAAAGACCTCAGCTCTAACCATGTGAAATTTCGTAATAATATCTCAAATATTCCCGAGATACCGAATTATTTCCAAAAAAACGATTCTAAACCACTTTGCATCACTGACAAATCTGTCTTGATATCTTTAATCTCTTAACCAACATCAATATTTGCCTTCCAAAACATTGACTGATCATCACTGACAAATCTGTCTTGACATCTATCATATAATATTTTAACTAACTTCAATATTTCCCACGCAAATCATCATTACTATAAATAACAACAAACACTCTCATATGCATTTGTACAATTTACTACACACTAATGACAACAACAACAACAGTAGCGTTACTTGCATTCTTCTTTTAGTTTTCTAGAAATTTAACTAGTGTTCGGTTGTTCGGTGATTAGAGCTCGATTAATTAATAAATCGTGTTAAAAGTTAAAAAATTGCAAGTATTTTTACATAAATATAATATATTTTTACATATCTTAATAAATATGTGTAAAAATATTGTTAAAAAATATCAAGTAAATTTGTGATAAAAGCGTAATAAAATTGTAAGAAAAAAATTATTGTGTGAATGCAATTTTGTGCCGGTCGGTGTGTTGCTTTGGTTGGGCCGTTCGTTGAGAAAAAGTGTTAATGGAGTGTGTGTGTGTGTTTGGAGTATAGTAAAAAAGCTTCATACAAAGAAAATAAAGGTCAAATAAGCTTTTAAGTTTATTGTACGAAATGAAGTACAGATCTTAGAAAGCTAAAAAAATTAGATAATAAAAAAAAGTTGTAAAATAAATAAAGAGTAAATAAAAGTGTTTCGTTTTGTGTGTACCAGTTAAAATGTAAGCGAAAGGAAACATACTACATACATACATATGTTGATTGAGTAGGTGAGTGATTATTTTGTTGTACTAAGTATTACCCAGCAGTTTGAAAAGTGCCAATTGGAAACCTTACACTAGCTATATTACTACTTGCACAAGAAACTAGTTCGCTGTGGCTACTAAAGTGGTAGTTAAATGGTTATCATTTGCACTACATTTCGCCAGCGTATTCAGTAACAAACAATAGTCGGATATTCGCCTTAAGTTTTTGAAAATAAATTCAAGTAAAATAAAATCCTCTAAAATATACCACTTCGATGGCCACATGTAATGCTGAATGTGGCCGTTTGGTAAAGTCTTCTAAAATATACCACTTTGATGGCCACATGTAATGCTGAATGTGGCCGTTTGGTATTTTCGTTCTCTCTGATGATGAAAAAAAGCAAAAAATTCAGAGTAGACTCACATGTAATTCTTAATAACAAATTGAGAACAGTACAAATAAGAGCTCTGTGGCTTAGTGATTAGCGCATTTGACTACAAAACCAGAGGTTATGTGTTCAACCCCGCTCTCTGAGAAATTTATTTTTTATTTTTTTTCTCAAATGCTGGAGTATTCGTACTATTGAATTTAATAGTGAAGTGTTATGCAGAGAGTGCCAATCGGCCACCTGCAATGACATCCCCGTGTTAAATTCACCAGTCAATAACGTTGCGAGTGGGTAGAAAATTCACTAGTGGTAGTTCTCAGTGGCTAACTAATTCGACGTAGCGGAACTAGTTCAATGAACTGCAGGGTAGTTAATATTTTTAAGAGCTTTATAATATGTTTTAAATTCAAAAACGATGATTTTAAACACCAACACTATTGTAACAATGTGTAAGAAAACTGTGTAAAAAGCACGACCCTTATTTCAATATTCATTTTATTTTGATTATTTTTTTTTAAATTTTTTTGCACAATAAGTTTTTTAAATAGCTAGTCATGATTTCCAAAAAATTAAAACCTAAATAAACGATTTTTAAGTAAAAAATGTAAGATAAGATGAATAAAAAACACAGATTTTAAAATTATAGTTTGGTCGTGGTTTTCCTACTATAACAGTCGAAAAATATATTGAATATGTGGAATAAATAATTCAATATTATATGATCAAATGCTTGATAAAATCATACTCATATATAAATCAAAGAAATTATGACCTTAGGAATGATCTATGGAATGATAAATTGATATAAATTTGAGTTTCAAGCTAAACGATCCATGTCGTGGCACATGATGTGACATCCCAAAACAGAATTTTATTAAAAATAGATGGCCAAGAGTCATAAAAAGGGTAAACGGAAACCAAAAACATTTAAGAATGTATTTTGGGGAATGAAAAAATGTATTTGGCATACAAGTTCGATACAAAAATCTCAACATTTTAGAATCTTTATTATAACAAAAAATAAAAACAACAATATTTTAATTTTAATAATAACGTGTTAAGAACGTTACAAACCTTAATAATTGTTACTAAATTCAATTTTGTCCTGGTTAGTTTTTGTTTATTTTAATCGATTTCTATGTTGGTGCTATTTTTTTGACTGATGAATTTCTTAGGTATTTATATATAAAGGAGTGAGATCGAAAAATTCTTAACATACATATATGTTAATAAGTAAGAAAGTATGGTCGGTCAAGCCCGACCTTATAATACCCTACACTAAGTAAATGAGCACAATCATTATTCTTACAAAATTTCAATAATTTATATTCGTGAGTGATTTTCGGAAATGGGCCTTATATGGGATCTATGAAAGATTATGGACCGATCACCATGGAATTTGGTCATGGGATTAATGTCTATATGAGAGTTATTTATGTTGCATTTTATGTGTACACCAACATTTTAAGGAGATTTATGCTCGTTAAAGTGATTATCGGAAGGAGGTCTTATATGGGAGCTATGACTAATTATGGACCGATCATAACAATATTTGGTGACAAGGTTTACATGGACAACCAGCCAGACGGACGGACGGACATCGTTTAATCGACTCAGAAAGTGATTCTGAGTCGATCGGTATACTTTAAGGTGTGTGTTAGACTAATATTTTTGGGCGTTACAAACATCTGCACAAATCCATTATACCCTCCCCACTATGGTGGTGTAGTGTATAATAAAAACGAAACCACTAAACTTATAGTTTTGAATCTTTTTTTATTTGATTGAAATTATTATTACAATTTACAAAAAATATATAGGGTGAATGCACCAGTAGTCGGCAGTTTAACTTTTTTTCAGTTTTTAAAGTGGTACCATTATGAGTGCGAACATGGTATTGGGATGTTAATGGGTTATTGTTGTTTAGTATTTTGTATAGTTTTAGACTCAATTAACACTTTTCAAGCAGTTTTTATTAAATTTGAGCAATTTACGTCTTCTTGAAAAAACACGATTTGTGCCCGAACTCGGCACCCTTAATCCTAATGTCGGCAATTTGTGACCCAATTGTCGGCATTGCATTTTTTAATAAGAAAATAATAAAATCTTAAAAGATTCAAGCGGTCGTATATATGGAAAGACAACCATTGGTACCACGGTCTTGCCATTTCCTGAAAAGACCAATAGCACTGTAATTGTTTCTTTTTCATTCCCCTTTTGTATGAAATATACATTCCGATATCCTTTTGGAGCCAAAACTTTGCCAGTTATAGGGCACATACTAAAACTTGTTTCATCACCATTAAATATTCGGGATGGATGAGCTAAAATATCCAAAGCGTTCTGATCATTGAGACATTTCTTTAATCCATCAAACCATTTTCTTATGGCTTCCTCTGTTACTACCGCTCGACCCTAACTAATTCCTTCTGCTTCTCTAATTGATAGACGGGGATGACGTATCAAAAACCCTTGATACCATTTCCTTCCTGGTCGGCCGTTTAAAAACTGTGTGGTTCGCTGTTCTTCCTTCACGATTGTTTGAACCGTGTTTAGCAAATCCTCACTTTTTAATGGAAATCCACATTTTGCTAGATCTTGGCACCATTTTACTAAACGCTTTTCTTCAGAATCAGACAACACGGTTTGTGGCCCCATTTTCCTAGCACCTTCAGAAACACGTCCGTATATTCTGTCCAACTTTTTTACTGGGACCTAATACCGAAATCTTCCTTTCTCTTATTTCACAAAGAGAATTTTTTAAGGCTTCTTCAGGATATTGGTACATGGGTATTTTTCCTGGTGTGTCCACATTTGTAATTCTAAAATGTTAGGAAAATATCCCATCTAAATCTCAAAATATTACTCGGTTTTGCGATCTCCAGACAAATAAAATCTGCTGCCGACTTCAGGATTCTTTAAAAATACCCATTTGCCTGAAGTCGGCATCACTATGCCGACTATTGAAAATCATTGAAATTTTTGTTCCTAATGTCGGCATTGATTAAAATAACCAAACAAATTATTTTTTGTAAAATCTTTTACATTGGAGGTAATATTTAAACAAACTTTTATCTGTTAAAACCGCTTTGATAACAAAATCACTTAAATTAATATGGTTACTTACTTGTTTTAGTTGGCCCTGAAACTAAAAAATTTCTTAAAAAACAGGCACTACCGCACCTGTTGTAAGATGGTCACTGAATAAGGTCAAAAATATATCAAAATACTCATCTCACCCAAATTTAAACATTACATAAAGAGAAACGAGTGTATGTTAAATTAAAGTTAAATATTACTTTTGTATAAAATTATCGTTATTCCTATTTATTATGCTTTCAACTCAAAAATGCCGACTACTGGGTCATGCCGACTATAGGAGCACTTACCCTATATATAGTTTATAGCAATGGTGCCCAAACCCTATACTCTTGGTGCTCATTTGTTTTTGTAAATGCTCTTAGCTATAGGCTGTGTGTTTCTATACTCAATGGATCACTTAGCACTAGCAATATGAAATACACAAACAACTTTGTCTTGGTTGTTTTTTTGTCGATCTTCACTGTCTTCACTGCAACAACACTTTCGTATGCTTTGCTGGTAAACATTGACGACAGCGATCATCAATGTAGATTTTGTTTTTGTTTATCGTATAGTATTGTTTAAAAATGTGTGTATTTTTTTCTTTACTCTTTGTATGTTTTGGTTTTTACAACTAAAAAAAAATGCATACAAATTAGTTTTTCTTTAAATGTATTGGTGTTTGCTCTTCCATAAGGAACTTTTGGGCACCTCTGGTTTATAGTTTTAATCACTAGTGATGAAATTTTGAACCTTTTTCGTAATCCCTTCCATTAACGTTTTTATAATGCCTTCAGTCACTTTGCTCGAACAGGTAGTCCATATCCGTTTATAATCTACCACACTTTTGGACACCTTTTTTGTGCTCTTCAATTCTCTTTTAACATGAGCCCAATATCTCTCCACTGGCCTTAGCTCCGGGCAGTTTGGAGAATTTGCCTCTCTTGGTACAAATACCACATTATTGTTGTTGTACCACTTTAGGGCTTGTTTACCAAAGTGACAGAATGCCAATTCCGTCCAAAAATAAATGCACACATTATGAAGTCTTATGAATGGAAACAGCCTTTTTTGTAAAAATTCCTTGATGTAAATTTCGGTATTTATTGAGCCCGTTGTAACAAATGATTGGCTTTTTTGGCGTAACTGCATATTGCTTGCCATACCAAGAACTTTTTGGGAAATTTTGTCTGCTTTTGGGTCCTAAACTTTTCTTCAACATTCCTTCTAGCACCAGCAATATAACATTTTTGACCAGGAAGTTGCGAAAAATCTAAATTTTAAACAGCGTTCCCGGTAGCAACTTTTTGAGCCTTGTATGTTTTTAAACCTGCATAAGCTTTAACTTTTCGTTACTAACTTTTTGTAAGACCAAGTTGGGTTTTGTTGAAAATCTATATAAATATATAAATGTCTTTGTAAGTTTGTTTGTTTATTTGTTTGTTTATTTGAGCATCACGCCTAAACGGCTGAATCGATTTTATTGAAATTTGGAACGTAGATAGATCCTTACTTGGAAGCGTCAATAGGCTATAACTTTTTTCAATACTTGGACCAGAAAGGGGTAAACAGGGGGAAAACCGGTAAAATAGGTACCTTTAGTTCTTAAACAATAAATACTAAACGGCCGAAACGATTTTATTGAAATTTCCAACATAGACTACGACAGGGTTAGCGAAGCGCACCGGGTCAAGCTAGTATTTAATAATTTTAGTACGCACTTTTTTCTGGTCACTCATTTTAATCAGATTAACAACAACTGAACATAATTGACATTAAACATAATAACTGACATGCTTTACAAAGGTAATTTGATCAAAAAGAAATAATCAAATAATACTTTGGTTAAAAGTTTTAATGAAAAACGTGCGTTAAGAATTTTACAATCGCACTCCTTATGTAGTTTTTCTTAAAATTTGCATCTAATTTTCAAAATTATTTTTAATGTTTGTAAGCTTATTGAATTAAGTATAAATTGATACAAAAACAACAAAAACAATAAAAAATGTGTTTTGGTATAATTGTGGTCAAAAAAGTACAATTATGAAGGCTGATTGGTACAATTTTAAAACGTCAATTGCCAACCCTGACCTTAGGTATTTTTAAAAGAATTATATGAGGCATTTAAGAAGTTAACTACTTCCTTAAAATGCACAATGCCTTAAAATTTAACATAGAGCTTCATGGATTATATGCTAAGCCAAATTTGGATTATTTGGAAAATACACCGTCTATATATATAAAAATGAACTCAAAAACGGCTGAACCGATTTTGATGAAATTTTCAGGGAAAAAATATATATATATAGTTTTGATAAAATTTTGATGGAATCTTCAGAAAAGCCTAGCGGGTAACACTGATTTTCGGTCTATGGACGGAATGGCGTGGCAGAATCAAATTTTTATACTATACCGCTAATGACATAAAAAAAGATTATTGTATAATTGTTGATCGACCTTTTCTTCAATTCTCACAGATAGTTTATTTAGTTTCCTATATACAGGCTTACAAAGTCAGTGATTGTTGTAAAAAAAAATTTGGCAAACAAAAATTTTTAAAAAAAATTAATTTTGTCGACCAAAAAATTTTTTTCAATTGGAGAAATACATAAATGCTTTTTTTATTCTCAACGTTCAAACAATGACAATTTTCATTTTGTTTTTTAACATCATTCTAAAAATTTTAATTCAAAGTGGTGTACTCTGAAGCGAATTATTTGGTGTAAAAGTTCTTTTATATTATCAATCGATGATAAACAATTTTGTTTACTCTTGCATATTAGGTGCATGAATAAGAAGTTTCCATATGAAATCTTTGAAATAAAATAATATTTTGAATAACTCTCCGCGTTCCACTTTTAATAAAAAATAACGGTTTTATTCAAATAAAATTTGATTTAGAAAGGGCATCTACGTTGTAATCTTTATTTGTCTGTGTTTAGTTTATTTAGTTAATTAAGCTAATTTATGTGATCACATTTAAGGAATTATACGCACGTACTGGCTAGCTAGCTAGATCGGGAGTTGTGGGCGGGGATCGTGTTCCATGAGACCAATTACGTACAATAAAAAAAAAAACTACGTGCGATTTAATTGCCCTTTGATAATAAAAATAATTCCTTAAATTTTCGCTAAATCTATTAAGATCAGCTTTGATGTTAAAGCTTAGCCTCTTAACCCACCCGTCCATGTTTCTTTCCGTGGCCATAATGTCTGGAAGAAACCCTATCACACTGACCTCATTTCTATCCCTGAAGTTCTACATTAAAAGAGAATTACAGACCAATCATTTTAACAAAAGTTCATTATATTTGAAATTAAAACAAAACTCTTAAAAAACAAAAAACAAAGCACATAAAAAAAATCTTTTCACTCAACATTAAATTTCGAAATTCTTTAAAGGCAAACTTAAATAAGAGTAATTAAGTTATAACAGAGAAACCTTAAAGCTGCAATTGAGCATAAACAATTAGCTCAAACTAAATATTCATAGCATGCGATAAAATTTCTTTGTTGTAAAAATAAAGAGATTAAATATGAATGAATGTTAATAAAAAAAAAAATACTCAAAGATAGGTTTAATAAAATATAGAAAAGAGAAAAAAAAAATACAATTTTGACTTACATTAGGGTCTCGATTCCAACGATGCGGAAGGCCTTCTGCTGATGTGATTGGATTCGATTTACAGCGTAGTTTAATGTAGTATTATTTTGGTTTTAGTATATAAGTTTAAATTGTAATTATAGTTTTAATTGTATTTATAAAAATAGTGTTAGTAAATGCGACAAAATAAAGCAATTATGTAATTCTTATTAGTTTTCTTGTAAATATTATACAATAAAAGAAGAAAAATAATTTGATTATGAAAATATTGTCATTTTAGTTTGAAATTTTGAATAGCAATGGGTTAATTATTGTTATAATTTTAGTATTTTTTTTTTATATTTAATAAATTTAACTTAATTTAGTGTAGTTAATTTATCTTAGTAACTTGAAATGGAAATAGCTATATAGATATAACTATATGTAGGTACTTAGTTCAGATAATATTTTCGAAAATTGACGTTAGCATATTAGAATTTAGATTTGAAATAAAACATAAGTTTAACTATTAGATTTTAGTTAATTAGTTATTTTTAAGTTAGAATAGTTGTTTGCATGAATGTTTCAGTATTTATATTAAAGTTATGGAGTTTTGTGTTTGTTGAGATAGGCCGGAATATATGTCTATATGCGGTGTCCAAGACAATAAGCGTAACTGAGGGTAGGCTTTTAAACAGATGATTACAATGACACCTTTACTTGGTGTGTGTTTGCTGGTTTCAAGCAATACTAAGTATATATGTAGATTCGATTCTGGAAACATGAATCCTGGAGGATTCTTTTTCGTCGGGAATAAAAAGATCTGCTCTCGAGTTAATGCCTTGACCATGCCACGTGTAACCCAAATCTTGGCTTAAGGTCGTAGAGTCACTCGAGAGATCGTGGTTAAATTTTCTATAAAATTTAACAACATATTAGAATAACATCTAATAATTATATTGATTATAATAATTACCTTTATAAAGAGTTGTCTTTGTTAATGGTAAAAATGTGGATTTGGAATAATTTTAAATTAATCCAAATAAGTTTAAATATATAAGTACTTATGTAAAAAAAAAGTTTTTCACTTATAACATTCCAATTTTTTTTTTTTTTTCAAAATTCTCTGTACCACGTTTTTCTTTCAATTAATTTATATCTAAATCTTCCGAGTTTATTCTTTAATATTTCACTGCCAGAATTGAAAAGATCATATAGTCGTTTTCTAACTTCACATCAGACCTCTTATTGCGTTTTCAGAAATATGCACTTCGGTACGTACACATAAGTAAATATGTAAAAAAAAGCTTTTAAACTATATTCATAAATAGATCATTGGTTGGAAAGAGACAAAAAAAATATACTAATACATATTTCGTATCTTTATCATCATGTATAATTTTTGTAAGAAGATATACATGATAGAAGATGCTGAATAAAGCGAAGAAGAATAAAACATATATTATAAAGTACAAACAAGTAGTGTAACATGAGATAGTAACTGAGGTAACACTGTTGTATTTTTTTGTACTAATATGAGAATCACACTACAGGGAAAGAACCTCATTAACATAATGTAATTAAAAATTGAATTTAGTTGTTTCGGTAAATTATTGTTTTACGCTGTAAATATTATGATTATTAGAAAAAATAGAATTTGGAAAAATTGATACATTACAACGTCTAGAGCCACAGAAACGGGAAGAGAACGAGAATCACGGCTTCAGCAAATGCGTCGCATTGCATCTTCATCGAGTGCTGCAGAGACACCACAACAGCATATCGAAAGACTAGAAGTCAATCGCTCCCGAATGGCTCGACCAAGAGAAAGAATCGATTTAAAGTTGCCGGCATTTTATTACAATAAGTATGATGGCTACAGGAATCACAAGGACGTACTGATTGCCGCAATGGACAAACATTGCTTACATTGCCGCGTTTTGATGTTCCCTAAGGAATCCCCGGGAATGTGCAGTAAAGTTATTCTGCCACCAGTTATTGAGCCGCCTAAGCTGCTTCTAAGTTACATTTCCGACGCCAATCCTATTTCCTAGCACTTCCTTCAAAATATCCAAAAGTGCAACTCATGATTTCGAATGACGTCGGCTTCATGCCCACCTTTAAAGTTAAAGGCCAGATGTACCACAGAATTGGACATTGCTCCCGCTTCCCAATGATGATGGAACCAGCCGGACTGCCACCACATGTATTAAAATTGAAGGTTGGATAACCGACTTTGTCCGACACTGTATATTAAAATCGAGACCGAGATGCAATATAAAACAGATGTTTTCTAAGGGCCAGCAACGCGGACCGGGTTCAGCTAGTCCATATATATAAAAATGAATGTTTGTATGTATGTGGGTATGTATGTATGTATGTATGTTCCGAATGAACTCAAAAACGGCTGAACCGATTTTGATGAAATTTGCAGGGAATCTTCAGAATAGCCCAGCGGGTAACACTGTATAGTCGGACTTTTGATATTCGATCTATGGACGGAATGGCGTCGCAGAATCAAATTTTTATACTATACCGCTAATGACATAAAAAAAGATTATTGAAATTTTTACAATTTTCATTTCGTTTCTTAACATCATTCTAAAAATTATTATTTGGTGTAAGCGAAGAAAGGAATACATTTCAACACACATCCGGTACTATAAAAGTTCTTTTATATTATCAATCGATGATAAACAATTTTGTTTACTCTTGCTTTATGAAATAAAATAATATTTTGAATAACTCTCCGCATTCCACTTTTAATAAAAAATAACGGTTTTATTCAAATAAAATTTGTTTTAGAAAGGAAAGAACGAGAATCACGGCTTCAGCAAATGCGTCGCATTGCATCTTTATCGAGTGCTGCAGAGACACCTCAACAGCATATCGAAAGACTAGAAGCCAATCGCTCCCGAATGGCTCGATCAAGAGAAAGAATCGATTTAAAGTTGCCGGCATTTTATTACAATAAGTATGATGGCTACAGGAATCACAAGGACGTACTGATTGCCGCAATGGACAAACATTGCTTACATTGTCGCGTTTTGAAGTTCCCTAAGGAATCCCCGGGAATGTGCTGTTCGAACGGTAAAGTTATTCTGCCACCAGTTATTGAGCCGCCTAAGCTGCTTCTAAGTTACATTTCCGGCGCCAATCCTATTTCCAAGCACTTCCTTCAAAATATTCAAAAGTGCAACCCATGATTTCAAATGACGTCGGCTTCATGCTCACCTTTAAAGTTCAAGGCCAAATGTACCACAGAATTGGACATTGCTCCAGCTTCCCAATGATGATGCGAAGTTTCTTCAAATTTATTTCACTGGAAATGAAGCTACAGAAACCGAACGCTATCAACGAACATGCGTGTGCATTTGCTGCCTTACCCTTCTGCCGAAACATTCTCAAAACAATTGTTGGACATCAGAAATGGAAAAATTTCAATTGATCTCGCCACAAATGAGATTTCGTTGTTGACAAGGTATTCCCAAGTCTTACAAACCAACTACAGAAATACGGATTGGCAGTGGGAACATGCAATTTTGGCACCAACAAATTATGATGTTAACAAGCTCAATAAATAAATACAATTGAAACTGCCTGGCGAAACAATAAAATGCAAATCGATTGACACAGTAATGAACGAAGAACAAGCCGTCGATTATCCTACTGAATTTTTGAATTCATTGGAACCAGCCACCACATGTATTAAAATTGAAGGTTGCATCACCGACTTTGTCCGACACTGTATATTAAAATCGAGACCGAGATGCAATATAAAACAGATGTTTTCTAAGGGCCAGCAACGCGGACCGGGTTCAGCTAGTTTTAAATATTTTGCCATGGTACATTTTCAGTTTCATAATCTAATTTTTTTCGATTTCTAGTAACTCGAGGAGTATACTGGTATGGTAAAGTTGATTGCTTCAAATTTTTATGATTTTCATCTTTTGACAGTATTCTTATTTTTGGTGAACCTTTACTGAAGTAGGGTTGTATTTTTGTACTGTTGTATTCATATCAATTTCATCATAATTATCATTAGCATAAATGTCCTCAGGAAAATTTATATTGGATTGTGTTGCTACACTACTTGACTCTGGTTGCATTGTTTGAGTTTCAATATGTTTCTTATATATTTTCCTTGTTTGTGTTTCATTATCACGTATGTTATTCAATTTCGAACTTTTAGTTTGATGAGGCGATGGTATTTGGCTTCCAATTAAATATTTGGCTAATTCTTGTTTAATGTAATACCATTTATTAATATCTTTCAGTGTGTGTGAACCATATAATGGTAGTAGTTTTCGATGTAGAAAATCAGAATAAGTATATTTAATTTTAAATTTATCGTAAGTTGATGGATTAAGAACTATTAATTTTGATAAATTATTTGATATTTTCTAAAATTTTTCCAATAACTCCACTTAAAACTGATGAAATAATAATTGGTAGAAATTCTCCTTTTTTGAATTAGATGTTTCCTCTTTTGTTTCATTGAGGTTTCTGGTGAACAAACTTTTCTAATTGTATTTTTATATGGTTTTATTTTGTCAAGAACTGATTTTTTGATTTTATGGTTCTCATTAATTATATTAAAATTTATTTCATTTATTGTTTTAAGAACAACATCATCAACATGTTTAAGTATTGCATTTCGTACTTTAGGATCTGTTGAGTAAAATCAATTAATAAATAACCATGGGCTTTTTGCGTACAGTCATTATATACATCAACCAGAGCTTTTGAGTTTTTTGGGTATACTTGGCGAGCTAAATATTTAAATTGTAACTTATACCTAGGATTTTTGAACCTAACGATATATTTTGAGTTTAAAGAAATATCTCTGGAATAAGCACCTTTATGAAAAATGTTTTGTGTTACTAAAATCACAGCTAAATTTCTATGATGAGATCCCTTAGTATAAAATTTACACACTTTTTTATTAAATGATTCTAGCATTAAATCATCCTATATTATTAAAGCCGATTCATTTTCAGAAGTATCAAAATCCTCTGGAATACCTTCAATAAACTCTACATAGTTAATTCTCGGAAGAGAATTTTTTTCAGCAAAACACCAAATAACTCGATGTATATTTTTAGAAATTAAATGTTGATTTTTTATCAAATTCATAATAAATGTAGATTTCCCACAACCAGAGGGACCACAAATCATCATATTGAATGGATATATAAATTGATGAAACATGTTTACACGTTAGTACACAACATTTAAATGAAGTGAAGCATTAACATTCTATAATTATTATATGAGTAAAAAAATCCTTGTTAATGAACTACATCGTCAAGCGAGAAAGAACTTTCAGCGTCGACGATTTATTCAAAAGGGTATTTTAGATACATGGCAGATTGACTTAGTGGAAATGATACCGTATGCAAAATTTAATAAAGGTTTTAAATATATGCTTACTATAATTGATGTATTTTCAAAGTATGCATACGCATTACCACTAAAAACTAAAACAGGAATAGAAATTTCGAAAGCATTAAAACATATTATAAAATTGAATAAAGGAAAATCTCCCAAAAATATCCATTCTGATCAAGGAAAAAAATTTTATAATATCTACTTTAAAACTCTAATGAAAGAATATAAAATTAACCATTACCACACTTTTTCAAGTAGGAAGGCATCAATAGTTGAACGGTTTAACAGAACTTTAAAAAATAAAATGTGGAAACAATTTAGTATGCAAGGAAATTATAAATGGATAGATATATTAGATACATTATTGAAATAATATAATACTTCATATCATCGTTCAATGAAAACAACACCCAATTCAGTTAATAAGAAAAATGAACAAAAGCTTCTTCAATTCGAGGAAGGATATACACCAAATTGGTCTACAGAGGTTTTTAGGATAAACAAAATTTTAATAACCAATCCTATAACCTATCAACTTGTAGAGGAATTGTTAAAAACAAAAGCTTCGAAAATTTTTTTGATAGAAAAAATTTTAAAACGAAGAGGAGAAAAACTATTTTTAAAATTGCTTGGTTTCGGAAAAGACTATAATTCATGGATTCATCAGAAGGATATTAGTTAATAATATATGTATAACAGACAACATACTATATTAATCATTCCTTTTAAAGATGGCTTCAAGTACACAAGAAGACGATATTTATGTTACTTTATTAAGTAATAATTCAATGGATATTTATAAAAATAACCCAAAACACTTTTACAAATTTGCTAACACAATCTCTAAATTTGGATGATAACTGGGTAGTTGGATTATCAGATATTTCATTTTCGTTACTGGAAAGAAATAATCAAAATATTGTCAAACGTAGAAAACGAAATACTTCAAATGTCGACATACAACCTACAGTACATAGAAAATCAAAAATAGCAAAGCATATTTTATAGGGAGGGAGGAGAAAGATAATAAACATATAAACAAATCTTACAATGAATTTGATTCTCATACTAGTAGGCATGAATTGAAAAACGTTGAAAAGGATTCAATTTTAACATCAAAACTCTTTAAACAAATTTTCAGATAATATGACACATTATTTTACTAAAGCTTTATCACCAGATATAAATGAAATTGTATTTATTTACACTGATATAATTAAACCACGACATGTGGTTAATAAAAAAATGTTTTAAAATATTTTCAACATCAACATTGAAAAATTATATTCATTTTAATCGAATTGAATATTTTCCTATTGAATCTTATAATATTAATAAATAATAATTCGGATATATATATCCGAAATGATGAAGTTTATATTACTTTACACTTCAAAAACAAAATATGTATAAATTAAATGTTCAGTAAAATAATAAATCATTTTTATTATAACCATTGATGTGTTGTATACAAATTATTATAATAACCAGTCTGGAAATAATGTGCAAAATATTGGTGAAATATATCATACTCCAAGGTTTGTGCAATATGGACGTGGTATTGGATCACTGTTTTCATTTCCGTTCTCACACCTAAAACCATTTTTGAGGACAGCATTAAATTATTTAAAAAATAAGTCAATAGATATCGGAACAAAACCTGTGAAAGATATTCTATTTAAGCAAGGGAGAAAAATGATGAATAATATTAAAGAAGCAACTATTGAAAAAATAAAAACAATGCAGGAAGTTAAAGGGAAGCATATAAAACTTAAACGGAGGAAATCGGAACAAAACCTGTGAAAGATATTATATTTAATCAAGGGAGAAAAATTATGAATAATATTAAAGAAGCAACTATTGAAAAAATAAAAACAATGCAGAAAGGTAAAGGGAAGCATATAAAACTTAAACGTTTAAAACCGCATAATAAATCCAAACGTTGTAGAGGAAAGAATTTCAAAGATATTTTTGGAAATTTAAAATGTCGGGATTTGTAGAATGTATGAAAAAAGAAATTGGATTTTTTTGAATCTCCCCCAATTCAAACTAGTGTAATTAAAACAGAAGAAATATGTTATAATCCAATTGCTTCATTGGACAACTCTAGTACTATTGAATTTGTATCATTGGGTAATGGTGAAACATATAGAGATATCAATAGTATTTATCTCAGATTAGTGGTTGAATTTAAAGGAAGTGGAGGTGTTGTTAATAACATGTTACATTCCATATTTAGGAATTGTACAGTCCATCTTAATAATAAAAATGTATCACAGCCTGACAACAATTATCACTATAGAGCATATTTCGAAACATTATTTAATGATGTTAATAAAATTAACTCATTAACCGAGGAAGAAAATCCTGGATTAGATAAAAGAAAAAAAATATTTAAAGATGGAAAAAAGGTGGAGCTTTTTGGGAAACTTCTTGTAGATGTATTTAATCAGCAAAAGTATTTGCTTAATAATGTTGATCTTAAGGTTACATTAAATTTGGAGAAGCCAGAATTTTATATTTTAGAAAGTGGAGAAAAAAATGAATCTCATCTAAGAATACATGAAGCTAATTTATATATAAACCATCTTACTATCAATAGTAGTATATTAATGGCACATCATAATGTATTACAAACTAAAAATGCTATTTATCCATATAAGAGAGTTGAAATTAAGAACTTCACTTTACATCCAGGAAATCACTCATTAACTCTTGATAACGTTATACTTGGACAACTACCAAACTTTTTAATTTTTGGAATGGTATCTAACAAAGCATATACTGGAGATAGAAAGGAAAATCCATATAACTTTCAACATTTTAATTTACAAAGATTTAATTTGGTTGTTAATGGAGTACAATTTCCCGCACAGCCAATAGAATTTAATTATGACAACGGTGGAATATTAAGCACTCGTGGATATCAAACTCTATTTAAAGGAACTGGAATTCATCATTTCGACAAAGGCCATGAAATTACAAAAGAACTTTTTGATAGCGGTTATTTTTTACTATCTTTCGATTTAACACCAGATCATAATAATAACTCAAATGGTGGAAATTTAATAAATCAAAGAACTATTCGAATAGAAGGACGTTTTGGAAAACCAATTACGGAGGCAATTACCTGCTTAGTATATTGTGAATTTG
Organism: Calliphora vomitoria; assembly: GCA_942486065.2. Classification (NCBI taxonomy): domain Eukaryota; kingdom Metazoa; phylum Arthropoda; class Insecta; order Diptera; family Calliphoridae; genus Calliphora; species Calliphora vomitoria. The sequence continues at coordinate 104,162,872 of OW818029.2, forward strand.
ACAGTATAACAGAAACTGATAAGTCTCGCAATATAATTCAAACGCTATGAATTCAACAAATATTTTATACACTTTAAATTCAAATATTATAACTCAAAACAAATTTAAAGGTGTTTTGCATGCAATAAATTACCAACAAAAGCAGTAACAAAACCATAATTGTTATGTGTCCCAAAGAGCACTGTAGAGGTGATGCCAGCTAGCTCATTGGCACATCTAGGGAGGTTCCATCCCGCCACTACAGCCTCAAGGACAAACATAAACAATAAATATAAACTGAAACTAAAAACAAAAACAAAACTGGAAACTGAAAATTAGATTTCCAAAATAAAAACTTTAACTTCTATCAATTTAGAAATCAGAGAACATAGCTGGAGGAGAGTAAGATGATACTAACCCTCACGATTTTGCCCTCCCATCCTGGATCACTACATAGTCCCAATATCTATTTTATTTCGTGATCCCCAAATACCTTTACTCCACTTATTTTTGCAAATGATCGCTAATTTTGTTTTTTCTGTTTAAACTAAGCCGACGTTTATTTTCATTTGCTCCATAAACCACATATACTAACAAAAACTATACAAAAAAAACATTTACCGGTAAGTAACATGATATTATAGGGCAACATACACATAAGGGATAGGGTCAATGCACGGTATCACACGGCCTTGAATGTTGTTTTTTTATTGTCAGAGAATTTAACTTTTCTCTTCCGTCGGCCACCGTTCCAATCAATAGTTAATTCATGGCAACTCCTATTTACTACTACTAATTTACACCCCTGTAAGCAAAAGCTTTTTCCAGTATGGCCTTCCATTACATCAAAATAGAACAAGACGAAGAAGGAATACACAATAAACAACATAATAGCCAAATTACTAAACAGAACACATTAAAATACTACAAAATAATAAATAACATATAAATAAGAAATATTTAGAACTCGCATAAACAAAAAAAAAAATAAATCTACATAGACTAACAAGAAAACATAGCCATTCACAAAATCTATCACTCACTATTAACAATAACATCAATTAAAACACATATCAACATTCAAAGATCACAACCAGGAAAACACAAATTTATAATCAATAATAAACTGGACAAACCAAACATCAACAACCCATCGAACAGCATGTCAATGAGAAACATCCAAAAGGATTGCAAATCTTTGTAAGTGGCAATCACTTATTTCCCCGGCCACAATTGTCTAATACACTCTGTGTCAGACGAAATGTGAGACCTTTAAGCACCGCCGCAACATAATTTCATATTGCTAATACTGATCCATCTTATAAACCTGTAAAACACTGGGTTGCTTTTTACTTTTCTGAAAATAAACCAGCTGAATTCTTCTGCTCTGCAGGTCAACCACCAATTAAACCATTTATTTCATTTTTAAATAGAAATTCGAAAACATTCATATGCAATAAAAGACGAATGCAAAGCGAGTCTTCAATTTTATGTGGTGTTTATTGTTGTATTTTTATTTATTTAAGATGTAAAAATATATCTTTTGAAAAAATTTTAGATATATTCAATTATTTTAATTTACATGAAAATTATATATTAGTCTTAAGTTTATTTAAGAATGTTTATTGATAAAAAAAAATATATAAAATATAAATAACAATGAATAAATAAATATTATGTTGTTTTTATTTCCATTTTCCTTTCAAGATTTAACAAGGCATCCAAAAGTATTTTATCGTTGCCATCATAAACCGACAGGAATAGTGGAAGATCGATGGGGGGAAGAATAAGAACCTACCTTATTTCAATGACATCCTTTTTTGGTGTGTTGATTTTTTCGCCTTCTCCAGTTGTATTCATTTTGATTTTTTTGGTTGTTATTTATTGAATTGGTAATTAAACAATAAAAGGTTTTACACCCATTTATGTTTTATTAGTGTTGTTTTCGAGTATTTCTTGACATTAACCTTGCCCATACACAACAAAATTAAACAAAGTATTTTGCTACACCTTAAGGTTACTAAACTTTGAACAGAAACAAAATATGTTAAAGTATTCTTTGGCAAGTTCTTATAGTTGAATCTATGTACATTGTACATATGTAAAAAATTGATAACTACAATAATTTTTTTATTATTTTGTTTTAAATTACATCTTAATTATGGCACGCGACAAAAAAAACTATACATACACATATGTATTTAAATATTAATAGTCGGTCAACAACCGCATTGAAAAATCGCTTACAGATATGAATTCCTTCTTCAAAATTTTGATTTTATATATTAAGAGATATATTTTAAACTAGCTTGACCCGGTGCGCTTCGCTACCCCTGTCGTAGTCTATGTTGGAAATTTCAATAAAATTGTTTCGGCCGTTTAGTATTTATTGTTTAAGAACTAAAGGTACCAACCGGTTTTCCCCCTGTTTACCCCTTTCTGGTCCAAGTATTGAAAAAAGTTATAGCTTATTGACGCTTCCAAGTAAGGATCTACCTACGTTCCAAATTTCAATAAAATCGATTCAGCCGTTTAGGCGTGATGCTCAAACAAACAAACAAATAAACAAACAAAAGGCTGACTTCATAAAAGCATTTTGCAAAGCAACACTGCAAAGTATAGTGTTCATAAACTCAATCGATTTTGTTTAGGCAATGTCTCAAGTTCATTATTGTATGACAATGCTTTTCAATGCGCAACATTTGTCAAATTTGAGCATTGCTTTTATTTATGATTCTTAAATAATTTGTTTTAGTTTTTAAGCAATTATTTAGGAGGCAACAAATTTATATGTTGGTAGAAATGGCGGATTTATGTTAAGTTTAATTTTTGTTTGTAAAATATGTAATTTTACGTAAATTTTCAAAAAAACATTTATGCGTTCATAAATGTACTAAAATGTCATTACATATTTTGACAAAGCAGTATTGTCATAAAGTATTGCTTTGCCTTGTAAACGAATTTCTTTGCAGTGTTGCTTTGCAATCTTCGTTTATGAAGTCAACCAAACTTACAATGACATTTATATATTTACTAGCTTGACCCGGTGCGCTTCGCTACCCCTGTCGTAGTCTATGTTGGAAATTTCAATAAAATCGTTTCGGCCGTTTAGTATTTATTGTTTAAGAACTAAAGGTACCAATTTTACCGGCTTTCCCCCTGTTTACCCCTTTCTGGTCCAAGTATTGAAAAAAGTTATAGCCTATTGACGCTTCCAAGTAAGGATCTATCTACGTTCCAAATTTCAATAAAATCGATTCAGCCGTTTAGGCGTGATGCTCAAACAAACAAACAAACTTACAAAGACATTTATATATTTATATAGATAGGTTAGGTTATAAAGGCAGCCAGTGTTAACCAGCTCACTTGGGTCCATAAATTGGTCCATTTGTGATACCCTAAAGATCATGATCAGGTCCTTAAGAGGTCCTTCGCATGTCGGAAATGGGTTCAGTGCCGAACCAACCTGACGCACGGATGAACGAATCTATCTTCCTAACATCCACATTAGATAGATCCGCTAAGCCATGCAAAAGAGGACTGCCAATTGTAGCAGACCGAGCATCAGATAGAGCTGGGCAAAGACAGAGGAGATGTTCAACCATTTCCTCCTCTTCTTCATCATGGCAACTTCTACAGAAGTCATTGTATGGAGTGTTCAGTCTCCTGGCATGCGCACCAATCAAGCAGTGCCCAGTAAGTACTGATACCAAAGCTCGTAGCCTAGCCCGTGATAGCCCCGCAAGAGACATTGACCTATGTTGGTCAAAAACGGGCCATGTGAGCCTCGATATCGAGCAATTTGTTAAATTAGTCCATCTGAGTTGAGCGGACTCAAATAAGCTACGCTGTATGAGTGATTTACAGCAAGATAGCGGTAGACCGACCATGGGATCTATCTCACCAACTTGTAGTCGAGAGCCCCTTTTGGCCAGTTTATCCGCGATAATATTGCCAGATACATCAGAGTGACCCGGCACCCATCTCGTTAAGAGATACCCGGCATTCATGTACCAATCTAGATGTCGAGTAGACACCAGATAGGGATTTAATAGCAGGCTTGCTGTCAGTACAGATTCGGATATTCACACCAAATAGCCTATAGTACCTCATCCAGTGTACCGCCCTTTTAATCGCTGAAATTTCAGCTTGAATTACGCTACACTGATCATGTAGTCTGAAACACACACCCTTTCGAAAATGGGGAATATAGAAGCCACCCCCCACCCCAGCCGCAGACTTTGAGCCATCTGTATAGATGACAAACGTGTCCTCAGAAGAAGATAACTCGTCCACCAACGATACAGAGAAGCGTCTGTCGATAAAGGGTAAGGGAGTGCAGTAGTCAATATTGACAGGAAGATAGTGTACACCTCCCAAAATGGACGCATGGCCGGTACCAGACCTTCATGCTCCTACAGTGCTTAGCCTAACTGCCGAATTCATAGCCAATTGTTTGGCCATGAGATCAGCCGGTAGCCAGTGCATCATAACGAACAGAGCACGAGATGGAGTGCTCCGTAGCGCACCCGTAATCATTAGTGCAGAGATCCGCAGGATTTTCTCAATCATGCAACAGTAGGTGGATTTACTTAGAGCTTTCCACCATACGAGTACTCCATACATTAGTATGGGCTTTACCACCATATCAAAAAGCCATTTCGAGTTCCTAGGGCTTATTCCCCAGGTATTTCCGATAGCCCTTCTGCAGGCATAGATAGCGATAGCCGCCTTGGACGCTCTCGCATGGATATTCTGGCTCCAGGATAGCTTAGAGTCTAGAATAATTCCTAGATACTTCGCACTATCAGAGAGCTTAAGTTCCACTCCGTTAAGGCGTGGAAGTGGGAACACGGGGATTTTGTACCTTCTTGAAAAAAGGACGAGCTCCGCTTTCCCAGGATTCACACCGAGTCCACTAGCAGCACACCACTGGCTTAGTGTACTAAGTGAAGTTTGTAGGCATAGTGATAATGTTTCAAGATGTTTCCCAGAAACGGCTACAGCAACATCATCAGCATATGTAACAGTTTTGCACATCATGGAGTCTAGTTTCATGAGTAGTATATTAATGGCAAGATTCCACAAGAGTGGCGACAGAACCCCGCCCTGTGGAGTGCCCCGATTCGCTAATCTAAAAATAGTAGCAGTCCCCATAGAAGACCCTATTGGTCAAGAGTCTATCTATGAAGCAGATAATAGATTGATCTATATCCAGGCCACCTAGAGCCGAAAGAATCGTCTCTGGCGTCACATTGTTGAAGGACCCTTCAATATCCAAGAAGGCCACCAATGCAAATTCCTTGTGCTCGAGTGATTTCTCTAAAAAACCCACAAGCGAATGTAGAGCCGTCTCAACAGATCTGCCCTTCATATAGGCATGCTGAGACAAAGAAAGTCGGTCAGGGTCAATCGATGAACGCAGGTGCAGATCAATTAACCTTTCCATGGTCTTCAAGAGAAAGAACGATAGGCTAATAGGTCTAAAGTCCTTTGGTCTAGTGTGAGTAGCCTTCCCTCCCTTGGGAATGAAGGCTACATTACATCTGGTCCAGGACTCCGGAATATAGGACCAAGCTAAGCAGGCCGAATATATAAGAGTCAACCAGGGTATAACTAAATCCTCATTCCTTTGTAAATCAGCCGGAATGATGCCATCAGGACCCGGAGATTTATATGGGTCAAAGCTACGCAGTGCCCATTTCAGTCTATCCTCATTTATGAGAATTGAGACTTCAAGAGGCTCAGCAGAGTATGCCACAGTGTTACCTTCGGATAGGGGTACACTGCCAGGAAAGTGAGCGTCCATCAGAACCTCAAGGGTTTCTTTCCCGCTAGTAGTCCAGCTGTCACTCGGTGTCTGAATGTAACTCGGTACAGCGGTTGAAGAAGACAAGATTCTGCGCAAGCGGCTCGTCTCAGAGGATCCTTCCACGCCGCTACAGAAGGACCTCCATGATTTGCGCTTTGCGTTTCTTACTAAATTCTTGAATTTATTCACAGAGGACTTATAAACAGACCAGTTGCCCAGTCTTTTTGCCTCGTTAAAAAGTCTGCGACACTCTCTGCGAGTGTTCGCAATCTCGGAAGTCCACCAAGGTGGTTTTTTTCTACCTCTGCAGATACTAGGTCTACATGAATCTGAAATCGCTCTGTCGAACGCGTTAGTCAAGTTGTTGACCGCAATTTCGATGTCCTCACGATCTCTTATGATCGGAGGGTCGGAAAGAATGCGAGAGAGTATTGCATGTTGCCCAACCCAATCAGTCCTTCTCCTGTTACGGATGGGCATGGCCCCCTTAGATATAGATAAAACTATAGTAATTAAATGGATATAAAAAATGTGCTTTTATTTAATTTTTTAAAAAAGTTGAAAAATATATTTTGATATTGACCAAATGCATTTTTCCACCAAAATATTTTTTAACGGAAATAGAATGTTGCTTCGTTAAGCACTTTTAAATTATAAAGAATTACTGAATTGAAAGAATAATTCATATTGTAAAGGTGTATTAATAAAAAATTGTTAATTTAAAATTACTTTAAAATGGAAAGTCACAAGTTTAGTTGCGAATTTTGTTTGCATAAATCCCTTTCAACAAAGTGGAACAAAAAGCGCCACTTTATGGAAGTACATAATTTCCATAGAAAGATGGCGCGAAATTTTGACAACTCTATAGAGGCGGCAGTGGAGACCGTTGCGAATTTGGAGAACTCTATAGAGGCCGCAGTGGAGACCATTACGAATATGGTAAACCGTTCAGAGACCGCAGTGGAGACCGTTGCGAATACGGTGAACTCTATAGAGGCCGCAGTGGAGACCGTTGCAAATAAGGTTCCAGAGGAGTATGAGGAACTTATGAAAGAATATGAGGATATTTTTCTCCATTTGGATATTTATTAAATAAAAATAATATAAAATTAAATAAAGACTATTTTCATTTAATATTAAACAAAACTGTTTTATTTATTTATATAATTTTAGCTATAATTAAGTTCAAATATTGCAAGACCATTTGAAGATTGACGACCTTTGTAAATGATAGTCCAGTTTTTATCATTCACTTCCCCAAAGATTTGTGAAGTTTATTTAAAAACTTCACAAATCTTTGGGGAAGATAAAACCATTTATTGTTATCTAAATATATGATAACTTTTGATCTATAATGTGTTTCTTTCCACTCGAATTTTAAAATTTGAAATGGCTGGTGTAAAGGAATATCATTAATTTTTGTATACTGCGCCTTAATACCCAGAGCCAATGTAATAATTTGTTCATATATATGAAAATTAAAAATAAGAAATTTTTAAATATATAAAGACTTAATTTCCAATACATTTTCCAATAGTGATAGCTTACCACTCTGTTAACTATACTTTGAAGTAATCTTCAGATCAATGATAACAAATATGCTATGAACCTCTTTTTATACATATATTAAAAAATATTTTTTTATCTCCAAAGAAAGATTAATTTGAGTATTTCTCTTTAATATTTCAAATTGAGAAAATCTTAATAAAAAATACTCCCATTAAATTGGATACCCTAATGCAGACTAATTAAAAGAAAATAAACCCTCCTCTTAAAACTACATTAAAAGCCTTTACACAATAGTACAACAAAACTAATGAAATAAAAAATAAAATCAATTCCACACAATACAACACACAAAGCATTTTTTCTACATAACTCAAATTACCTGAAGCAAGAAAACAAAAACTTACAAATTGTCGCTGCCTTTTTCTCGGAGAAAAATTCCTCGTCATCAAATTAACGCTGCCTTAATTTCATAAAATGCACTTCAAAATTCCTCATTCAAATTGTCGCTGCCTTCTTCTCTGCCAAAAATTCCTCATCATCAAATTGTCGCTGCCTTCTTCTCTGCCATTTGGGAGGAAAAAATTCCTCCAAATCAAGCCAGAATCCCTGTAAATATACTACTTAATTGTTTGACTGTGGTTTTCCTTGCTTAGCTTCGTCTTTCCGAAGAAGTTCGTATTCGACTGTTAATTCCATTAATTCATCCAGAGAGTTAAAGTCACTCCCGCGGATATAGAATTTATAATCGCAACGTAAGCCGTCATAAATACGATCAGTATGGTTTAGCTTCATCAATTCAGGATGTTGCCGAATAAGAGCCTGTAGGGACATAATATAATCTTTTGCGTTTTCCCTGGGAACTTCTTTACGTTGGAAAATGTTTTCTTCTAAATGTGGAAGATAACGTTTTAGCAAAAAAAAAACTATTAGCTTCTTCCTTGAACTGCTCCCACGTCAATATCTGTTCCTTTTTGACACGATACCACTGCAAAGCCTTATTTTTTTTAAATTTTTAATAATGAGAAAATAAACGACTATGATTAAAACCGTAACACTCCGCCAATTCCTCAAGTCGTTCGATTAATTCCACTAAATCATCACCACCATTGTACGTTAAATCCCACCTCCGAATGGTTGCCATTACTTCAGCGTCATTCGAAGTGTTTGAAGAGGATTTCGGATGGTCGACGGAAGGTGTTTGAATCGTCACCTGGTCGTACGTTAGGGGTTTTCTCTCTTCGTTCAAGACTTCCTCCTCCAATGAACGAAGAAGATTTTCAGAAGATCCTTGCTACCGTTTCGGTCGTATAAGTTCAATTAGATGTCGACAAAGTTGGTCAACAGTAGTCCTTACGGTTATAGGGATATTGTACTGTCGGCACACTTCGATTAACTTATCTTAACTACTCCAGCCGAGTGAATCAGTTTGTGGCGTATTTTGAGTAGATTGGGCTTCGTTGCGTTGTTCTTGGCCCGATCCAAGTTCGTTGGTGGTTGTTTGCGAAGTTTTTCCACTGATTACGTTTTTGGAATGAGGTCCCTGCTCGGGCGCCATTGTAATGCAGTTTAATTGTCCAGCTGAGGTATGACTCAGTCTGTCCAGGTTCAATTCAGAAGTCTGCTTTTTTTGAAATAAAACACGAATATTTTTTGGTGGTATATAGAAATATTCAAGACAAAAATTTTATTAACGATATCTTAATCTACTTAAAATACTTAAATCTACGAAATGATTCAGCAATTCAAATGCGTTGAAATGATGAAACGTAGCAGCGGCGGGACGGTAGAAACTTATACGGTGATGAAACGGCGCTGTCGGTACACAAGGTGAATGGTGAAGCGATGATGGAGAACGGTTGATCCTCGGCTTAGTGCAAAGAGAAAACAAACGGGAGTTTGTAGTGAAATATTACAAATAGTTCGGGTTGTTGAGCAGTCTAGTATCTACAGTCGGTTAAACTACCACGAAGTCAAGAAGAATCGAAGGTTCTTGAATTCGGCTGCGGGTGCAAAAATATGATTGTAAGAAGAATTTGGGAATTCTTACGATCGGCTAAACTATAACGAAGTCAACAAGAATTCAGAATTTCTGTAATTCGGCTACGGATTCAAAAATACGATTGTTAAAAGAATTCGGGAGTTCTTACGATCGGCTAAATTACAACGAAGTCAAGCAGAATTCGGAGGTTCTTGAATTCGGCTAAGCATGCAAAAATACGATTGTAAGAAGAATTCGGGAGTTCTTACGATCGGCTAAACTACAAGAAGAATTCGGAGGTTCTTGAATTCGGCTACGGATGCAAAAATACGATTGAAAGAAGAATTCGGGAGTTCTTACGATCGGCTAAACTACAACGAAGTCAAGAAGAATTCGGAGGTTCTTGAATTCGGCTACAGATGCAAAAATACGATTGTAAGAAGAATTCTATGTTCTTACGATCGACTAAACTACAACGAAGTCAAGAAGAACTCGGAGGTTATTGAATTCGGATGCAAAAATAAGATTGTAAGATGAATTCGGGAGTTCTTACGATCGGCTAAACTACAAGAAGAATTCGGAGGTTCTTGAATTGTGCTACGGATGCAAAAATACGATTGTTAGAATAATTCGGGAGCTCTTACAATTGGAAAACTACAAAACCATGTATTGGGTTAGATTCGGGTTCTACTTCGGAAATACAGCACGAAGGCAATAACAGCTCTCTCTCTATCATAAAACCCTGACTACTTATCTAAAAATAATTTGGGAATCATATCAAACTGTAACTAATTAAGTAAAAAGAAAATAAACTGTATAAGAATTATAACGTACAATTTGTATAAACCCTGAGCTAGTGAGTTTGTGTGTGTGTTCTATTAGTACTTACAGCACAAACCGGTTCTTATTACTAGTGTTTTTATTGTTATATACTTATTAAATATATATGTTTGTAACGACACATTACAAGTGTGAAATTTAGAAATACTATATTTGGCAAACATTTTTTATGCTACAGACATTCCATTGTGTCGCACGGGACCGTCGTACACATTTAAAGTGAAAAAAAATCGGATTTTTATTTTAACAAAAAGCTTAACCCTTTCTGACATTTTGTCCAATAGATTAGACATTTTGATTTTTCCCTTTGAAGTCATGCAGCGTTTACGAAAATATACAGATTTTTACAGTTAATGGCGTTATTAAAAGGGTGTTTAATAGATTGTATATATGTGATTTTAACATCTAATTTTATGTTACTTTTTGTTAAATTGAGTTGTTTTCAAAAGTTCGTTAGCGTTGTATAAGTGTGTATGAGACATAGTAATATTCAGTGCTTTTTTAAAGTGATAATTACATTATTTTAAACTCTAAAACAAAGTGTAAATATTAATTCAGTATTCGTTAGGTATTTATATCACTTTCAATTAATTACATTAATTTTTTAAAATTTATTTATAAGAAATATCTCAACTAAGAAATTTTGTCATCACCTGGCAGCCAGGTGTGACGATTTACCTGTAATTTGACTTCAACAAATTTTTTACATTTGACTACCGACTACGCAATAAATATGAATCGTTTTCATATTAATGTGTACATATACTAAAAATATACTAACTATAAACCAATACCATATATGCACAAGCTGCATAGTAAAAATATTTGTCGCAGTTTTTCCAAAAATATTTTGATTTACAAAATATTTTACGTTGCAGTTAGAGGACAAAATTAAAATTTTTCATTTTTAAAACATTTGCTGCCCAAATATATTAATATTTTTGGTAAGCAAAAACAAACATATTGCTTGTGTATAATATACAAAAAATTTACTACAGTAAATTAGAGTAAATGTAACGTGAGTACATTTTGTTGCATTGACTTTAATTTTCCATTTTTCCAAATCGCCAATGTGAGACTGGAGTTGAGCAGAAGCTTTTGCGGAGTTTTCATGTGTACTTAAAAAAGCAATATCGTCCGCAAATGTAGATGTGTGAGTCAGTGCGCTCGTAGGCATATATGCTGTATATAAAATATATAGGAACGGCCCTAGAATACTTCCCTGTGGTACACCAACGGATATTTTTCGACGTGACGAGATTACATCTTTTGATCTGATTTGGAAAGATCTTTCTTGCATGTAATTTTTAAGCAGTTTATGTAAAGTCGCAGGTAGTAATCTAGTAATTTTGTGTATTAGTCCATCGTGCCAGACTTTATCGAAGGCTTGAGATATGTCAATAAATAATGTAGAGCAATACTGCTTGCTCTCTAATGTTTTCCGAATAAGTGTAGTTATCGATGTACCTGTTCGATAGTACTATGTTTCCTTCTGAAACCAAATTGATGGTCAGGAATAATGGAATTTTCGTCAAGGTGCACTATAAGTCTCTCAAGTAACAACTTTTCAAAAAGTTTTGAGAATATTGACAACAGGCTAATGGGACGGTGTCACTTGAGTGACATCTTTTCCCGGTTTTGGTATCATAACTATCTCAGATATTTTCCATGAAGATCCAATATCCAATACGTAATATTGAGTTAAATATGAACAAAATAATTCTCAGTGCTGAGTTGGGTAGATTACTTATCACCGTGGTAGTAATTTTGTCCATACCAGGTGATTTTCCAGCCTTAAGACCTTTGATTGTCATCTTCATGGTAGAGAAACGGAATTTTAGTGGGGTTGGCACCCAATATTTTTGACATTATCACTAATGGATGAATTTGTATAATTTGGGGTAAATACATTCTCCAAGTGATAGGCAAATGCTTCGATTTTCTCTGAAGTATTTTTTGCCCATTCTCCGTTCTGAAGGCGTAGGGCGACTCATATACAATATATTTTTAACTGCTTTCCAGAGACTATATTCTGTTTTCTTAGTAGGGTCTAAGTTTTTAAGATAATTTCTCAGATTAGATTCTTTAAGGCGACGTGAAGTCTTCTTTGGCACTGATTTAGTTTAGCCTTTACGCTCGGAGATCGCGATTGTTGCCATTGACGTCTGAGTGTTCTCTTTTCTTTGATAAGAGACTCAATGTATCTAGGGCATTTTGAATGTCCGTAATTCCCCAAGGTAACTGGGGGTGTAAACACTTTAACGGCGTTTTTTAAAATATCGGTAAATATATCGACAGCGGATTGTATTTCATATTCATTTTTCAATGAGATGTTCTGTGGCAAGTGTGAGCTAACATAAATTTTATACTTTAACCAGTTCGTTTTCTTGTTAGGGAAACAAGAGTAATAGTTTTCCAATTTACTTGGAACTTCTAATAACGTTAAAACTGTAGGGGAGTGGCCTGACGAGAGGTCCAGCGAAGGGATCACTGAAATAAATTCTCGTTTTATATTTTTGATTATAGCGAAGTCAATTAGATCGGGAATCTTATTGAGGTCTGTAGGACAATAAGTAGGTTGGCCACTAGATATGGCATCTAGTCTGTTAGACGATATTGCTTCTAACAGTTGCCTCCCTCTAGGAGTAATAAGGCGAGAGCCCCAAAATGTATGTTTTGTATTGTAATCACCAGCTGCTATAAATCTTGAACCTAGAGTTTTAAAATATTCGAGAAACTGCTCTCGATTAACATTATACCTAGGAGGACAATATATTGAAGATATTGTATCTCTACTATCAGGTAAATTTATAGATGTGGCCTGGATGTGGTCCGTTTTATATTCTGACATTGGGAAATTCCTAATATCTTTTCTCAATAATATAACTGTTCCGCCACATGCTCTACCACTTGGATGTTTTGTGTCATAAGTGTAGTATCCGTTAATTCTGAAAGAGTTCTTTAGGGTAAAGTGTGTTTCAGAGACGAGTAGTACATCAATTTCCTGAAGCTGGAGAAATTGTTGTACTTCATTCTTATGTTGGCTAAAGCCGTCATTTGTCGTATTAGCATACGATTTGTTTTGATAATTATCATTTATGATACCTCTATATTATTTGGGTAACTGAGCCCTCTTTTGTCGTATTGGCATACGATTTGTTTTGATAATTGTTTTATATGATACTTCTATATTGAGCACTAGAAGCACCAGGAAGGCTTGGAAAGTTAGAAGCCTTATATTGAACATATAAACGGCTTCTTGCCTTCGTTGATTCCTGAATGCGTAGGAATACTGGGCATGTCCGGTAGTTTGCGGTGTGTTTTTGACCACAGTTACTACATTTTTTTATATTATCTGTTTTTGAGTGGAAACATTCTTCACTTTTATGAATATCTCCACTGTGACTCTGTGACCGAACTCTTGACAATTAAGGCCCTGAGGTGGACCTTTGGGCTTTATTGGCTCTTCTACAATTATTTTACGATTAAGAAGATATCTTAAACCGTATATTGGATGAGTGTCACCCTTTTTCTTTAATTGAGAAGAGTTCAATGTAATTTCAACTCTAAAAAGAGGTTGAGGAATTTTGTGCTTATTTATTATATTGTGAATGGACTTCACTTCAAAGCCTTCAGACTCTAGCGCCTTTTTTATATCATCAGTTGGCTCAAATCTATCTATGCCTTTGATGACTACTGTCAAACCTTTTGCACTTTTCAGTTGATATGTATAGTAGTTTCTTTTCTCGGAATCGAAATTATCATCTACTATTCTGAAATTATTTTCCGAGTAGGTATGTATCTTTGTCTCTTGTATATTTCCTTTACGCAGAGAGACCACGTGGAAATTCTCCTTACCTACAAGTTGGGACAATTTGTTCACCAAAACATTTGTAGATGGTTCGCGCAAATATAGGGGAGGTGGCTTATAGTCTGCTAAAGGCTTTGCGGGTGATTTTTCACTTTCTTGATTGTCAAGAATTACAAAACGATTTTGACTTATCGGATTTTTTTTGGATTTGGTTCCAATTTTGATGTCCTAGGACTGGACTTGCGTTTAGTTATAGTAATGTAATGGTCCATTCCTGTTAGGATTTTTCCCGTGTTTTTTACTATACTTTGATTATTTTTTCGTATAGCACCAGTATTTCTTAGCATTGAACTTAATTGGTTTTCCTTATCATCACCGGTTTTTATAGAGTTAATGTTTGTTGTTCTATATTTTCTTTTATGCTGTCTTCTACACATTTGTTTTGTCGCACTAGAGAGTGGAGATCTCTCGTTTGTTGTTGTTCTTACACTTAAATAGTTTTTGTGATCTTTAGGATCATATGTATTTTTGTTGTTGTATGGAAAGCTCAACACAATGTATGCATTTTTTCCATTGCTGCTGAGCCTCTTTTCACTTGTTGGAGAGTAAGAGTAACTCATACACAAAAACACAAACACTACACTCTTTTTAAGGTTTTATTTATGTTGTTGTTTTTTTGTGATACTTTTTGCTTTGGTTTTTTTTTTTTGTGGTTGTTAATATTTGCATTAAAAAAACGACAATTTATTTAATTAGCGTTCATTCGCTGTTACTTATCTTTGTATATACAGTGAATGTCACTTAAAATCGTACACCATGCTAGTAAAATTTTATTCATTAGTTTTAAGAAGTAAATGTTTTGGAAATTTTTTAAAATGCTATTTTTATATTGTGTGTGCTACTACATATCACAAAATATTGTATAATTTTAATTGTCCCTATCTACAAATAAAAAAATTGGGTAACACTGTCAGTGACCAGAATATCATCGCTTCATTTAAAATCGTACAGAAAAAATCATAGGTGTTTTTGCTAATTCAAAACAAAAATTTTCTATTAAAGTGAGCTTTCAGTATAATATACCGGTAATAGATCCGTTATCAAAAGTATTTATTAAACTGATTTATATTTCGAAGAGGTTTTAGTAAAAAAAACGTTTAATATGAGACAAACTAGTGAAGATGAGAGACAATTAGTCATTTTTCATCATAAAAAGGAAAAATCTTTATCCCAAATATCGGAAATAATTAATCGTAGTCGCAGTACTGTCCAATACATAATTAAAAGATATAGACAAGAAAATCGGATAACAAATAAAACTAGAAATCGTTCTAATAAAAAGTTAAGTCTTAGTGATGAGCGCTGGATAATGAGAAAAATAAAGCAAAATCCCAGACTTTCAGCACCAAAAATAGCCAGCGAATTAAAAATATATTTGCAAAAGGAAGTAAGCGCTTCTACGTTTCGAAGAATTCTCCGTAAAAATGGGTATCATGGACGAATTGCCAGATACAAACCATATATAAATGACCGTAATAGACGCTAATGCTAATGACTATCGTAAACAGCCAACCGAATTTTGGAACGACGTAATATTTACGGATGAGTCTAAATTTAATTTGTTTTCGTCTGATGGAAAAATTATGGTGTGGAGAAAACCCAATAAAGAGATGGATGTTGCCAACTTGCGTTCAACTGTGAAGCATGGCAGGGGATCACAAATGGTTTGGGTTTGTATGTCAGCTGCTGGAGTGGGAAACTTAGTATTTGTTGAAGGCAATATGAATAAATTTTCCTATTTGAGAATTTTAAACAAAGTGCAGAAAAATGGGTATTATGAACAGTTTTAAGTTGTACTCTTCCCATGTTGCTCGACTCTGGACAATATATACTGTCCAAAAGTAATTCAAACGCCAGCCCAGTCACCACACTTGATAAAAAAAGTTAGAGAACATCACATATCAAACATAGGTAACCTACGGAAAGTGTTACAAGAAGAATGGAAGAAGACTACATGCAATAAAAATAGCAAAGGATACCCCACAAAGTATTAGGATTATTTTATATTAACATTTTTTTAATTTTTAAAGTTTTAATTATAATTTAATAGAAGTGTACGAATTTAAGTGAAACATAAATTTTGTGATATTTTTTAATTTGTATTAATATTTTTTTTAAAGAATTGAGATTTTATTAACTTTTTTGTTGAAATATATATTTTTTGTTCCAATTAATAAAATGACTTTTAATATTTTATATAATCACCTATTATTGCCTGTATAATTTCATAATATTTTAAAAAATTATGTTGTACGATTTTGAGTGACACTCACTGTATATATTTTTTTGTATTTCAATTCACAATGTTATTTCCTTGTGAGAGCGATATAAAACACGTCTATCCACTATGAGAATATAACATATTTCCTTTTCTTCTGCTGCACTCGTGCCTATGTAAAAAATTGTTGTTCCTTCGTTGCATAATTTGTTCTCTGTTGCTTACTTGTTTTTTGTTTTCCTGTTAGAAATATTACGAATGGATACATATGAATGTGCACTAAAAACCTAAACAAAGTCGATCATTTACGCTCTCACTTGATATTAGTATTCATAATTGGATTCTTTCAGAATATAAGTCATGCATAATTATGTATGTACAATACGCAGGATAGGATTTGATTTTAGACCTATGGTTTCTTAAGGAAACATTCTTAACATTTCCGTAGATTGGGTTTCTGCTATACGATTTTTTACTTTTTGATCGTTCATACAAATCGACCCAGCCTAATGTACATATGTATATAGTAAAATTTTCTACACTTATAATTATATTTTCAGGAACTTAATTAAATTTTGTATCTCCTGTTATTCATTACCTCTTTGTAGTAGTTTCATTTGTAACAAGGCGAATTCAAACAAGGTGGTGGCAGTTCTACAAAAACAACAATTGGTCTTAACAAATGTCAAAAAACAAAAATGAAAAATTAAACAAATATGTATTAAAACTTAATATCGTGTAGATAATTGAATAGTGATGGGTTTACTTATTTATGTAAAAAGTAAATATTTTGTTATTAAGCTTAGAATATGTAGATATTTAAATATAAACAAAAGCTTTGACAACTGTTAGAACCAAAAAAGCGAAAAAAAGTTATCAGCTGATTGACTGACTCCACCTTTTAAAAATTCACCTTGATTTGTAGTGATAAATAATTCTTGCTTTCGTGGATTTGACCTTCCATAATTTAGTTGTTGCATTTTCTATCCCTTTTTAACTCTTTTCCTTTCTTTTATCATATCATGTTGAAGCTTACATTATCAATTATTCCTCTTTATCCTGCTACAAAATCACTCACTATCATCATTGAACCTATTTATGTATTTGTTTATGTTTTTTGCAAAAATTGTTGTTTCATTATGCAGTTACAGAACACATGAACATACTTACATACAGCAGTTTTATATCAGTGATGCTTATGCCATACAACAATTGTTTAACAAATTTACACACATTTGTTATGCTCAAGGCGAATTTATACAAGGTGGAGTCAGTCAATCAGCTGATAACTTTTTTTTTCGCTTTTTGGTTCTAACAGTTGTCAAAGCTTTTGTTTATATTTAAATATCTACATATTCTAAGCTTATTAAAAAAATATTTATTTTTTACATAAATTAGTAAAACCCTCACTATTCAATTATCTACACTATATTAAGTTTTAATACATATTTGTTTAATTTTTAATTTTTGTTTTTTGACATTTGTTAAGACCAATTGTTGTTTTTGTAGAACTGCCACCACCTTGTATGAATTCGCCTTGGTTATGCTCTTCTCTTTTATTCATTCATCGTTGAGCAAGCGATGAAAACACATGCGGCGGTCTATCGTAATTTTTTTCAGAAATCATTAAGCATTGTTTTTGGTTGTTTTTGGACGAAGCATAGCAAACACACGCTTTTCAATTACAATTGAATACACAAAAAAAAGTCAGAAATAAATAAAAAAATTGAGAGAATTTCGCCCGTACAATGTATATTTTTGCTTTTCCTTAACATTTAAATTCATTGAATAATTTGGTTAAATCTGACAAAAATTCTATATCTAAACTTTTTTTATTTTTCTTATTTTAAGTTTTTGATATTATGGTTGATGGGTAGCTCTCACCAATACATCTTTATTTTTGAACACCACTATTTTATATCATAATTACGTACTTGTGTGTATAAGTTGTTGTTTTTGCAGTTAATTTCCTTTTGTTCCTGTTGTACTCATGCCTGTGCCATTTTTGCACTTATATCTTACACATCATATTTTTCTTGCACAATTATTTTCTATGCTTCTTATTAATTTGTTTGATCTCCTGTTACAAATGTTATGAAAGGATACATTTGAATGTACAAACACTTAATTTGATAAATTTCAGGTTGTTGTTACATTTTGTTGTTGCATTTTCTATCCTTTTTAACCACTTTACATACAAAATTTGATGTTACTAATTTTTCTGGACTCCTATTACAAGCAGCAGGAATACATTTGAATTCGTATTAAAAAAATCAATTAATCAAAAAATTCAATAAAATAATAACGTCCGCTAACCTTTGACCAGAATCTTACTTAAAGTATTTTCACTGCATTCCTATCTTTCATAATACAATTAGTCCCCATCCATACTGTGAAACATTTGCTGCAAAACATTTGGGTTTGTCGATGAAAGTGTAAAGAGGAATGGAAAATGGTACTATGTTTCATGAACATGAAGTTTTTGTTGAGTATGTTATCCACATTTATTCGTTCATATTCGTTCTGTACTGAAATGTCAAAAACTGAAAAGCAAAAACTTCACTGTGTGGACACGAATGCAGTTTCAAAAGAGAATTTTAAAATATTTTGCAGCAACCTCAAAAAATAAAACTTATATTTTACTGCACTTAAATTCTTTATTAACACACAATTCAATATACATTTTTATTTTGTACACCCAAATCAACGCACACTTGTTGTTCATATTTTGTTTTATATTTTCTACTCAGTGACTATAAGCGCCAAAATATTTCCGTATATGTGGCGGAAATATTTTATAAATGAACATATTCGCTTTAAACATTTTTAACTTCGCACAATTTCGTATTTTACATTTTTCAACTTCGTATGGTTTTGGCAGTCTACATTTAGCATCTTCCATATTTCCATTGTTTGAATTTTTTACTGCGCATATCGTTTGCAGTTTATGGTTTTCACGCAGCAATTTGTTTGCATGTTTGATGTTTTTGTATATTATATATATATATATTATGTCTATTAATAGCTCAAAGACTAAGGCGATAATTTTTAATCCTTTTAACATTAATATATTAAACGGAAAGATTTTGTTTACCTTACGGCGACTTTTTTGTACTTACGTATTTTTGCCGTAGTATATTAAGTACAGGTTGGCTTATTCCCTCTTGATGTCGCAAATTATGTATGGATTATAGGTCATAACTGGTACTATAGTTAAATTGAATCGTATTGTTAATACGATTGTACGCTTTGTGTATGGGGTTAAAAGCCGCGAACATATATCTGAATATGTTGCTAGATTTTTGGGATGCTCTTTTCCAAATTTTATTAAGCTTCGTTGCATGATTTTATTCTACAAACTGATGAAATTGGGTATGCTTTTGCCGTTATATAGGTCTTTTGTTTTTACTAGATCATCTATAAATCCTCAGATTCAGATCTCTAGGATATCATGCTCAATTTTTGAGAGATCGTTTTTGATAAGAATAGCTCGATGTTGGAACTACTTACCAATTGAATTACGTATTTCTCACATTCTAAAGGGTGGATTAGCCGACCGTAATGTAGTGTAACCTTAACGGAACGGAACTGCTGATCGTTTCTATTGTGTGTAAAGTAGTTAAAGCAGTTATAGTGAAAAAATGTAACGTAACTGTAACGTCTGAACCTGTTAAAAACAGAATTTCTTTACGTTTCTACGTGACATTTACTAACTGTGTTGTCAACTTGTTGATTTTAAAAGTCTTGTATAAAAAATACTTCTTTTGCACAGAACGCTTAAAAATATTTTCAATGTTCTAAAAAACAAAACTTTTTAATTTTATGGTAATATTTAAGTTTCAAAATATTAGAATAATATTTTGTATACCTATACAAATTAACTATACTTAGGGCCATTATTACAACTTGCCTTTATGTTCGAAATAGTAAATGTTAACTTTAAGCAATATATAAAGGTACCATTAAAGTTAACTTTTAATATTATGAACATAAAGGCAAGTTATAATAATGAAATAAAGTACAATACAATCTAAATTAATTTTTAAGTTATCGTACCTTTAATAAATAAAGTCTGTATGACAAGGTAATAAATAATATTTATAATTGCTTCCTTTTGAACAATGATAATGAATACATTATGTGTAAATAAATACGGTTTATATGAAAGTACTATTACCAAACAAAGTTTAATAATTTAAATCGCAGAAAAAAATTATTAAATCGCTTGAACAGTATTTAAAACAATTGTGTTGATAACACTTTCAAAGAAGCGTGAAATATTCAAGAAAAACTTAAAATAAAACAAAACGTATTAAATTTGTCTTTATTAAAATGAACGACGAACAATTGATTTTATTGGTACAGGCCAATGAAAGTTTGTACAATAAATATAGTTCCGGTTATATTTTGTCTTGTTTGTTTATGTCAAAAACATATGACACGTTTTTAATGTTCTATAATCGTACTAAAGTGTTACGTTAAGTCAACATTACGGTTCCATTACATCAACGGTCGGCTAACCCAGCCTTAACAATGCTTTCAGATTGAAACTTATTTCTTACTTATTGAATTCAGGTACCTGAATGATTTATAAGTGTATTGGTCAATCGTTTATTTTATCAAACTTTTATAAATGTATGTAAATGCATATCCTAATTTTTGTGGCAATGTGTTATTGGTTTTTAATTGTTTGTTTGAACTATCAATTTCAGTTACCACTTGTTGTTATTTTGGGTCTAGGTTTTTTCTTTTTTTGGCATTACGGCTATTACATATATGGAATAATAAATAAATATTATACACAAGCAATATATTTGTTTTTGCTAACTAAAAATATTAATATATTTGGGCAGCAAATGTTTTAAAAATTAAAAATTTTCATTTTGTCTTCTAGCTGCAACGTAAAATATTTTCTAAGGTAAAATATTTTTGGAAAAACTGCGACAAATATTTTTACTATGAAGCTTGTGCATATATTAAAAATTTTCATTTTGTCTTCTAGCTGCAACGTAAAATATTTTGTAAGGTAAAATATTTTTGGAAAAACTGCGACAAATATTTTTACTATGAAGCTTGTGCATATATGGAATTCGAAAATAATATTTGTATTTTTAGTATGTATATAAGGAAATATTATTTTGTTAAATATTTGTTGCAGTTTTCATTTAAAATTATGAAATATTTACCAATTTATTGACTGATATAGTAGTAATTTTAAACTCTGATTCAATGTATTTCTTTCTTTATAATAACAACAAACTAAAAACTTAACAAAAATATTTAGTATGAATAAGGAAGCCTCAGTCTATACTTGACAAATATTTATCACTAGCTGATACCCGGCGTCAGTTTTGACGAATCTTTATATATATCTGTGGTATTAAATACAATAAAAAATAAATTTAAATGAAAATAGTATCAGGAATAAGTATAAAACCCAGTTTAATAAATGTTAAATGTTGAATTATAACAAATGTTGTTTTTCAATGTCGCACGGTACATCGAAATATGTGATAATGCAAAGCAAAAACTAACAGTTATTTGCAATCGCATCGTTTCTTATGCATTCTTTTTTGTCTCTTTGTACCCTCAGCAAGATTTTAGATATCAAAAGTTTATGCATAATGTCTTTCTTTAAGAACTTGTATAAAAACAAAACGTGCATTATAAATACTCAAGAAAAGTTTCCCTTGAGCGACTTTGCATTCGAATGTCTCGAAATGGGTTATGAATATATGTAAAATTTCTTTACATTATTTAAATTTGACTATTTCTCTATGAAAATATTATAAAACAAAGTGTTTTCATAAACTTTTAATTTTCTGTTCTCGGTGGATCTTTCTGTGGAAATGCCCATACCCAAGAAAAAATATGTTTTAAAAAAAGTACCAAACTGTTTACCCGGATTTGATCCAATATACACATTGGCACTCGAGTTCCAAATAACACCCTGTTTGGTCATTTTTGTATGAACCAATGTTAAAAAAGTTATAAAAATTGGCTCAATAATTTCAAATAAAATTTATTTTGCGTTTTTACCCCCTTTTATGTACCTTCATTGCGGTGGTAAAATTTGATAAAAATAAATTTCTGTATCGTGGTGGAATCCCATAATAAAATATTCGTATGTCTATCTCAATTTATAGAAAATCCCTTAACTGTTCGAAGAAGTACTAAATTTGTATTTTTTATTTTTCGATAGGTAAAGAATCCGGTTAAAAATTTTATTCTATGTTTATTGGTTTATAAGATACATAGGGTACCAAAATACAGTTTTTACCCGTTTTCTCCCCTAAAAGGTTCGAATTTCGAAAAAGTACCAAACACCTTTCAGCTTTTTTTATACCCTCCACCACCACAAGTGGTGAAAGAGGGTATATATACGTTTGTCATTCCGTGTGTAACATTGAGAAATATTCATCTGAGACCCAACAAAGTATATATATTCGGGATCCTTATGAAATTCTAAGTCGATTGAGCAATGTCCGTCTGTCTGTCCGTCTGTCCGTCTGTCTGTCTGTCTGTGTAAAACACTCTCACGTCCAAACTACATAAGCCAAATTAATGAAATGTATACCAAAATGTTTATAATTTTTCTAAGCAGTTTGGTATTGAAAATCAGCAAAATCGAATTGGTAGAACCAGGGCTATGGATCAAAATGTAAGACAATCTCCAAAAATTTTGATAATTTTCACATGATTTTTTGTGACTTTGGGTAAATTCATTGCAGAGAATACCATGAAATTTTGCACTCATTATTTATATGATAAAAGGAAAAATTCTGTTAAAAATGGAGAGAATCGGTCTATAATTTCTCGTAGCCCCCATACAAATTTCTTCCCGAAATATGGTGCTATGGTATATAAATGCCCATAGAATTGCAGTATCCATACAAAATTCAGCACAACTATGTTTCGTGCAAACAGAAATCGCGAGACCAATTTTTTTTTTTTGGATCAGGCACTATTTGACCATAGCCCCCAAATAAAGTTTACTTTCGAAAATCACTTTAATACACTTAAATATCTTATATAAAACGGTATTAGGATGAAATTCGACTTGCATAATCCCAATGCACATGCAAATCGCTGTAGGCAATTTCATGAAGATCGGCCCATAATTGGTTATAGCTCCCATATAAGACCACTTCTAAAAAACATATTTATTTTCATAAATATCTGAAAAATATCGTTATCGAATTAAAATTATACAGAGATCGGTAGTATTAATTCACAAGTGATACTACTAGATTGTGTGAATATCGGTTCATATTTGACCATAGCTCCCATATAAGGTCCATTTCCGAAAATTACTTAAATACTAATAAATCTCTTATAAAAGCTTCTATCTAGTTAGAATTTCAAATAAATATTTCCCATATATACGAAAATCGATGTGTTGAATTTTATGAAGATCGGCCGATAATTGGTCATAGCTCCCATATAAGGACCACTTCCAAAAAACACATTAACCTCTATAAATATTTTAAATATATGTATATCGAACTAGAATTGTATACAGATCAATATATTGTATTCAAACATTATACTACTGGGTTTTGTGAATATCGGTCCATATTTGACCATAGCACTCATATTAGCTTCATTTCCGATAATCACAATAATACCCATAAAACTCTTGCAAATAATGTTATGGAGAAAAATATCAAGCAAAATAGGCCTCAAATACATAGAAATTACGTTAAAATATTTAATTATATCTCTTAAATAAGTCGCACATCCGAAAAATACAACGCATATATACACTCATATCGGTAAAAAATGTTTCAAGTAGATTTGGTGACTATGGGTTCATAATTGTATATATATAAGGCTCAGATCCGGAAAATTCATTAAAACAGAACAAAAATATACTTTTGAAGTTTGACACTATATATATTTGATTTCCCTTTTTTATACTCTTTTACCACTCGGTAATGTTAACCAATTATTAAGTATATAAATGGTTAAATAGTACAATTTATTCCTATTATAAAATTATAGACTCTGTTGGCAATGGTAGGAATATGTAGTTATTTCAATTATAAATTGCTGAATTAGATAACATTTTTATACATTTGATATAAAATATCTTCTGCGTAAACTAGTTTTTCTAACAATATATAAAATACTACTATACTACTATATTTTAAATAACGATTTATATTGTTTAAATAAGTGGTTTTATTGAAGTACATAATTTGTATATAGTCCAAAATGTGTATTATATCAGGATTCATCTATAATCCATAAAGTGGCTTAAAAAGAAATTCGTTTATAGTCCTAATTCGCTTATAGTGCACAAAAATTGTGCAACTGTATTTGTAGACTATAAGCGAAAACTACTACATTAACATTTTACATTAACATTTCTTCATAATCGGAGCTAAGTCCCAATACAAACACTGAATATGGATATTAGAGTATTTATACCAATGTAATTTCTATAATTTTCATCTAATTTAGGTGGAGGGTATTTAAGATTCGGCATAGCCGAATATAGCACTCTAACTTGTTTTTAATGGAGTAACATGTAATTTAAGACTTTTTTGTATCTTTATTAGTATTGAATATATAAAGTTACCGAGTTTACCCGTTTTTATCCTTTTTTACCCCCTAAACGTACGAATTTCCAAAAACCCCATCTTAGTGGATCGTTTTGGGGAGAGAGGAACCCACAGTTAAAATTTCATGATTCTAGCTTCAGTCGTTTGGGCTGTGCGATGATGAATCGTCATTCAGTAACGTTACTCTTTTATATATATGAGGGATTTTACGGCAAGTGAACCAACTTTTGAATTCGATGTCTCCCACTAAGCGATCAAAATCCTCCATTTTGAAAAAAAATCAACAAAGTTTTTGATTTTGCAAAAAAAATCAAAAAATTTTACGTTTTGAGTTACAAAACAATTATTTTGATAGATATCCGACTCGCATCCCACTAAGCGACCAAATAGTTCTTCAAGGAAAATATCTAAGCTTTCTTTTGAGAAAAAAGAGACCATTTTGAAAAAAAGTTTGATTTCGGAAAAAAAGTGTCAAACATATTTTTTTTCGAAAGATTGAAGAAATAGCTGTCTAAAAAAGGTGTTTGTAAGAACAATAGGTAATAAGTTACATGGATGAGAAAAACACCAGCTTGGCACTCTAACTCAGAGAGTTCTCTACCGATCTTATTGAAAATTTGTGTCCGAATTACTGTCTAACAGAACTAACCTTGGTGCAAAGTTCATCCCGATCGGAAGACATCGTTTTCACTTGACATATAGATAACTTGTAAGGAAAAAAATGTAATATAGAAAAAAAACTAAACTAAAAAAATTTTAAAAAGAAGTTTTTTTCGCGATTTTTTTTTCGAAAAAATTACTTATATTAATCTTTATACAGAAAATAAAACAAATCACAATCCTGCAAACATGCTTAAATATTAAAATATCAAATAGTACTCAACAGATTAACATCCTTAGATTTAAAATCATTGAGGAAAACCTGTTAAAAAAAGGTTTTACGTAAAATTTTAAGTAAAAATATCTCGAAAAGTGCATGTACGATTTTAAAATTATGGACAGATTTGTGTTCAACATACCAAATTTAATTAAAAGACAGGTTTTCACGAGGAGAAAACCTGTCTTTTAATTTTGTATAGTAGTGTAATTACACTGTGCACGAAATTTTCTGTCATAAGGGGCACCCAGCGGTTTAAACTAATTCGGGTACGCTGAATTCAGTGATGCTAAGGTAATTTTATTTCGGAATTTCGGTTTTTTCACTTTATTCAATAAACTAAACTGTTTTTGAGTTACGCGAATATATCCTCCATTTTAGAAATAACGGTAAATCTCGAAAATAAGAGCTAACCTAGAAAAACGGTTAGCACCACTGAATTCAGCGTACCCGAATTAGTTTAACCCACCGGGTGCCACACTTGACAGTTTTATTTAACTAGCACAGTGTTATTAACAAATGTTTCAATAATTCAATAATTATGTAAGAATTTACACCTTCGTAGTAAAAAGCTAATTAGTGATGTATAGAATTTTGCACATTGCAGAATATATATTATTGAACTATCTTTTCTCTGTTGTTGTTTTTTTTCCATATTTTTTTAACATTGTTTTTATATTTCTTGAGTATATGTTTGGAAGCAAAATTCAGAAAATACTCAGCCGATTTTATGAACAAAAGCAAGTAAGAGTGTTATATTCAGCTGCCGAAATTTATATACCCACCACCAATATAATACTGATACCGATTTTTGTACATTTTATATAAAAACATTTATATTTCTCAGATTTTGCATACTTCCAATACCAAATTTTGTATGGATACCTCTCATTTATGCATCATATAGTCATATTCCGGAAATTTCATCCCCTTAAGTTCTTCCCTGTATGCTCTACGTGCATACAACAGACAGACATAGTTACATAGCTAGATCGTCTTAGAACCCATAATATATATACTTTTATGGGTCTGCGATGAATATTTCGATATGTTATGTTTTGGGGGTAAGTATAAAAAGAAAATCAGTTGACAAACAGAAACCGGCTTAGCGTTTCTAAAAGGTAAAAACATGTATATTGTTATATTTCTTCATCGGCTGTTTGTATTTTGTGATTTGGACGCTTAAGCTAATATATAAATTAATCCATATTTACCATCCATCAGTCGACTTAGACTGTATAAAAACACTATTGAGAGTAAAACACATCCAATGAAAAGAATAATAATTAAAGAATTTAAAGTTGGAAAAGTTAACGTTGTTCCAGTAACACGATAAAAACGAACCTAAAATAGAAAATTATTTATAATTAGTTTATAAGAAAAAATCTTAATAGTACATAATTGTTTTGTTAAATTCGAAACTTATAAAATTAACGAATTTCTAAACGAACGAATAGTTACAAATTTGGTTTTTATAAATAAGAAAAAAATGTTTTTCATATAGTTTAGACGTAATTAGTTAAAATGATTTTGAATTTAACTACTTGTATTGATTAGTTGAATTATAAAAGTGTTGCATTGTTTGGCAACACTCTACTTTTAATATGTATGAAACACTGACTGCTGTAATTAGTATAAATACAAAAGTTAGAGATAGTTTCTGCTTTTGTTGTATTAAACAAATGAGTCGTTAATCAGCAGCAGCAATAGTCAGCCATATATAAATTCTAAGTTAATGAAGTGGAGAAATTAAATTTAAATGAAAATAAACTGAGTTATTTCTGGTCCGTAATATAACGGGCTCAACATTTTGATTCCGAAACCCGGAAAAGAGTGAACCCAATAAATAACAAATCACATTTAATAAAGTATTAAATGTTAAATTCTTGAAGAATAATTACCAACAACAACTAAACAGTGGAGTTAATTGTGCGGTGTAATTAATAGTGGTGTGATTGTGAATAAAAGTTGGTGAATGCATTTATCGAAAGCGTATAGCAAATATACATATAAATTTCAAGTTGAAGTTTGAAGAACTGGTTCTACCACACACAAACTGTTGTTCTCACAATCTCTGCCCATACTAAAGTTTCTGACTGTTGTGGTAGTTTCTGATACTCGACGGTAACTAGCTTTCTTACTTGAGTCCTATTTTCATATCCAATGTCAAGGGGTATTTCTACATTTCGCCAAATCATAACTATTTGCCCCATATGCAATTTAATGCCGTGACTAATTATGAAATCAGCACCAATGATTACTTCGTCCACAATGTCGGCAACAATAAAAACATGATTGACGCTTACGTTGGCAATGGTTAATTTCACATTTACTTTACCATAGACAGTGGCCGGCTCCCCTGTAGCTGTGTGCAGACTTACCCCACATAATGGTTCAATTGTTTTCTTGACTAAATCGGGCCTGACAATAGAATGCGATGCTCCGGTGTCTATAGTAAAAATGTGCTTCTGGCCGTTGATGTACCCACAGGCAGTAAGATTGCTATTTTTCTGCTGCATTACGGATATGGAGATTGTGGGGCCCTCAGATGTGGGAGCTAGATTTTGCCCCATAGTGCTAGCTCGTTTTCGTTTGAAGGTGATTCTTGTGATGATCTGAATGCTGGTTGTTTCTTGAAGGCGAGACAGTTCTGGTTCATTTTACCGCTGCTTTGCAGTTTCGCTGAATATGACCAGATTTACTGCAGTTATAGCATTTGATTTCGGCTTTACCTTTTATAATTCATCGACTGTATTTTTCACGTTTTCAGCAATGACTTCGATATTTTTCAACTTGCGTATTTGCGGCTTTGAAATTATTTTCGCAGTTTCTTGTGCCAGCGCGAATGAAACGGTTTCAGCAAATTATGGTTTAGGTGTGGCACAAACCGCATGTTTTATTTCAGGATCGCGAATGCCATTAACAAATTCCTCTATCCTGATATGATCTAAAAACGGGCTCTTTTCCCCTGGATAAGTAAGCTGCAGCAAACGCTCGATTTCCAACGCAAAATCTTGCAGTGTCTTATTGGCCTTTTGCACTCTACCACGCAACTCGATTCGCTATAATTCCTTTTTATGTTCGCCACAGCACTTACGTTGTATCGGTTCCTTTATGTCATCATAACAATTTCTGTTGCTCGCTGGCACGTTTTCAAAAACTACTGCTACATTTCTTTTTAAGGAAAATATCAACTCTATAGCTTTTTCTTCGTTGTTCCACAAGTTTCAAACTGGAATTTCAACACATTAAATGGTGTGCTGCCATCAAAACTAGCGGCATTTATTCTACTACATGTTTTTAAAATAATTCGCACAGGTCCATCTTGACATTGAAGGTTATTCATTTTTATTTCTAGAACGTGCAGTTTATTATCGACGCCATTCTCTAAATCGGACAAGTTTTTATTGACGTCTATGGCTTGTAGTTTAGGCAACTTTCTAAGTCGGATAGCATTTTCTCAATGCCATCCACTCTGCCGTTTATAACTTCCGATATTTGCTGAAGCTACTCGCTGTCGCTCTAGAAGCCTCTTAAAATTTCATTTCCATTATTTTATTTTCTTCTTTAACTACAGCAAGAAGTTTCTCATTGTTGACCTTAGAAGTTTCTTGAACTTCAGCTTGAAGTTTCTTGTTGTTGACTCAGGAAGTTTCTTGCTCACAGCTTCTCGTTGTTTACTTTAGAAGTTTCTTGAACTTCAGTTTTAACCTCCGCAAGGTGTTTCGAATTTTCGTTAATTTTCCCCATCATGGGACTGTTACGTTTTTACCTTTTAAAAATGTGGTTTATTTTCTTTAAATAAATTATGGCAGTTAATTTGTCTTTACTTAACGATGGTTCAAATTAGAGTGATTGTCGTGGTGTTCTCACGGCCAATTTATATACACTGCATTACCGTCTAGAAAGCTCTATTTCTTCAATGATCTTCAAACCATAATATTTGAATTATAGAGCTTTCGATGTTAATCATTAATCATTTATTGTTGCCATACTTACAAATAATACTCAACTCAAAGCTTTTATTCAATGTTGTATGTTCACCCCACAGACAAAAGAAAAAACTATAAATTATATGTCTGATAGAACAACAAAATACATTGACTGACAAGTATTTTGTTGTTGCAAGAGATAGGTTTTTGACAACAGACTTAGGTTTTTGACAATTTCGTCTCGTATCTATGTTACCCTATGTCCACAGATATTTTAAAGTTTGAGAAGCACTGCTGTTTGAGAAGCTTTATGCAACTTTAAACCAGCCGTTAAAACAGTTATATTTAAATTCAAATACAATTTCGTAACAATATCAGTAAATAATCAAAACATTCTCTCCACAACTACACTAGTTCCTGGCAGACTAAAAGCAATTTCAACAAATTAAACATTCTGAAAAGGATATTGATTGTTATAAAGCTTACAATAAGAAAATAAGTGTGAGCCTTTATTTTCAAAGTTCAGTATGAACAGAACAAGCACGGTACGACATTTTCCACAAAATTTTACAGAAAAAAACGGTGACCGGTGTGAAATAATATTTGTTTTAATTTATAAAAGTAAAAATTAATAATGGTTTTAAAAATTAAGATGACAAAATATGGCAGATTATGGAAAAAGATGACAGGTAGAGGACACAAATTTTATAGATGACAGCCAGTTAAAATAGATAATACGTTTCGAATACGCTAGAATCCACATTACAATGAACAAATAATTACCAACAAAATTTACTTTCAAATTATAATACTTCATCTAATTTGGGTGGCGAAGCGCACCGGGTCAGCTAGTACTCCATACTTTTATCGGATATTTGAAAATAACAAAGTCTTTGTTACAAAAATGTTGCATTCTTTTTTTTTAACTTAAATAAATAAACAGGAAAGGTTATTCGGGAATAAAAAAATTAATATTTTAGTAAAATTTTCTTATGCTAAATTCCCAATTTTATTGATAAATTCACCGAAAATTTATTGTTGGGGGATAAGCTAGTTACTATACGCATTTCACTGGTTGCTTAGGCCAGATCATTAGGAAACCTTTTCCCAAAAGGCTTTAGAAAAACTAAAGATATTATACAAATAAATATATAGAGTGAATGAGAATTACAGACACTCAAGCTTTATTTGTAAAAATATCAAAGCTTAAACAAAATACCAACAATAAACAGTTATTTTATTTTTTCTTACATTCTCTACTACAATTGGTTGGTTTCTTGCTGTAGTGTGTGCCATTTTTTGGTTTCCCATCCGTTTTCAAAAAAAAAAAAGAATAAAATTCTGGGCAATATCTCAATTAGATTTCAAAATATGCCTCTTTGGAACTCCGTGCTTCAAAAATATTAACATATCTAAACAAAAAAAAATTAGTTCGGAATAGATGTGGATCAAATTGTTCCTAATATTTGCAATCCTATTAAAATTTTGATACAAATTTTAATTTTAGAAACTCAATAAATCTATATATATAAAAATGGATGTTTGTATGTATGTGGGTATGTATGTATGTTCCGAATGAACTCAAAAACGGCTGAATCGATTTTGATGAAGGAAATCAGGGAATCTTCAGAATAGCCCAGCGGGTAACACTGTAAATTCAGATTTTTGATATTCGGTCTGCTGGCGGAGGGGTGTGTAAAAATCAAATTTTTACATTATACCGTTAATACCATATATATATAAAAACAGATTTGTGCATGTACGTTCCGCATGGACTCAAAAACGGCTGGACCGATTTTGATAAAATTTTTACGGAATCTTCAGAAAAGCCTAGTGGGTAACACTGTAAAGTCAAATTTTTGATTTTCGGTCTATGGACGGAATGGCGTATCAGAATCAAATTTTTATACTATACCGCTAATGACATAAAAAAAAAGATTATTGTATAATTGTTGATCGACCTTTTCTTCAATTCTCACAAATAGTTTATTTAGTTTCCTATATACAGGCTTACAAACTCAGTGATTATTGTAAAAAAATTTGCCAAAAAAAATTAAAAAAAAAAAATTAATTTTGTCGACCAACATTTTTTTTTTCAATTGGAGAAATACATAAATACTTTTTTTATTCCCAACGTTCAAACAATGACAATTTTCATTTCGTTTCTTAACATCATTCTAAAAATTTCAATTCAAAGTGGTGTAATCTGAAGCGAATTATTTGGTGTAAGCGAAGAAAGGAATACATTTCAACACATATCCGGTACTATAAAAGTTCTTTTATATTATCAATCGATGATAAACAATTTTGTTTACTCTTGCATATTAGGAGCATGAATAAGAAATTTCCATATGAAATCTATGAAATAAAATAATATTTTGAATAACTCTCCGCATTCCACTTTTAATAAAAAATAACGGTTTTATTCAAATAAAATTTGTTTTAGAAAGGGCATCTACGTCTAGAGCCACAGAAACGGGAAGAGAACGAGAATCACGGCTTCAGCAAATGCGTCGCATTGCATCTTCATCGAGTGCTGCAGAGACACCACAACAGCATATCGAAAGACTAGAAGTCAATCGCTCTCGAATGGCTCGATCAAGAGAAAGAATCGATTTAAAGTTGCCGGCATTTTATTACAATAATTATGATGACTACAGGAATCACAAGGACGTACTGATTGCCGCAATGGACAAACATTGCCGCGTTTTGATGTTCCCTAAGGAATCCCCGGGATGTGCGGTACAGTTATTCTGCCACCAGTTATTGAGCCGCCTTAGCTGCTTCTAAGTTACATTTCCGACGCCAATCCTATTTTCAAGCACTTCCTTCAAAATATCCAAAAGTGCAACTCATTATTTCGAATGACGTTGGCTTCATGCCCACCTTTAAAGTTCAAGGCCAGATGTACCACAGAATTGGACATTGCTCCCGCTTCCCAATGATGATGGAACCAGCCGGACTGCCACCACATGTATTAAAATTGAAGGTTGGATAACCGACTTTGTCCGACACTGTATATTAAAATCGAGACCGAGATGCAATATAAAACAGATGTTTTCTAAGGGCCAGCAACGCGGACTGGGTTCAGCTAGTATGTAATAAAATATTTATTTACTGTCAAAACTAAATGAAATTTTCAACATTTTTAAATTTGTCATTCTAAGTAAAATAAGTGTAAAAAACTTGTCAAAAGGTCAACGAAAATCCCGCTATTCCTTCGGGGCTGGAAAAATACTTGGGAAATAAATTGGGAACACATCAAGGTTTGCAAAGCTGCTTTCCGTTTTCTGATTCAGATTTGGGATTTAAGAACATGTGGCTCAAATTTTGATAAAAAAATAGGTCAAATTCCGAAAGGCGTAGGGGCGACATATTAAAAAAATAAGACATGTTTTTATTTCTTAAAGAAATTTTTTTTAATAAAAAAATGGTAAAGTCACCATTACATCCAAAACACAGCAAAATCTACTACTTTTTAAATTGAAAATCGTTTATTTTTAGATCCATAATTGATATTACTCTAAAATCTTTTACGTATTATTGGTAACTAAGAACAAAATTGAGGTCATTCGGTAGAAGAGTTCGCCCAATATTATAAAAAAAGCGGACCAAGGTATGGCAAAATTTTTAAATTTCAATTTTGAAATGCCCATAACTCGGAAATTATAAGAGATAATTAGCACACGCAATCATGTTTTTTGAAGACCTAGCCGAGCGAGTGTTTAAAAATTTTACATGTCGAAGATACCCTACTTTGTGCCCCCATAGCCGCTCCTCGAGCATTTGGAGGGCCCATTTTAATAACATAAACTCGAATGATCCTTGGCTACGTGGGCGTTCGAGTTCGTTTGGACCAGTAGTTTTGTAATGCCAGATTTATTTCCAAAAAATGTTTGTCTTTACCCCACTGTGGCATGCTACATTCTTAAAACCAAAGTATATTTATACAAGTACATGCAACTCTACAACAAATCAACAATAAAAAAAACAACATTAATTTTATTTGTGTAAAACATTGTGAGATTGTCAAAAATAGTTTACAATTTTTGCAACAAATTTCACTCCCGTTGCCTTTTTATTGGCTCTTTTCGCACATAGAATAAGTCACCACTGTCACTGGTACATTTTTCTTGCACAATAAACAACAACACGGTTTTCCAATTGTTATTTTTTAATTTTATTATGAAAAGTTTTCAAAACTAATTTTTTTTTATTAATATTTTCACATACAAAAAATGTAAACAAACAGAAAGAAAAACAACAAAGTAAAAAATTTTGACAATCTCAAAAGTATTTACAAAGGAGAAAAAAATTAACAGCTGATCACTTGCATGTACTTGTATAAATATACTTTGCTTAAAACAATAACAATAAATCATAAGATATTCTTGCATAGATTTGTATTTGGAGAAATTGGATGAATTTTTGGATGAAAAAGTTTGTTTTTCATTTCTAAATTTGGAATTTTTCTACGGAAAATAGATTAGATAGTAAAAACCGAAGAATAATTGTCGGTTTCTGTCAAAACCGAAAACGAAACTCTAATTTAAAGTATGTACTAAAAAATTTTACTACTTTTTCATATTGTGCTCCATTTAGATACAGGGATGAAAAGTTACGAAAATAAGGTAAAAAACAAGAAAATTATACAGATACGTAGAGGGTTGCAAAATTACGAAAAATGTAACAAATGTAACCAAACGGCATTACTGACTCCAACATAAACAGGTGTCTAAGATAAATAAAGGATATTCACCACATGTGTTTATGCCATACCAAGGCGAATTTATACAAGGTGGAGTCAGTCAAACAGCTGCTTACTTTTTTTCGCTTTTTGGTTTTAACATATGTTAAAGCTGGTTTTTATATTTAAATATCTACATATCCTAAGCTTATTAACAAAATTTTTATTTTTAACATAAATAAGTAAAGCCCTGACTATTGAATTATCTACACTATATTAAGTTTTAATACATATTTGTTTAATTTTTAATTTTTGTTTTTTGACATTTGTTAAGACCAATTGTTATTTTTGTAGAACTGCCACCACCTTCTATGAATTCGCCTTGATGGCATTCATTGGAGTTTACCACTACAACTATTAGCAGAGATAACCATAGGGTTCTATAAGTCGATTGTTCGAATGGTAGCAAAGTATTGTAGTAAGTATTATTCACCTCAGAAGTGTCAAAATTTTACTTACTACAATACTTTGCTACCGTTTCACACATGCCCAAAAAACAGCTTAGAATGTAACATTTGGCTATACCGAAAAATCAAACGAAAATGTATGAACATAACACACGTTCAAATAGAAGAAAATAAGAATATTTATTCCTTCTGTTGATCCTTAACTTTAAAATAACGTAAAATGTGGCTACACGTATATCATCTGCCGATGTTTTAAACCAGGGGTGCCCAAAAGTTGCTTACTTGGGTGTGTACATTGAAGAACGACAAAAAAACCAACAACGCAAAGTTGTTTGTGTATTTCATATTGCTAGTGCCTGAGTGTCCTATTGAGTATAGAAACACACAGCCTATAGGTAAGAGCATTTACAAAAACAAATGAGCACCAAGAGTATAGGGCTTGGGCATCATTGTTTTAAACCCTCTTCTTTATCACCTGGCTTGCAAAATGCACCTATTTTTTTATATGAAAGCCGAATTTTAAAGTGCTAAGTGGCTAATATACCGCTCAAATAATGCAGAAAAAAAAATATTCTAAAAATTATACACAGTATTAACAATCTTTATTCAATTAACGGTAATTTTCTCTATATTGTTTATGTCATTTTAATTTAAATTTGTATTTAAATCTTAGTAGTCGTTTTCATTTTACCTTCTTATATTCTAATATACGCGAAGCCTTAAGTATAGCATAGATTTTATGACCATTTAAGTATGGGAGTTCTAGAAGTAATCTGTACATTAAAAAATAGAAACGTAAACAAGAGTAAAGGGTGGATTAAGGCTGGGTTAGCCGACCGTAATGTAATGTAACCTTAACGGAACGGAACAGCTGATCGTTTCTATTGTGTGTAAAGTAGTTAAAGCAGTTATAGTGACAAAATGTAACGTAACTGTAACGTCTGAACCTGTTAAAAACAGAATTTCTTTACGTTTCTACGTGACATTTACTAACGGTGTTGTCAACTTGTTGATTTTAAGTCTTGTATAAAAAATACTTATTTTGCTCAGAACGCTTAAAAATATTTGCAGTGTTCTAAATACATAAATAAAAAACAAAACCTTTTAATGTTATTGTAATATTTACTTATTATACAAATTAATTCATACAAGCATTTATAAAATGTATACTAATAATCGGCTAAAGTATTTAAGTTTCAAAATATTAAATTAATATTACTAAAGGCCATTATTACAACTTGCCTTTATGTTCGAAATAGTAAAAGTTAACTTTAAGCAATATAAAAAGATACCCTTAAAGTCAACTTTTACTATTACGAACATAAAGGCATGTTATAATAATGGCCCTTAGTATCGGACCTTAAATAAATAAAGTCTGTATGACAAGGTAATAAATAATATTTATAATTGTCTCCTAATGGACAATGATGATAAATACATTATGTGTAAATAATTACGGTTTATATATAAGTACTATTACCAAAGTTTAATAATCTTTTTTAAAATCGCAGAAAAAAATTATAAAATCGCTTGAACAGTATTTAAAACAATTGTGTTGATAACACCTTCAAACAGCTGTTTAAATTTTGAAAATTTCAATCAGCGACAAGCGCGAAATATTAAAGAAAAACTTAAAATTAAACAAAACGTATTAAATTTATCATTATTAAAATGAACGACGAACAATTGATTTTATTGGTACAGGACAATGAAAGTTTATACAACAAATACAGTTCCGGCTATATTTTGTTTTGTTTGTTTAAGTCAAAAACATATGACACGTTTTTAATGTTCTATAATCGCACTAAAGTGTTACGTTAAGTCAACATTACGGTTACATTACATCAACGGTCGGCTAACCCAGCCTTTAGCCGACTGTAATGTAATGTAACCTTAACGGAACGGAACAGCTGATCGTTTCTATTGTGTGTAAAGTAGTTATAGTGACAAAATGTAACGTAACTGTAACGTCTGAACCTGTTAAAAACAGAATTTCTTTACGTTTCTAAGTGGCATTTACCAACGGTGTTGACAACTTGTTGATTTTAAAAGTCTTGTATAAAAAATACTTATTTAACACAGAACGCTTAAAAATATTTTCAATGTTCTAAAAATGTTTTAAATATTTCAATAATATAAATACATTAATAAAAAACAAAATTTTTTAATGTTATGGTAATATTCACTTATTATACAAATTAATTCATACAAGCATTTATAAAATGTATACTAATAATCGTCGAAAGTATTAAGGTTTCAAAATATTAAATGAATATTTGTGTACACAAATTAACTATACCTAGGGCCATTATTACAACTTGCCTTTATGTTCGAAATAGTAAAAGTTAACTTTAAGCAATATGAAAAGGTACCCTTAAAGTTAACTTTTACTATTACGAACATAAAGGCAAGTTACAATAATGGCCCTTAGTATAAAGTACAATACAATATTAATTATTTTTTAAGTTATCGGACCTTTAATAAATAAAGTCTGTATGACAAGGTAATAAATAATATTTATAATTGACTCCTAATGGACAATGATGATGAATACATAATGTGTAAATAATATTTACGGTTTATATTACCAAACAAGGTTTCATAAATTTGATTAAAATCGCAGAAAAAAATTATAAAATCGCTTGAACAGTATTCAAAACAATTGAGTTGATAACACTGTTTAAATTTTGACAATTTCAATCAGCGACAAGCGCGAAATATTCAAGAAAAACTTAAAATTAAACAAAACGTATTGAATTTGTCTTTATTAAAATGAACGACGAACAATTGATTTTATTGGTACAGGCCAATGAAAGTTTATACAACAAATATAATTCCGGCTATATTTTGTTTTGTTTGTTTATGTCAAAAAAATATTGTTACGTTTTTACCTTTTAAAAACGTGGGTTTATTTCCTTTAAATAAACCGGATACTTTTTATTGCAAATAAAAGCAGTTTTTGTAGTTTAAAATTTGTAACAACTCTTTATTTATTTATAATGTACAACAACAACAGAATTAAATAGTCACTCAGTGTTTTTATACACGTATATAAATTCGCAGAAATACACACACACTTTATAATGTAAGAGTATACACTGCCAATGCAGTTGATTGACTTAACGATGCTTCAAATTACACTGAACTGTGGTGTTCTCACGCCCAATTTATATACTCTGTATTACCATCTAGAAAGCTCTATTTCTACAATGATCTTTAAACTAGAATATTCGAATTCTAGAGCATTAATCATTTAGTGTTGCTATACTTACAAACAATGCTCAACTCAAAGCTTTTATTCAATGTTGTATGTTCTATAGCAATGTTAATAATACCCACACATTTGTTAACGTTTGAGAAGCACTGCTGTTGAGAGGAATTATACAACTTTAAACCAGCCGTTAAAATAGTTATATTTAAATTCAAGTATAATTTCGTAACACTGCCACCCGCTTAAGCCTGTTCGTCCCGAATATGCATAGATTCACTTCTCCCATAGGCAGCTAGTCGTTCTTGATGTACGACCTTCATTTTAGATCTCGGGCTGTTTTCTTTCTGTATTCTGTACACCACGTCGTTTAATTTCTTAATCACCTTGTATGGTCCATCCCAATGGGTTTGTAGTTTGGGAGACAGTTCTTTCTTACGTTGTGGGTTATACAGCAGTACAAACTGGCCTTTGTTAAATCCTTTAGAAGTCACTGCTCGATCGTATCTGGCTTTCATTTTGTCGCTGCTCATTTTTATTCGTCTGCGTACGAATTCATGAAGTTCGTTAAGGTCATATTGCTCTTGGGAAGTGTTTTCATTATTTGTTGATGAGGGTTTAATACCGAATTCTAAATCACCAGGCAACTTGAGTTCTGTCCCGAAGACAATTTTTGCAGGTGTTCGAGAAGTTGAGTCGTGAACAGCTGATTTGTATGCCAAGAAAAATTTCGGTATGTGTTCATCCCAGTCCTTCTGGTGTGCACTGACCACTTTCCTTAAATATTTCTCCAGAGTGCGATTGAATCTTTCGACCATGCCATCAGATTGTGGATGCAATGGCGTTGTTCTGGTTTTTCTTATTCCGTATAAATCGCACATTTCCTTGAATACGGCAGATTCAAAATGTCTACCCTGATCCGAGTGCAACTCCAGTGGAACACCATAGCAGCACACCCAGTTGTTCACAAATACGCTTATAACCGTTTTAGCTTCCTGGTTGGGTATGGCATATACCTTTGGCCATTTGCTGAAATAATCGATAACCACTAGAACGTAACGGTTTCCGGCATCACTGACAGGGAAAGGGCCTGCTACATCCATCGCAATCCGCTCGAATGGCGCACCTGAGTTATACTGCTGAAGTTGTCCACGACTTCTTCTTACTGGGCCCTTCGCTGCTATGCATTGCGAACAATTGGATACCCAATCGGCTACTGCTTGCTGACAACCCACCCAATAAAAACGTAGTTTTAACTTTTCTGGGGTTTTTGTCATCCCAAGATGACCACCACTGTCATGGAATTCTTTCATTACTTCGTTAATTTTTGAGGATGGTACCACAATTAGATTCGTCACCGTTTCAACGTCAGCCCTTTCCCATATGCGGTATAAGCAGCCATTTAACAACTGTAGACTATTCCATATAGCCCAATATGATTTCATCAGTGGACTTTCGGCTGATATTTCATTGCGGGGTGGCCTTCGAACATCTTCTTTTGTCGATATTATTTTCGCCAGTATGGGGTCATTTCTCTGCGCTACAGACCAACCTTCACTGGACACTATATGCATTAGTCGAACGTCGATGACACATTCCTTTTCCTCGGCTTTCGCGCAATGCTTGCATCCCACGTTGCAAGGCCGTCTTGAGAGAGCGTCCGCATTGCCGTGCTTCAAACCCTTCCGGTGCTCGATGCTAAACTCATAGCTCTGAAGCCGCTCAATCCAACGAGCCAGTTGCCCTTCAGGTTGTTTAAAATGCAGCAACCACCTGAGGGCAGAATGATCGGTTCTCAGTTGGAAGTGCTGACCATACAGATATTTGTGGAAATGCTTCACACACTCTAATACTGCCAGGAGTTCACGTCGCGTTACGCAGTAATTTCTCTCAGGCTTGGAAAGTATTCGGCTGTAGTAGCCTATGACCTTTATCGTCCCGTTGATCACCTGCGAAAGTACACCTCCTATTCCGTATCCACTCGCATCGCTATCTAGCACAAACAGCGCCCCAGGGATGGGATATGCCAAAATTGGTGCTGTACACAACAATTCTTTTAACTGCAGGAATGCCTGTACTTGAGAATCACTCCACAGGAACGTTCGCGACTTTTGGGTTAGCTCATGTAAGCTTGCGGCAATACTGGCATACTTCGGTACAAATCGTCGTGAAGATTTTTCGGACGAGGCCAGTCCTTTACGACTCGTATTTTATCTTCATGTTGATATGCCGTCTGCTGTTACGCGATGCCCTAAATACTTAACAATGCACATTTCTGGAACAATGCACATTTCTATACACTAAGTTTTAGTCCAGCCGCAGATATTCGTTTAAGGACTTCTTCAAGGTTCTTCAGGCGTTCATCGAAAGACTTCCCCATGACAATTATGTCATCGAGGTACACCAAGCATGTCTTCCAGTCCTTTCAACACATGTTCCATTAAACGTTCGAATGTGGCTGGGGCATTGCAGAGTTCAAAGGGCATCACGTTGAACTGCCACAACCCATCACTCGCGCTATATGCAGTTTTCTCCTTGTCTTTCTCTGAAATCTCTACCTGCCAGTAACCACTTTGCAAGTCAAATGTGGAGAACCATTTTGTTCCACCAAGGATTGGTAGCGGGTAGCTGTCTTTCTTTGTGATGTCCTTCAAGTTTATATAATCGACGCAAAATCTAGTGCTGCCATCTTTCTTCTTAACTAAAACAACAGGCGAGCTCCAAGGACTTGAAGATGGTTCGATTACTCCATTCCGCTTCATTTCGTTAACCAGTTCCTTCACCTCGCTTCATTTTGCTAAAGGAATACTTCTGGGCACCTGCTTTATTGGCCTCGCTTCGCCAGTATTTATTTGATGCTTTACAATTGCCGTTCTACCTTGGCTTTGACTTTTTAAGGCGAAGAGGTGCGTTTCTGCAGAAGTTGTTTAGCCTTAATTCTGTCAGGCGGAGATAAACCTTCTGCCCATTTCCCCACATATTCCGCTAGTAGCTCGTGTTCTTTTGTGGACTTATTGGCAGGTTCCGGCTTTTCCTCGCAATTGATTACTGCCTCTGCTGAAGCGCATTGACCTATTTCGGAATTTGGCTTAACGACTTTTTCATAGCTGGACAGGTTAAGCACTCTTACAGGAGCTATTCTTTTGTTGCAGGGTTTAACGAGGGCTTTTGCTGTTATAAGGTCACTTTTTATTTCTGCTGGTTCTACCACCCACAAACTGTTGTCCTCACAATCTCTGTCCGTACGTCGCCATACTAAAGTTTCTGACTGTGGTGGTAGACGGTAACTAGCTTTCTTACTTGAGTCCTATTTTCATATCCAATGTCAAGGGGTATTTCTATATTTCGCCAAATCATAACTTTTTGCTCCATATGCAATTTAATGCCGTGACTAATCATGAAATCAGCACCAATGATTACTTCGTCCACAATGTCGGCAACAATAAAAACATGATTGACGCTTACGGTGGCAATGGTTAATTTCACATTTACTTTACCATAGACAGTGACCGGCTCCCCTGTAGCTGTGTGCAGACTTACCCCACATAATGGTTCAATTGTTTTCTTGACTAAATTGGACCTGACAATAGAATGCGATGCTCCGGTGTCTATAGTAAAAATGTGCTTCTGGCCGTTTATGTACCCACAGGCAGTAAGATTGCTATTTTTCTGCTGCATTACGGATATGGAGATTATGGGACTCTCAGATGTGGGAGCTAGCTCTTGCCCCATAGTGCTAGCACGTTTTCGTTTAAAGGTGATTCTTGTGATGATTGATGATTCGCCTGCTGGTCGTTCCTTGGTGGAGAAACAGATCTGGTTCGTTTTCTCGGTGCTTTGCAGTTTCGCAGAATATGACCAGATTTACCGCAGTTATAGCATTTGATTTTGGCTTTACCTTGTTTCTCAGTAAGCGCCTCCAAAACCTTTTTTAATTTGTCGACTATATTTCTCTCGTTTTCAGCAATAACTTCGATATTTCGCACCTTGCAAATTTGCGGCTTAGAAATTATTTGAAATTCTTCTTCGACTTCTTTAACTTCAGCAAGAAGTTTCTCGTTGGCTGTTTCCATTTTTTCCATCATAGCCGCGAACATTGCACTTAAATCCATGCTGCTTGTTGTTGTTAGGGTAGAAACTTCCATTTCCTCTTTGTACTCGAATTCGTAATCTCCATTGTCAATATCACAACGCTTAAATACATCTATCAGCCTCTTTTGTAATTCTGCTTTATTACCTGCTGTCGGCAACTCCAACTTACACCATTCTCTCTTGAGTTGTTCTACTTTAAGCTCTTCAAACTTCATGCTTTTTATTTGCAATCCCACTTCTGACACCAATTGTTACGTTTTTACCTTTTAAAAACGTGGGTTTATTTCCTTTAAATAAACCGGATACTTTTGATTGCAAATAAAAGCAGTTTTAGTAGTTTAGTAAATAAACTCTTTATATATTTAGAATGTACAACAACAACAGAATTAAATAGTCACTCAGTGTTTTTATATACGTATATATATTCGCAGAAATACACACACACTTTATAATGTAAGAGTATACACTGGCAATGCAGTTGATTGACTTAACGATGATTCAAATTACACTGATGTGTGGTGTTCTCACGGCCAATTTATATACACTGTATTACCATCTAGAAAGCTCTATTTCTACAATGATCTTAAAACTAGAATATTCGAATTCTAGAGCATTAATCATTTAGTGTTGCTATACTTACAAACAATGCTCAACTCAAAGCTTTTATTCAATGTTGTATGTTATATAGCAATGTTAATAATACCCACACATTTGTTAAAGTTTGAGAAGCACTGCTGTTGAGAAGCAGTATACAACTTTAAACCAGCCGTTAAAATAGTTATATTTAAATTCAAGTATAATTTCGTAACAATATGACAAGTTTTTAATGTTCTATAATCGCACTAAAGTGTTACGTGAAGTCAACTTTACGGTTACATTACATCAACGACCGGCTAACCGAGCCTTAAATGTTTATTCAATTTTCCACAAATAAATTAAAGTTAAATTAAAACAAAGGCAACTTTTACAACAATACAATTATTGAAAATCTTTCATTTATATACAAGTAAGGGAGCTATATTCGGCTGTGCCAAATTTTATATACCCTTCGCTAAATTATATTTTAAAATCATGAGAAGGGTATATATAAGTTTGTCATTCCGTTTGTAATTTCCACAATATAATTTTCCGACCCTGTAAAGTATATATATTCTGGATCCTTATAGATTGCGCAGCCGATTTAGTCATGTCCGTCCGTCTGTCTGTTGAAATCAATTTTCTGAAGACCCCAGATATCTTCGGGATCCAAATCATCAATAATTCTGTCAGACGTGCTTTCGAGAAGTTTCCTATATAAAATCAGCTAAATCCGTCCATAAAGATGTATAAGGAAAAAACCGGGACAACCTAGATTTTTGGTCTATTTTTTATCTATATCAGGATTACTAAGTCATAAATATAGACAATATGGATATCTAATGATAGATATTTCAAAGTCCATTGCAACGATGTATATAAGGCTATAGTAAGTTGAACCTACAATGGGTCAAAATCGGGAAAAATATTTCTTAACCCGATTTTTTTCACAAAAAACATTTTTTTTTCATAAATTTTTTTCACTAATAAATTTAAAGAAATTTTTTTTTTTTTAATAAAATTATCCACCAATTGCAATTGCGAGCATTTTTTAATTCTAAAGTAGCACTTAGGCTCCAAGCCTCTGGCGGCGATTGCTGATTTCGATAGATTAACAGAGACTTTTGAAAAAAGGCGTAGATGTTCGAGGAACACGTAACGCCGATGTTTGCTATCCTCAATGTAACCAAATCATCTGCGGCTCATCTGGGACAGGTTCTAGATGGAGTAAATGCGCATTTGCGTGCCATGCTGTGATGCTAATCCATATGGTGATGGAGAGGGTGACGAAGATTCACAAGTCAAGTGGTAAGATGCAGTTGATTACACTAAGCTGTCATCATGCGATGAATTTTCTTCTGTTTTGATGAAACGGTGTCAGAATTTTGAGGCTCGAGAATCAAAATTAAACATTAAAATAAAAAAATAACACAGAAGCCAAAACAAGAGAAATATTTTTATCACAGATTATTACAGATATGCAACAAATGACACTTGTCAAAAAAGTAATATCGAACCGTATGGTTATTTTGACGTTCTACAACCACTTCAATGGTTTGCAGAGCGAGAGAAAAAAATATAATTTCCAATAGATAAAGATTGTGTATTTTTGGCCCTTTCTACAAACCACAACAATTTTCTTTTGTTTGTTTTCTATTCCCATATAAATGAA
Organism: Calliphora vomitoria; assembly: GCA_942486065.2. NCBI lineage: Eukaryota > Metazoa > Arthropoda > Insecta > Diptera > Calliphoridae > Calliphora > Calliphora vomitoria. The sequence continues at coordinate 104,207,157 of OW818029.2, forward strand.
ATCAGCTGATTTATATCTGTATAACTTGTGATTTTTATATTTGATAATTTCTAATTATTTTCTTTATTTCTCAAAATTCTATAAAATTAAATTGTTTGTACAATTTAAATATGTGCAACATTTCACGATGAAAAATAAAGGAACATTTTTGAATTGATTTCAAAGCAATTTTATTGATAGGATTTTTATATGAATTTTGGCAAATTTTTTCACGTAAAAGCGAACCGATCTTAAATCAAAAAAATTTCGATTTAACAAATTAAAATTTGATGTTTTTACAGGAATTACACTTTACTACTTCTAAGGATATTCATATTTAAAGAAAATAATTACAATAATAGTGGCTTAAATTTGTGTATGTACTTTCTGGTTTGAAAAATAATTAGAACTATTTCAAAAACGTTTGTTAATTGCTACAACTTTCATTATTTAAAAAAACAATTATTACAGATATCATAACTATACTTTTAAACAGTCTATTTGTTGATTTGTTCGTAATTGTTTGAGAAGAAAAAAAGTATAAAATTTCATGTTGAACAGCAATTCCAAAATTTGTTTCAGTATATTAACTGTGAAATATATTTTCAAATTGTACCAAATAAATCATTGGTGTACCATTTTACTTTTCAAGATCGAATTGTACCAAAAAAAGTACAATTGTACCAACTTTGCCAATCCTGATCGGCAGAAAATATTTCTGACGGTACCAGGGTTGCCAAATGTCCCGATTTTCGCGGGATTGTCCCGCTTTTACTCATGAAATACCGCGTATCGTTCGGGATTCGTAATTCCTGCTTTTTTTGATTTTCCACATATAATAACTACTTATTTCATAACTAGTTTTAAAAAACAGTTGATTTTGAAATAAATGTTTATTAAATAAAAAAAAAAAATTGTTTATTTTAAAAATTTATAAAAAATTCAAAAAAATTAAGTGGAACTGATATGTATGAATTTCCCGTGTATAAATATTTATTCAGAAAAGAGTCCGTATACTTAACCAGTTATTTTTCAATCATGTAAAACATGTACGACACATTAAAGACAAGGCTCTTGGAACATTATGCTGTCTCAGAGCAGAAGCGTTTAAAAAAACTTTTACAGGATTTGGAACATGGCGACATGCGTCCAACACAATTGCTTCGCGAGATGCGTGATTTAGCTGGCAACGAAATGAACGACAACATGCTAAAATCTGTCTGGATGAGCCGATTACCACCAAATGCGTAGCGTAATTTCAATAAGTAGAGATCCGCTCGATAAATTGGCAATACTCGCTGACAAAATATTTGAGGTAAGCGACTCACCACACGTCAATGCAGTTTCTGTGCCACAAAACGTATCTGCAGCATTGTCAACACTAGAACAGCAGATCAGCTTACTCGTCAAAGAGGTAGCTGAGTTGAAAACAAAGTTTGCCCATCGTCCACGAAGCAGATCTCGCCCCGTGGCACCGAATCAAATGAAGTATGCTGGTACCATCGCAAATACGGCGACAAGGCGAAAAAGTGTCGTCAACTCTGCCGAGACGCAAAAAACTAAATAGTCTGTCCGACGTGACGGCTACCGACAGACAAGTTACAAACAATTGCCGTCTAATTATAATTGACAGAAATTCTCAACTAAGATTCCTAATTGACACTGGTGCTGAAGTTAGTGTCATTCCTCCTTCACCCATACAACGAAAACATCCACAAACCAATTCATATCTATATGCTGCTAACCATTCACCTATAAAAATGTTTGGTGAAAAAGCAATTACATTGAACTTGGGTCTTCATCGTGATTTCAAATGGAAATTCATAATAGCCGATGTCACCCAGCCAATAATCGGCGCAGACTTTTTGTCGTTTTACAACTTATTGGTTAACATACGTCAGCGCAAACTCGTAGATAATTTAACCAACGTTCAAAGAAATTGTTCTTTGTGCAAGAAGGGTGAGTTGTGCAAAAGTCTTTCATTTATTAATTAAAACGACTATTTTAAGTACCTTTTGAATGAGTTCAAGGACATCACATAAGCTAATTCGACTAGAGGAACTGTAGGGAATGATATAACGCATCATATTGTCACGAAGGGTCAACCTGTTTTTACCAAACCATGACGTCTATGACCCGAGAAGTTGAAAGTGGCCAAATCCGAAATACAAACACTTATGGATCTGGGTATTTGTTGCCCATCACGAAGCATAAATAATTGTGAAGTCAAAAAAAGAATGGAGAGTGGAAACCGCGCGGTGATTTCCGGCGTCTCAACAGTGTAACGGAGCCGGATCGTTATCCCATTCCCCACATCCAGGATTTTACACATTTTTTACATGGCTGTGAAATGTTTTCCACTATTGATCTACGCAGAGCCTATCACCAGATACCCGTGAAGCCCAAGGACGTACTCAAAACGGCCATTACGACCCCTTTTGGGTTATTCGAATTTACCCATATGTGTTTTGGCCTACGCAACGCCGGACAAACATTTCAGCGATTCATGGACCATATCCTACGTGAATTCGATTTTGCTTGGCCCTATTTAGACGACATTCTGGTCGCTTCCAAAAACATAGAGAAGCATCGTGAACACCTAATTTAAGTATTTGAAAAATGATGAGATTGATTCGATGTTCGGGGATTTGTTGTATGATAGTGTCAGGAGGGTGGTCTTTGTATCACATTTGGTTTATTGTTAGTGGTTCGCGGGCACCACACGTTTGCTCCCAGGGAGCTTGATTTTTTTTTTTATTTTGTTGTTTATTATTGCTGATTTTGATGATTATTTTATTGCGCTTTTGTATGTTTTTTGTTGTTAGTTGTGGTTTGTCTTGATTATCATTTGTCCTTGTTTTGTTCGGTGTTTATTTAGTAATAAAATTAAATTAAAATTTGTAATTTGTTTTAGTTGATTGTTTTGTTTATGTTGTCTGATTTAATGTGTTTGATCATATGTATTTAGTTGTCAAAATAGAAATGTCAAAATGTGGATCGTGGGATAATGCAGTGTTGTATGTAATGACAGTATGGTTTAAAACGACAACAACGAGAACAGGGTTTCCAGGATTAAAGAGAAAATGAATTGAAAGTTCGTGAAAATTTTTTTTTTTTTGAAATAGGTCGTATTAAGCAAGTTTTTTTTGTACAGTTTTTGTTTCTTGAAATTGCAGTTAGGGTAACGATATTTTTTTAAATAAATTTAGTTAGTAGAGTTATTCAGTTAGGTTTGGTGTTAAAAGAAGTTTAGATTTCAGAAAGAAAAGAAAAAGATGGGTCAGTTTGTATTTGGCGGTTGACTATAAAAGAAGTATAAAACTTTAAGTTAATAGAAAGTAAAGAAAAAATTAAAAATTTTATAAGAAAAGACAACAGAGTTTAAGAAAAATAAAAGAAAGAATATAAGTCAAAGAAAGACAAGTTTTGTTTCAACAAATATATTAAACAAGAAAGTTGAGCTAGTGAAGTGAACAGGAACTGTGGCCAAGACGCTCCAAAAGGACATCAGAAGAAGCCCGAAGGGACGAATTGGGAGAATTTTAATTTAAAAAAAAAAATTGGTAACGAACAACGAAAAACCAGGTAACGCAGTGAAATTAAATAAGAAGTATTTGTCCAAGAAAATAAAAAAAAGGGACATCTATCTTTCAAAACGAAGGAAATTTGATAACGTTAAATAAATGGTTAGTGGCCAGGATAAATTTAAAAAGCATACATATGGCCATCTATGTGTGAAGATTTGAAACTATTTATGTTAAACTCACTAGGGCAGCCAACATTATACAGTACAAAGAAAATTATAAATTATAGTAACCAATACAACATTATAGCAAGATCATATTATCGTAAAAGTGGCATTAGGGTAGTGTTAAGTTATTTAGGATAAAAGGGTAAATAGACAAATTCCTTAAAGAAAAAAAAAATCCTTTAGAGAGCTCTGTCAGGGATTATATCAGGAAAATTTTATCTTTGATTTGAAGTCGGAGCAGATTTAGGGCTCCAAACCTTAATATATTAGTTGGTCCTTAACAAATTTGTTATTTTTGTGTGTTACTTTATTTTATGTTAGTAGATAAGTTTTATTATAGGATTATGAAACTTTTACATTTTTTACCGATATGATTGTATATATGCGTTAATGTATTTTTTGGATGTACGACTTATTTGGAAGATATAATTAAATATTTTAAAGTGATTTCTGTGTATTTGAGGCATATTTTGCTTGATATTTTTCTCCATAACATTATTTACAAGAGTTTTATGGGTATACAATATATTGATCTGTATACAATTTTAGTTCGATATCCATATATTTAAAATATTTATAGAGGTTAATGTGTTTTTCAGAAGTGGTCCTTATATGGGAGCTATGACAAATTATCGGCCGATCTTCATAAAATTCAACACATCGATTATCGTATATAATGGAAATATTTTTTTGAAATTTAAACCAGATAGAAGCTTTTATAAGAGATTTATTAGTATTTAAGTAATTTTCGGAAATGGACCTTATATGGGAACTATAGTCAAATATGAACCGATATTCACACAATCTATTAGTATCATTTGTGAATTAATACTACCGATCTGTGTAAAATTTTATTTCGATAACGATATTTTTCAGATATTTATGAAAATTAATGTGGTTTTTAGATGTGGTCCTTATATGGGAGCTATAACCAATTATGGGCCGATCTTCATGAAATTCCCTACAGCGATTTTCATGTGCATGGGGATTATTCAGTTGAATTTCTACCTGATACCGATATATATAAGATATTTAAGTATATTTAAATGATTTTCGGAAGTAAACTTTATATGGGGGCTATGGTCAAATAGTGCCCGATCCAAAAAAAAATTGGTCTCGCGATTTCTGTTTACACGAAAGTTAGTTGTGCTGCATTTTGTACGGATACTGCAATTCTATGGGCATTTATATACCATAGCACCATATTTCGGGAAGAAATTTGTATGGGGGCTACGAGAAATTATAGACCGATTCTTTTCATTTTCAACAGAATTTGTCCTTTTATCATATAAATAATGTGTGCAAAATTTCATGGTATTCTCTGCAATGGATTTACCAAAAATCAGAAAAAAACATGTGAAAATGATCAAAATTTTTGGAGGTTGTCTTACATTTTGATCCATAACCCTGGTTCTACCAATTCGATTTTGCTGATTTTCAATACCAAACTGCTTATAAACATTTTGGTATACATTTCATTAATTTTGCTTATGTATTTTGGACGTGAGAGTGTTTTACACAGACAGACAGACAGACGGACATTGCTCAATCGACTTAGAATTTCATAAGGATCCCGAATATATATACTTTGTTGGGTCTCAGATGAATATTTCGCAATGTTACACACGGAATGACAAACTTATACATACCCTCTTTCACCACTTGTGGTGGTGGAGGGTATAAAAAGAGAACATTGAAAACTTTATACATAAAGAGACAATAATAATTTAATTTTTGCCAGGGAATTATAAATAATAGTTGTTTATTTATTTAGAAAATTATTTAAAACCTGGAATATATAAAAATAGGTTTGCAGAAAACCACTCGAAAGTAAATTAAGACAATTCAAGAGAATTAATAGAAAATGAAAAGTTTATAGCAACTTAATTATTTGCTTTCGCATAATTAAGTTAGTAAATTTAAAAGAAAGAAAAAAAAAGGAAAGGAAAAGAAGAAACGGAAATAAAATTAAACTTCAGAGGAGGGAAATATAAATTATACTATATTTGTAAGAAAACTTTTTAAACATAAAATTGATAATAATTCGTTGTTAAAATCTTAAGCCACTATTAGTTAGTAAGACATTTATATTGTTTATGTTTAGTGTAAGTTTATTTGTAATAAATTTGTTTAAAATGAAATAGACATTATGTGTTGGTAAATTGCAAAGAAGGTTACGTACAGTGGGCCGTCTTGGATGATGAGCTTGGTGAGTACATGATAAAGTGAAAAGGGGTCATCTAAGATGGAAAGATAGTGACCAAGGTTGGGAGGGTGACGTAATGGGAATGACATCTTTACCCATGTTTATTTCGGCGTTATATTCAATGTTTTTGTATTGTTTGTTTAGCTTGTGTTTAGGATCTTGATTTTTGTTGATGCGAACAAGTGTGTGTGTGTATGCGGGTTGGGAATTCACGCCTCAAATGAGCTAGTCGAGGTGGCAGCACACCCAAGATGAGAAAGAGGTTTTGTAACAAAAACTTCGTAAATACGGCGTGATAATAAATCCATCAAAATGTTTTTTCGGACAACAAGAGGTACGATTTTTGGTAAATAAGGACGGAGTTCGCCCTCCACCTGATCGTGTCAACGCCTTAGCCGAATACCAGCTATACGAACGTGTTTGTAATCTACTAAGATTTCTCGGCATGAAAATTGTAAAAGTTCTCTTTGTGGGGCCACGTTATTAGTGTTCCCGAAACCCTATGCACCTTTGGCTCTTTAAGTAGATGCATCGGGCACCGCCATGGGCGCCATTTAACAACAACTCGACGAAGATATATGGCAACCCTTAGGTTTTTATTCTGAACGGCTAAACCCAGCACAACAAAAATATTGTTACGAATGTGCTATGACAATTTGAATTCAATGGTCTGTAACGACTGCCTGCAGCATTCATCATGTTTGAAGGTACATCCATCATTGACATTGTTTGTAAGTATGGCAACACTAAATGTTTGCGCTGCTGGCAATGACATCGAAAAGCTCTAGAAATCGAATGTACTAGTATGTCCGTTAAGAACATTGTAGATGATTCCCGATAGATGGCGCGTGTATAAATAGTGGCAGAGCTGGCAGTCGTGAGTTGTTGAGTTTATCATTGGCGCTGTTAGAGTTAACATCAACCGTCGTGTACGTGTGTGTTTGTACATTATAAAGTTTGTGTACATTTCTGCGAATTGATAAACGTGTATAAAGACATTGAGTGACTATTTAATTCTGTTGTTGTTGTACATTCTAAATAAATAAAGAGTTGTTACAATTTTAAACTACAAAAACTGCTTTTATTTGCAATCAAAAGTATCCAGTTTATTTAAAGGAAATAAACCCGGTTTTTAAAAGGTAAAACCGTAACAATTGGTGTCAGAAGTGGGATTGCAAAATAAAAAGCATGAAGTTTCAGGAACTAAAAGTTGAACAACTCAAGAAAGAATTGAGTAAATTGGAGCTGCAGACAGCAGGAAATAAAGCAGAATTGCAAAAGAGGCTGATAGATGAATTCAAGCGGCGAGATATTGACATCGGAGCTTACGAATTGGAGTATAAAGAAGAAATGGAAGTTTCTACCCGTGCAACAGCAAGCAGCATGGATTTAAGCACAATGTTTGCGGCTATGATGGAAAAAATGGAATTAAAATTCCAAGAACTGAACGAAAATTCAAGAACCATCGTAGAAACTATTAGAGCAAACAACGAGAAATTTCTAGTTGAAGTTCGAGAAATTTGTAAAGTACACAACGAGAATCTGTTAGCTGTAGTAAAAGAAACGTCCAGAATAAACAACGATAAACATCTAGTTGAAGTTCAAGAGACTTCTAGAATCAACAATGAGAAACTTCTTGTCGACAACGAGAAACTTCGTGCTGAGGTTAAAGCTGATGTAAAAGAAACAATTCAACACTTAGCTGAAATCAACAAGCATTACAAGAGCCACCTTTAAAAGGAGCTGGCACTAAGGGAGAGCATTTGGTATGGGCCCGTGAGGTAGAGGAGGATTGTGTAGACAATGGTTTGTTGGTGTTGGAACCAGCGGATGTGAAAAGTGGCCATGTAAAGATAGAGGATCTCGTTGAACAGTGCAATGACGGAATGGTTCCAGTTGGAGTGCTTGGTCTGTCCCGCAGTGAAAATATCATCAGGACGGCTTCCGAGATGGGTGAATGTGCTTCAGCAGAGGCAGTGAAAAATTGTGAGGAAGATACTGCCAATGAGTTTACCAAGGAAGTGCATGGGTTGGTTCTGAGACGAATTGGAATGACCGACGACCGGGTGAAAGCCAGATACAGCAAACAACGTAATAAAGGTTTGTCTTCCAAACTACAGAATCACTGGAAAGGACCACATAGGGTAGTAGAGAAATTGGATGACATGGTCTATAGAATACGGAAGTGTGGAAGACCGATATCGAGAATCAAGGGTAAACATCTGAAACGACTAGCTGACCACTGGAAAGGTGAATCTGTGCCTATTCGGGACGAACAGGCTTAAGTGGGGGACAGTGTTACGAATGTTCAATGACGATTTAAATTCAACGGTCTGTAACGACTGCCTGCAGCATTCATCATGTTTGAAGGCACGTCCATCATTGACATTGTTTGTAAGTATGGCAACATTAAATGTTTGCGCTGCTGGCAATGACATCGAAAAGCTCTAGAAATCGAATGTACTAGTATGTCCGTTAAGAACATTGTAGATGATTCCCGATAGATGGCGCGTGTATAAATAGTGGCAGAGCTGGCAGTCGTGAGTTGTTGAGTTTATCATTGGCGCTGTTAGAGTTAACATCAACCGTCTTGTACGTGTATACTTGTACGTATAGAGCGTGTGTGCATTTCTGCGAATTGATAAACGTGTATAAAGACATTGAGTGACTATTTAATTCTGTTGTTGTTGTACATTCTAAATAAATAAAGAGTTGTTACAATTTTAAACTACTAAAACTGCTTTTATTTGCAATCAAAAGTATCCGGTTTATTTAAAGAAAATAAACCTCGTTTTTAAAAGGTAAAAACGTAACAATATAGTACCTATGATAGGGAACTGTTTGGGGCCTATAAAGCTGTTAAGTATTTTCGTCACATGGTGGAAGGTAGAAATGTATGCATTTACACTGATCATAAGCTCTAACAATACGCTTTCTAACAAAAATCAGAAAAGGCAACACCACCAGTTCACGACAGACATCCGTTATATACCTGTAAAGGAAAACATTACAGCCGATGCCCTCTCGCGAGTCAACGCTTTGCACACGACATCGAATATTGACTACGCTGAACGTTCGAAAAGTCAAACGAACGACGAGGAGCTTAAACATTTTTTAGAGGTCGACTCGAACTCGAATTAAGAAAAATCGAAATTCCTGGCACACAGCTGGAAATATTTTGTGACGTTTCAACCGGAAAAGCACGCTCATTTTTAACATAATTTTTCCGTAAAATGGTTTTTGATTCAATGCACAACATTTCATTTGGCCAAGATTGAGAATGGATTGCAGAAAATGGGCTAAGGAATGTACTCCATGGCAGCGAAGCAAAATCCATCGATATAACGAGGCACCGATTTCCAATTATGCTCTTCCTGGAGCAAGATTTCAACATGTGATATTCGATATTGTAGGTCCCCTGCCGCCCTCTATGGGTTATCGTTACTGTTTCACATGTGTTGACCGCTTCACCCGTTGGGTCGAAGCATACCCTTTGGATGACATGACCTCCGAAGCAATAGCATTTACATTTTACCAACAGTGGATATCGGGATTTGGTGTTCCTCAAAGAATTACCACGGATCAGGGCAGGCAGTTCGAGTCAAACCTGTTCCGAGATCTGAACCGTCTCCTGGATATTACGCATCTTAGAACAACTGCATACCATCCTGCCGCTAATGGTTTAATCGAGCGATATCATCGAGTTATTAAATCCGCAAAAGTGTTATCAAACTGAAAAATGGGTGGAAGTTTCGCACTCATATTACTTGGTTTACGAATATCCTACAAAGAGGACGGATGCACACTTCGAATTCCTGGTGAGTTTCTGGAGGATAACAAATCTAGGAAAAACTTCTCCGATAGTGACCTTATCAACGATTTACGCTCTAAAATGCAAAGTATGATACCGCAACAAACATCCAACCATGCTAAGAGGACACCTTTCATTGAGAACAACTTGGCCACAAAGTTTACATACGTTTGAAATTTTTCTATTTTTTTGGAAAATATATAATTTTATTAAGAGCTGTAACTACACTTTTGTTTAATGCACTTAAAAAATGTATCTCCATCATATTTTATAATATTTTGTTGGTATTTTAAATAAATAACAATAAAACACGAGTAATTGGTATCCTTTTAATGTTACATAAGTTTACATACTCTGCAAAAAAAATGTTGTACCGTTAAAATTTCCACTACAATTTTCATGATGCTTTGTGTAAAATCAGTGGTAGAAAGTTTACTTTCACTAAAAGTGATCACACTGGCAAAATAAAATCAAACAAGTTAGAGTGCTATATTCGGCTATGCCGAATCTTAAATACCCTCCACCTAAATTAGATGAAAATTATAGAAATTACATTAGCATAAACACTCTAATATCCATATTCAGTGTTTGTTATTGGGACTTAGCTCGATTATGAAGAACGGTAGAATGGTAATGTAATACAGTAGTTTTCGCTTATAGTCTACAAATACAGTTGCTCAATTTTTGTGGACTATGAGCGAATTTGGACTATAACCGAATTTCTTTTTAAGCCACTTTATGGATTATATATGAATCATGATATAGTACACATTTTGGACTATATACAAATTATTTACTTTCTTCACTTTTTCTAACAAAATAAAAGTTTATTTAAAATATAATAGTGTTTTATATATTGTTAGAAAATCTAGTTTACGCAGAAGATATTTTATTTCAAATGTATAAAAATGTTATCTAATTCAGCAATTTATAATTGAAATAACTACATATTCCTACCGTTTCCAACAGAGTCTATAATTTTATAATAGGAATAAAATGTACTATTTTACAATTTATATACTTAATAATTGGTTAACATTAGCGATTGGCTCAACATTTTTATTATTCGCAACAAGTGAAGTAAAAGAGTATAAAAAAGGGTAAACAAATATATTTAGTCAAACTTCAAAAGAATATTTTTGTTCTGTTCTAATGAATTTTCTGGATGTGAGCCTTCTAACTATATATAATTATAAACCCATAGTCACCAAATTTACTTGAAACTTATTTCTGTTACATTTTTTACCGATATGAGATAATTTAACGTGATTTCTATGTACTTGAGGCCTAATTTGCTTGATATTTTTCTCCATAACACTATTTTCAAGAATTTTATGGGTATTATCATCGGAAATGGAGCTAATATGGGTGCTATGGTCAAATATGTACCGATATTCACAAAACCAGTAGTATAATGTTTGAATACAATCTATTGATCTGTATACAATTTTAGTTCGATATCCATATATTAAAAATATTTGTAGAGGTTAATGTGGTTATCGAAAGTGGTCCTTATATGGGAGCTACAACCAATCATCGGCCGATCTTCATAAAATTCAACACATCGATTTTCGTATATATAGGAAATATTTATTTGAAATTTTAACCAGATAGAAGCTTTTATAAGAGATTTATTAGCATTTAAGTAATTTTTTGAAATGGACCTTATATGGGAGCTATGGTCAAATATGAACCGATATTCACACAATCTAGTAGTATCATTTGTGAATTAATACTGCCGATCTGTGTAAAATTTTAATTCGATAACGATATTTTTGAGGTATTTATGAAAATTAATGTGGTTTTTGGAAGTGGTCCTTATATGGGAGCTATAACCAATTATGGGCCGATCTTCATGAAATTCCCTACAGCAATTTTCATGTACATGGGGATTATGCAATTTGAATTTCAACCAGATACCGATATATATAAGATATTTAAGCGTATTTAAATGATTTTCGGAAGTAAACTTTATATGGGGGCTAGGGTCAAATAGTGCCCGACCCAAAATAAACATTGGTCTTGCGATTTCTGTTTGCGCGAAACTTAGATGTGCTGAATTTTGTATATATACTGCAATTCTATGGGCATTTATATACCATAGCACCTTATTTCGGGAAGAAATTTGTATGGGGGCTACGAGAAATTATGGACCGCTTCTTTCCAATTTTAACAGAATTTTTTCTTTTATCATATAAATAATGAGTGCAAAATTTCATGGTATTCTCTGCAATGAATTTACCCAAAGTCGCAAAAAATCATGTGAAAATTATCAAAATTTTTGGAGGTTGTCTTACATTTTGATCCATAACCCTGGTTCTACCAATTTGATTTTGCTGATTTTCAATACCAAACTGCTTAGAAAAATTATAAATATTTTGGTATGCATTTTATTAATTTTGCTTATGTATTTTGGACGTGAGAGTGTTTTACACAGACAGACAGACAGACGGACAGACGGACAGACAGACGGACATTGCTCAATCGACTTAGAATTTCATAAGGATCAATAATATATATACTTTGTTGGGTCTCAGATGAATATTTCTCAATGTTACACACGGAATGACAAACGTATATATACCCTCTTTCACCACTTGTGGTGGTGGAGGGTATAAAAAGTGTTTTTAGTGAAGAAAATGGGCAAAGGCAAAATAATTTTTCTGAGCCAATTCGAAAAACCGTCATTAAGTTCAGAAATGATGGAAAATCTTTTAGTGATATTCGAATTTTATTAAATCTAAGTAAAACCACAGTCCAAACAATAATAAAAAATTTCAAAGAAAATGGAAATTATGAAAGCAAAGCTCGTAGTAGGCCTCCCCGCATTCTCGACAAATGAACAGAATGGTCTATTATATGTTCCATTCAAGAAAATCCTAAGCTAAGTGCCGTCGAACTTAACCGGAAAATGAGAACAAATCTAGAAATTACCGTTTCTGATCAGACTGTTCGCCGATGTATCAAGAGAAATGGGTACAATAGTAGAGTAGCCAGAAAAAACCCATTACTTAGATCTGTGAATATCCAGAAGCTCTTAGAATATGTCCAAAAGTACAAAAATGCTCATGTAAACGACCCTACATTTTGGGAGAAGCGTTGATGGAAGAATGGAGCAAAATTACTCCAGAAATAACAAAAAAAATTGGCTTTGTTCATGCCAAATAGATTATCTGCTGTAATTCAAGCCAAAGGAGGCCACACAAAATATTAATTTAATTTTTTTTAAGTTTTTTTTTTTTTATCCCGTATGTAAACTTATGTAAATTAGCTTTGTGCCAAAAAATGAATTATTTTATGTTTTTTAGTAGAATTTAATGAAAATAAATCAGTTTATCTCAATAAATCCGAAATAGCATTAAAAAAGTAATTAAAGAATTTTTCACTAAATATTTATTAATAAAGATAAAATATATTAGGGGTATGTAAACTTTTGTAAGACTGTGTATTTGTGGAGAGCAACCACAACCAGACACAACCACAACTTGTGAAGAACCAACCACATCCAGTGAAAGACCAGCAGCCTACACGACAGCCTCTGGAAGAAGAGTTCGTTTCCGTGTTCCTTGGGAAGGGTAGTAATGTGGCATCACATTCCCACATACTTTATTATACAAGTTTATATTACTTTTGTTTGCATAAGATTTTTCCTACTATTTTTAAATTAACGATTATTTTATATTACCTAAAAATGCAACCCTGAATTATTTCTGCACATTTATGATTTTATTGAATAAACAGTCAGTTCTAGTAAAACCATGAAACAGTATACTCCATACGTCAAATCGGGCTCTGGTGAAGACGCTATAAATATCGGTTAGTTAGAAACACTTTTTTTCTCCATTACCATTCTTGGGGGCATTTGGCTTCCACAAAGCATCTCCATCTTATACGATTTGTTGCAGTAGATTTTCTCGTATTTCCCATGTGAAATTGCAATATCCTAATTATTGGATTATCGTGCGACTCCATGTACGGTGCTGCCATTAGATCCAGTCTTTTTTTGTTATTTTTGTATCATTCGTTAAACGGTTATTGTTCCAGCTAAGTATATGATTGGTCTGCTGTAGCAGGTCCTATGATACATGTTACGATGTTGCCAGTTTATTATTATTGCCTTGTATCAGTTTCGCTAATCGGTTGTAGTTCCAGCTAAGTATATTGGTCTGCTGTAGTTGATCTAGGATAATGGGGCCATAGAGAAAATATACATAGAGCGGAAACTAGAAAAAAACTCAAACAAAAAATTACTCAAAAAAGTTACACATACGAATGTTGTTTTTGTTTTCACATAGTTTTTTTTACTAATACATTCTCACCACTAGGTTTTTGACAACTGAGTTAGGTCTTTGACATGAGAGTTTCCGAAATATGTGTATTAATCTATGAATGGGGCTGCCATCTGTTGTTGCCTAGAAACAACGCCCTCTGTGTATTTCGTGGGGAACCTTGCTAATATTTGATTCCTACTTTATCCCAGGGGGTGGCGAACACACCACATACCCTTTGCCAAATGTTTGGCCGATAAGTGTTCAATGTATATTAATCAATCTGAAGTTAATGTGTTGCAGTGTCAGTATGTTATAAACAAATATTCTTTGCCAAATACTTGACCGATCAAGAATGTTCAATGTTCAAAAATAAGATGAATAACATACAAATAACATCTTCTGATGGTGTCTGCCCGGTTAACTATCATAAAACCACTTTTGTTCAAGTGTATTTTTGTTGTTACCATCTGGCAATACATTTAGTGTGGTGAGTTTGAGTTTCCCTTGTTAGAAAGTGGCTGGACACACTTTTAATATACTCTTTAACTTACGTTCGCTTTCATAAACTTGGACAGAGACACACATAAATAAAGAAAAAAGTAAAATTAAAAGTTAAAGAAAAAACAAATAAAATATTAAATAAACACTTAACAACACAAAGCTTTTAATAATAAAGGAAAACCAAATAAGGGTACTTTTTTGGTGAGAGAGTGAGTGTATGTGCACAACAACATTGGCCCTGACCTGCCACAACCAAAAACAAAGCTTCCGTAGACTGCGTATCCACCTAAAACCTACAACCATCCCAACAGGTAACTCTGGAAACACTCCAAGCCCCAATATTTGATCCTTCTTCCGTAAATTTGGAAAAAGGTGCGTACATTTGATTTATAAAGTGTCTCATAGTGTGGTTCAAAATTTGTGGTTCGGAAAAAGTGAACGCGTTCTTGTAATTTTTTGTTCGGTATTTTTCCCAAATAAATTTTGTCGTCCTTCTTTTTTCAAGTTTTGTTTTTGGAAAGTTATTGGAAAACTTGATAATTTTGGCGCATTTTTAGAAAGTGTCTCTTTTTTTTGTCGTTCTTTTTTTTCAAATAAAATACAATAAATAATGACTTTTGAAAAATATTTGCGTGCGGCTGAAGAGTTAATTACTTTGAGGCTATGCTTACTGAAGAGGACTTTTCAGGATATACAAATGAAGCTTTTGAGTTTGAAAAAAGTGAATTAAATAAGGCTTGGGGAAAATATAAAAAACTTTTTGATGAGTGTTCAGTAGAAAAGAAAAAGGAGTTGGTAGTAGTTCAGACAAAGCACCCACAGGTTCGGAAAACACATGTGCGTTGCATAAATATACTAGCAAAGGCTAGACAGTACTCAACCGAAGACAAGAATGTAAATGTAGAATCAGCCTTTGTAGTTATTTTTCAGTACCTCCGTGTGATACTGGTGTTTTTCATGGCGATTACATATCGTGGCCTACGTTTAGGGACATGTTTTCCGCAATTTACATAAATAATACCAGACTTAGCCCCGTGGAAAAATTATTTTATTTATTTAGAAAAACTGATGGTGAGGCTCGAGACATTGACAGAAACGTAGCTTTAACTAGTGAAAATTTTTAAATTGCATGGAACAATTTAAAATCGCAGTATGAAAATAAAAGACTTCTGATAAATAGTCAGCTTAAGTCCCTTTTTAATTTGGCTCCCTGTCAACAAGAATCTACCAGTGAAATTAAAAGGCTCCAAAGAGAGATTAATAATTGTATGGCAATTTTAAAATTATACAATGTTGACATTGATTCATGGGACCCGATTTTTGTGTTCCAGTGCTCATCACGTCTTTCAGAATGCTCACTAAACCTCTGGGAGCAGTCAGTCAAGAACAAAACAGAGGCTCCCAAATGGGAAGAATAAAACAATTTCCTAACTGATAGGTTTCATTCTCTAGAAAGTGTTTCTGACATAATAGCTACAAATAATGCTTATGCCAGTGGTTCCCAAACTGTTTCTAATAACAGCAATCATACTTCAACTAAAGTTAAGCAATTTAAGGCCCATCATACTAAAGTTGACTCGATGCAGTGCAAGCTGTGCAAAGAAAACCACAGAATTAGTTCTTGTAATAAATTTCTAAATATGAACTACAAAAATCGTGTCTCAACTTTGAACAAATTTCGATTTTGCTTTAATTGCCTTAGTATGGAGATTGTAATAGTCCAAACGGTTGCTCCAAGTGTAAAAGAAAGCACCATACGTTAATGCGCAGGGAATTTTTAAGAAATAATAATAATCAACGTCAGATAAATAAGAATTCACAAGGTGAAAACCAAGTTAGTGTTGTTCAACAAACAGAGTCTAATCCTGGGCCATCTGGAATTGTTCAGACACATCATACTACAGTCGCTAAACAAGTTATGTTAGCTACAGCCTGGGTCAATATCTTGAGTTTTGGTTCTTATTATAAGGCACGTGCGCTTATAGATCCATGTTCTGATGAAAGTTTTGTTTCTGAGAAAATACAGAAGTTAACCAGTTTCTGCTGAAATTACTGGTCTAAGCGGAGATATTATTAGCAAATCATCCAAAATCGCCATTTTTGTAATTGTTTCTGTTTCCAATCAGAATATATCTCTTAATGTACAAGCATTGGTTGTTCCATGTGTAACCGGAAAGGTCCCAACACATTCATTTATGGCATTAACAAACAATGAACTACAACATCTAAATTATGCTGATCTGAAATTCTATGAAAGCAGTGAAATTGACTTATTATTAGGAGGTGATTTGTATCCTCTAATTCTTCATAAGTCAATTTCACTGTCGTGGAGTTTACCACGAAGAATTAGAGGATACAAATCACCTCCTAATAATAAGTCAATTTCACTACTTTCATAAAATTTCCGATCAGCATAATTCAGATTTTGTAGTTCATGGTATTTTTGAATCGCTTGTGGCTCAAGAGACAATTTTTGGTTGGATTGTCACTGGCCCAACACCCAGTAATGTTTCCCCGCGAACTGTAAGAATGTCCTTTATGACAAAAGTATCTATTGATGACCAGTTGACAAAGTTTTGGGAGTTTGGGAGAAATTTCTCGTAGAAAAATTTTATCAGAAGAAGATAAAAAATGTGAAGACATTTATAGTTCTACTACCACAAGAAATTCTGAGGGAAGATATATCGTCAGTCTACCATTTAAAAGTAATTTTGTGTCACTTGGTCCCAATAGACATATTGCTCTTAGCCAATACCTAAGAACTGAAAAAGCTCTAATGCGTAATCCAGAATTTAAGGCTCAATATGATGAGGTCCTAAAAGAGTATATAACTTTAGGACATATGGAGAAAATTGAGGATCCTGAAAGTAGTCCAAGTTATTATTTACCTCATCACGGAGTATTTAAGCCTGACAGTACATCTACAAAGTTGAGAATAGTTTTTAATGCCTCTAGTGCTTCATCGAATGGTAAACGTCTCAACGACTTGTTGTATGTAGGTCCTATATTACAAACTGATTTAGTGACTTTAATATTGAAATGGCGAATTTTTCAGTTTGTTTTTAATGCGGACATTTCAAAAATGTACTTAAACCTGAACATAGACCCTTCCAAAAAATTGTATTTTGTAGTTCTGAGAACAAAGAAATTGAAGATTTTTAATTAAAAGCTGTCATTTTTGTAGTAAATTGTGCCTCATATTTGGCCCTCAGATCACTTATTCAGTGAGCTGATTATGAAGAGCGAAGTTTTCCACTTGGTTCTCGAATTCTTCGTGAGTCTGTGTATGTTGATGATGCTCTAGGGGCTCATTCTATATCTGATGCTTTGGCGGCAAGAGACCAATTAATTTGTATAATGGACACAGCAGGGTTTGAGTTGAGAAAATTGACCTCAAACTCTAAACAAATTTTAAAAAATTTGCTCCAAGAGCATCTTCTTAATTCATCGTTTTTGTCGCTCGATGATAAAAGCACTACTAAAATGCTTGGTGTTCATTGGAACGCAGTAGATGATGTTTTTTTATTTTTCTACTGAGAAAATCAGAATTAAACCATCACACACAAAGAGAGAAGTTCTGTCAGTCATTGCTAGGCTCTTTGATCCAGCAGGTTGATCCAGCAGGTTGCTCCAGTAGTCATAACCGCAAAGATTTTGATGCAGCAAATGTGGCTTGATAAGACTGACTGGGATGATAACATAAAGGCTGTTGCTCTACAAAAGTGGCAAACATTTATTTCCAAACACAATGAGATCGATACAATTAAACTTATGCGCTGGGTTCAATATGCGCCAGGCTACCATATTAAATTTCATGGATTTTGTGACTCATCCAAGTTAGCTTATGCGGCCACATTATATATACGAGTTGTAAATGGCGACCAAATCTACACAAATTTGCTCATTGCTAAATCAAAAGTGGCTCCAGTAAAAAAGCCATCTTTACCACGTTTGGAATTGTGTGGAGCAGTACTTTTGGCAAATTTAGCAGATAGTGTAATTCCTAATTTTAAACTTAATACATACACTTTATATTTGTGGTCCGATTCTATGATAGTGCTTGCGTGGTTACGAAAACCACCGTGTAGTTGGAAAACCTTTGTGGCAAATATAGTAGCCACAATATTAGAAAAGGTCGGAAACAAAAATTGGTTTCATGTTTCGTCTAATCACAATCCTGTCGATCTAGCAACCCGGGGATTAATACCTTCGGAATTAAGAGAAAACGAACTTTGGTGGCATGGTCCTAATTGGCTTAGATTTAATAAATCGTCTTGGACCAACGGTCATTTAGAACTTGAAACTGCGGAGGAAGCAAAACATGTTCAAGTAAATATTGCTATATCGGCCCAAAAAGAGGATGTTCTTGACCTCTTCTCAAGTTTGCCTAGAACATATCACGTAATAGCGTATATGTTCAGATTCATCAATGGCTCAAGTAAGACAGTTATTTGAGCCAGAAAAAACAGCCAAGAATTAGGCTGTTTTTTCTGTCCCAACAATCCCATTTTTCGAATGAGTTTCACTGTTTGACAACAAAAAAGAAAATTGACTCCCGTAGTCCGTTATTGACGCTCACACCATTTCTAGATTAAAATAATATCATTCGTGCTAATGGTCGTCTTGGTTCTACGTCATGTTTGTCGTACAATGAACGCCATTCCATAATACTCACATATGGCAGTAGGTTATCTCGTCTATATGTAGAATTTGTTCATCGCTTAGTCTACCATTGAAGTCCTCGCTTGTTCCTAAATACTGTACACCAAGAGTGTTAGATGTTACGAGCTAAGAATCTAGTAAAAACAGTTATTCACAATCGAAAAAAGCTTAAACACAGATAATGGCTGTTTTACCCGAAGAAAGGACTACATTTAGTCGCCTTTTTACGAATACTGGTGTCGATTTCGCAGGCCCATTTGGCAGATATTGTCGTATTACTAAAGGCAATGTGTGTCTCTTTGTTTGTTTCTCTACTAAGGCGATACATCTTGAAGCTTTTAGTGATTTGTCGACCCCTGCCTTTCTCGCTGCTTTGGCTCGTTTTATTTCTCGTCGTGGTTGCCCAAATTGTGTATTCTCAGATAATGGCAGAAATTTTGTTGGCGCTGCTCGAGAAATCGATGCAAATTTCGTAATACATATCAAAAAATTATGAGATATTGCGGTTGAGAAATATGGACATCAACACCTAAATTGGCATTTCATTCCTGCTGCTTCTCCGCATATGGGAGGATTGTGGGAGGCAGGAGTGAAAACTATGAAAATGCACTTAAAAAATACGTTTGGTTAAGCGAAATATACATTTGAAGAGTTTGCGACACTTTTGGCAAGGATAGAAGCATGTTTCAATTCGCGCCCTCTTGGCCCTATGTCTGAAAATGTCGACGATCTGTCATCTCTGACTGCAGAACCTGAAGAGTTAAATTCGCCTATCAGTATTGTTAATCGCTGGCGAAAAATCAAAGCTTCACAACAAGAATTTTGTCACCGCTGGAAGGAGGAGTACTTGAAAGAGTCGCACAAGCACAAAAAATGGAAGTTTCCCGAAGCAAACATAAAAGAAAACGACTTAGTTGTCCTAAATGGCGCTTAGGTCGTATTACAAAAGTTTGTCCTGGTACTGATGGTAAAGTTAGGATGGCAGAACTTAAAACCCAAAATGGTGTAATTACTCGGCCAATACACAAACTAGTACTTCTACCGAATTGTTCAAATTAAAACAATATAGCCACCTTTGCTTAAACAATGTTTCTCAATTAAATTATTACTATATTGCAGATTAAAATAACGATGGACGACAATTCAACACAGATTTTGGTTGCCCTCTCTGCAACCATCTTCACGCTATACGGCAGTGTACCCGGTTCATTGTAATGACCGTGGAACAATAATTTAGAGAGGTGGCTCAAAATCCGCTGTGTAATAATTAAAATTTTAAATTTTACAGAGATCGGTAGTATTAATTCACAAATGATACTACTAGATTGTGTGAATATCGCTTCATATTTGACCATAACTCCCATATAAGGTCCATTTCCGAAAATTACTTAAATACTAATAAATGTCTTATAAAAGCTTCTATCTGGTTAAAATTTCAAATAAATATTTCCCATATATACGAAAATCAATGCGTTGAATTTTATGAAGATCGGCCGATAATTGGTCATTGCTCCCATATAAGGACCACTTCCGAAAAACACATTAACCTCTATAAATATTTTAAATATATGGATATCGAACTAAAATTGTATACAGATCAATATATTGTATCCAAAAATTATACTACTGGGTTTTGTAAATGTCGGTTCATATTTGACCATAGCACCCATATTAGCTCCATTTCCGATAATCTCAATAATACCCATAAAACTCTTGTAAATAATGTTATGGAGAAAAATATCAAGCAAAATAGGCACATAGAAATCACGCTAAAATATTTAATTATATCTTCCAAATAAGTCGCACGTCCGAAAAATACATTAACGCATATATACACTCATATCGGTAAAAAATGTAACAGATATAAGTTTCAAGTAGATTTGGTGACTATGGGTTCATAATTATATTATAAGGCTCACATCCGGAAAATTCATTAGAACAGAACAAAAATATAAAAAAAAGTTTGAATATATTTGTTTACCCTTTTTTATACTCTTTTACTTCACTTGTGGTGAATAAGGAAAATGTTAACCAATTATTAAGTATACAAATTGTTAAAACGTACATTTTATTCCTATTATAAAATTATAGACTCTGTTGGAAATGGTAGGAATATGTAGTTGTTTCAATTATAAATTGCTGAATTAGATAACATTTTTATACATTTGAAATAAAATATCTTCTGCGTAAACTAGTTTTTCAAAAATATATAAAATACTACTATACTACAATATTTTAAATAAACTTTTAGTACATAATTTGTATATATTCCAAAATGTGTATTATATCAGGATTCATCTATAATTCATAAAGTGGCTTAAAAAGAAATTCTGTTATTGTCGTAATTCGCTTATAGTCCACTACAAGCGAAAACTACTGTATTACATTAACATTCTACCAATCTTCATAATCGGAGCTAAGTCCTAATAACAAACACTGAATATGGATATTAATGTGTTTATACCAATGTAATTTCTATAATTTGCATCTAATTTAGGTGGAGGGTATTTAAGATTCGGCATAGCCGAATATAGCACTCTAACTTGTTCTAATTCAAATATGTGATTTTGTAAGTAACGAGAAGCTTCTTGAGTGTTTTCATGAATGCTTAGAATAGCAGTATCATCAGCAAATGTTGACGTATGAGTGAGATTGTTAGTTGGCATATCAGACGAATATATCAAATATAAAAATGGTCCCAGGATACTGCCTTGGAGAACTCCACCTTCAATGGGTTGGGGACTACTTAAAAAGTCTCCTTCTTTAACCTTAAATATTCGACCAGTTAAATAGCTTTCCAATAGCTTATGTGTGTTTGCGGGTAGATTTTGACTCAGTTTGTATATTAAACCATCATGCCATACTTTATCAAACGCTTGAGAAATGTCGATAAAGAGAGCGGAACAATATTTCTTTTCCTCCAACGCTTTTCTTACAATATTTACAAGTCTATAGGTTAGTTCGATAGTACTGCGTTTTCTTCAAAATCCAAATCGATGATTCGGAATACAATTGTTTTCAATTAACATCGGGTACAACTTGTTCATGAGTATCTTCTCAAATAGCTTTGATATATTAGACAATAGGCTGATTGGTCTATATGATTCTACTTTTGTGTGATCTTTTCCCGGCTTAAGCCAAGTACTCTGTTCAAAATTTCGTGCGAACTGCTGTCAAACTAAAATATTTGGAATGAAATATATGCGAAATAATTTCGAAAAAGCAGTATTCTGTTCTTATTATGGAAAACATGTGAAATACATCTGGCAAACTTAATATTCCACACGAAATAACATAAGCAGCATTTCTTTCGCACGAAATTAATACCAACAGCTGATCATTTCCTACATATAAAATTTTTCGCATGAAAAAACCATAATTTTTCGCAGATATGAACAGAGTACTAGGCTTTAGGTATCATGGTAACCAATGAAACCTTCCATTCTGGAGGATAATATTCAAGGCGTAATATAGCATTAAAAATAAAAAGAATTCTTTTTATTGCTATCCGGGGTAGTTCCATAAGCATCTTGTTACTGATATTGTCAATACCAGGTGCTTTCTTGGAGTTTAAATCAACAATAGCCTTTTCGATCTCTCGAATCTCAAAACGTAGGGGTATGGCTGCTCCAAAATGGGGTACAACAGGTGGCAACTCAATAGTTTCATTTGATGTGTTCGGGGTAAATACTTGTTTCAAATGATTAACAAACAGATTCCCTTTTTCAGTATCATTTCTTGCCCAACCGCCACTTGAATTTCGCAAGGGGGGCTTACATATGACAGGTCTTTTAAGACTTTTTGTGGCTCGCCATAATGAGTAATCCGATTGCGGGGTTGCGTCCAGGCTTTCTAGATATTTATTCAATGGTTCCATTTTTCGAAATTCCAAGTGCTTTTTAAGTCTTTTTATACAATCGATTTGAGTTGGGGGGATCTGTACAATTGCCACTCTCTTCGAACTCTTCTTCGATGAAATCACCAAGTTTCGATGAAAATCTTCAAGACAGATTGTAGTAGCTTGAAGATAATCTTCGCAAAGATCACACATTAAGTAGTGTTTGATTCGAGCTTCTATTAAAATTGCCGAGCCTCCGCATGCTCTACCTCTGGGATCTTTGGTATCATATATTACATATCCATTTATTCGAAATGAACTTCTGGATGTCAAATGGGTTTCAGAAACCAGCATTACATCAATTTGTTGGTTTCTTAAAAAATATTCGAGTTCGTTTTTGTGTTGGCGTATGCCGTTTGCATTCCAGAAACATATTTTCAAACAGTTCATGGCTTATTTAGGATAGCTTGTAATAACACTGATTGCATTTTAAGCATTTCCTGCATCATATTACTCATAGAGTTGGTAAAATTGTTAACCGATTTCACTAGGGTCTCTATTGTAGCTTCCAGTCGACTAAAATTAGAAGTGGGATGTTGGTCTGCAAATTCCACATTGATATTACGGTTATTTTACTTCCTAATGGTGGGTTTTGAACAAATGTTTGATTCGTTCTTAGAACACTAGCGTATTAACCTTTATTATTCATGGTTTGCGAGATTTGGGGGTAATGGGTATCAACTAGGTTCTTTGATTGCACAGGATAAATACTAGGTTTCTTTGTTAATGTTTTTTGACTATGGAATATACTGGGGATCCTCTGTAATTTGCTGTGTGATTTCCGCCACAATTGCTGCATTTTTTTACTTTTGAGTCGGTTTTGGATTTATCGCATAGGGTAGAACCGTGCAATTCTCCACACATCACGCAAACGGGGGGTAGTTTGCAATATGCCCTAGTACATGTGTGTTTGTGCATTATAAATTTTGTTTGCATTTCTGCGAATTGATATACGTTGTATAAAGACACTGAGTGACTATTTAATTCTGTTGTTGTTGTACATTCTAAATAAATAATAAAGAGTTGTTACAATTTTAAACTACTAAAACTGCTTTTATTTGCAATCAAAAGTATCCGGTTTGTTTAAAGGAAATACACCCCGTTTTTAAAAGGTAAAAGCGTAACAATTGGTGTCAGAAGTGGGATTGCAAATAAATAAGCAGTCATGAAGTTGGAAGAGCTAAAAGTGGAACAACTCAAGAAAGAATTAAGTAAGTTGGAGTTGCCGACAGCAGGAAATAAGGTAGAATTGCAAAAGAGATATGTACCCGTGCAACAACGAGCAACATTGACTTAAACACAATGTTTGCCGCTATGATGAAGAAATTTGAAGAATTTCAAGAAACATTTAGAGTCAACAACGAGAAATTTGTAGTTGAAGTTCGAGAAATTTGTAAAGTAAACAACGAGAAGCTGTTAGCTGTAGTAAAAGAAACGTCCAGAGTAAACAACGATAAACATCTAGTTGAAGTTCACGAGACTTCTAGAATCAACAACGAGAAACTTCGTGCTGAGGTTAAAGCTGATGTAAAAGAAACAATTCAACACTTACAAGAACCACCTTTAAAAAGAGCTAGCACTGAGGGAGAGTATTTGTATGGGCACGTGAGGAAGAAGAGGATTGTATAGAAAATGGTTTGTTGGTGTTGGATCCAGCGGATGTGAAAAGTGGCCATGTAAATATAGAGGCTCTCGTTGAACAGTGCAATGACGGAATGGTTCTAGATGTAGCCAACAACGTGGTAAAGGTTTGTCTTCCAAACTACAGAGTTACTGGAAGGGACTACATAGGATGGTTAAGAAGTTGGATGACATCGTCTATAGGATACGGAAGTGTGGAAGACCGATATCGAGAATGAAGGAGAAACATCTGAAACGACTAGCTGACCACGGGACGAACAGGCTTAAGTGGATGACAGTGTTACGAATGTGCAATGACGATTTGAATTTAAAGGTCTGTAACGACTGCCTGCAGCATTCATCATGTTTGAAGGCACGTCCATCAGTAGCATGCGGTTATTGGCATTGTAAGTATGGCAACACTAGGTGTTTGGGCTGCTGGCAATGACATCGAAGGCTCTGGAATTCGAACATTCGAGTTTTGTCCGTTAAGAGCATTGTAGAAGATTCCCGAGAGATGGCAGTGCGTGTATAAATAGTGGCATAGGCTGCAGTTGTGAGTTGAGTTTATCATTGGCGCAGTTAGAGCAATGATGTTCAAAAATAAAAATGAAGATGTATTGGTGAGAGAGCTACCCAGCAAACATAATATCAAAAACTTAAAATTTTAAAAAAAATAGAAAAGTTTACATATATAAAATTTTTGTCAGATATAACCAAATTATTAAAGCAATGTAATTTAAATTTTAAGGAAAATAAAAAATATACATTATACGACGAATACTCTAAAATTTGTTATTTATTTTCGACTTTGTTTTTTTGTGTTCAATTGTAATTGAAACACGTGTGTTTGCTATGCTTCGTCCAAAAACAACCAACAAGAATGCTTAATGATTTCTAAAAAAATATGACGATAGTCCGCCGCATGTGTTTTCATCGATTGCTCAACGATGAATGAAAAAAAGATTTTCAAAGAGCATAACAAATGTGTGTAAATTTGTTAAACAATTGTTGTATGCAGTGTTACCATTTGTCCAGTTTTCCCTTTTTTTGCAAGTTTTTTCAAATGCAAAAAGTTTTATTTTTTTTAAAAAAAGTTTTTTGGAAAATTGTAAACCTATGTTATCAATAATGTTTATTTCAAAATGATTGTCTTCAAATTCGTTTACTAAATGGGGAGATTGCTTTGAATATATTTAAAGTACTAAATTCACATAAATTATCTCAGATTGATTTATGTACGAATATTTTAGTATGTATGTACTTAAAAAAAGTTTTTTTGTTGAAAAAAAAGTTTTTTTTTTTAGAAATAAAAAGTTTTCTTCAAAAAATGTATGGCAACACTGGTTGTATGGCATGGTCATCACTGTGTTAGAGTTAACATCAACTGTCTTGTGCATTTAAGGTTGTACGTAATAGAGTGTGTGTGCATTTCTGCGAATTGATAAACGAGTATAAAGACACTGAGTGATTATTTAGACTGTTGTTATTGTACATTTTAAATAAATAAAGAGTTGTTACAATCAAGGCGAATTCATACAAGGTGGTGGCAGTTCTACAAAAACAACAAATGTCAAAAAACAAAAATGAAAAATTAAACAAATATGTATTAAAACTTAATATAGTATAGATAATTGAATAGTAAGGGCTTTACTTATTTGTGTAAAAAATAAATATTTTGTTAATAAGCTTAGAATATGTAGATATTTAAATATAAAAAGAAGCTTTGACATCTGTTAGAACCAAAAAACGAAAAAAAGTTATCAGCTGATTGACTGACTCCACTTGTAAAAAATTTGCCTTGGTTACAATCTTACGGCTATATGCATAAAAAAACTTATTGTAGATTTAAAACACAAATTTGTTAACAAACACTTTAACTTTTAAAATCATTTATAAAAGTATCATTCATTTATATAAAGTATATTCATAAACCTTTGTTAAAGGCACAATAACTAAAATACTGTTTTTTGTCTAAGCTGGCAATGCTTCTCTGTTATTTTCCCTTTTTCGTTGTTAGTGTTGCTTGCAATTAGGATAAAATATTCGTTAATTCTTTTTTTTTCATTGTTTGTTTTTAGTAATTATATATTTTTTAAGAAAAAAACTAAATATTTAGAGAAAAAATATATATTTGATTCTAGTAAATTTATCCTAAGCTAAAATGCATTAATATACAAACGTTTTTATATATTTTAGTTCAATTATTATTAAAAGTATTCGAATGACGAATATTCTGTGATAAAATAAACATCACTGTTTTATAATTTGTTTTATTAATTTATTTTTATTGTCATTTTGTTAAATTTTAACAAAATTGAATGAGTTTCTATGTGGAAACACATAATTTTAATTCCGGAGTGGGTATATTTTATTCTGTGGACCTTCTTCCACAATGTTTACACATTTAGTTACTACATGCCGTTACAGGTTAACAATAAATTACAAAAATGGCAATAAAACTCACTTGCGAACCTCATGTAGTTCACTGCCGAAAATATGGAACAAAATCTTATATTATTAAAGTGGACTATATTTCCTAGCGGAGTTAAAATTATGTTTATCAATTGCAATAGTATCATCTATTATTGCAAATTTATAAAGAATTATTTTTAAAATTACCCTTTTTCAGGATAAAATGTAAAAATAATACTTTATAGTAGGTTTAAAGTAGGGTCAAACGAACTTTAAAATTTGTACACTTATTAAAGGTTTATCAAATGTATTTTGAGCTATTAATCAACTATGAATACAACTTTATGAAAATTTGCTTATAATCCATATAAATATATGGATATAATGTCTTTGTAAGTTTGATTGTTTGAGCATCACGCCTAAACGGCTGAACGGATTTTATTGAAATTTGGAACGTAGATAGACCCTTACTTGGAAGCGTCAATAGGCTATAACTTTTTTCAATACTTGGTCCATAAAGGGATAAATAGGGGAAACACCGGTAAAACTGGTACCTTTAGTTCTTAAGCAATAAATACTAAACGGCTGAAGCAATTTTATTGAAATTTCGAACATAGATTGTTGTTAAGAAGCATCAATAGGCTATAACTTTGTTCACTACTTGGATTATAAAGGGATAAAATGGGGAAAAACGGGACAAATCGGTACATTTGGTTTTTAAACATTGAATATTTATTTAAAAGGAAAACATGTTTAATTTAGCTCACTATAGTCACAAAAATATGTATTTGGAAAGTTCCTTTTCAAAAGTCTACCTTCAGGGGGGTAAGAACGGGTAAAATTAATAATTTTGTGTTTATTTTGAAATTTACCATATATTCCTGTATATTTAAAACGATCAATAGACTGTTTTTTATTTTGAAATTTTAAGTGGGCGTGGCACCTCCTAACAAAGTTAATAGTTATGGAATATCTGGTAAACTATCATTGTGAAAGTCGGAAAACTTCGCGAGATTTTCTTCGGTACCATTGTGCACTGCTTGCCTCAAAATTGGCGAGATTTATAAATGGGCGTGGCACCACCCATACAAAGTAAATAGGTATTTTCGAATATCAGCAGAACTATAATTGTGACAATATCCAAACTTTATAGGAATCGATTTCTTATCACTGTCTGATGTTTAACTGAAAGCGGAACTGATCGGAACAGGGGGTGTGATACCACCCATACAAAGTAAATAATTATTTTCAAATATCTGGAGAGCTATAATTGTGGAAGTTTTCAAGCTTTATCCGAAGAGCACTCTTAGCATTTTACATGTGCAGTATTGAATTA
This sequence comes from Calliphora vomitoria, assembly GCA_942486065.2. NCBI lineage: Eukaryota > Metazoa > Arthropoda > Insecta > Diptera > Calliphoridae > Calliphora > Calliphora vomitoria. The sequence continues at coordinate 104,235,607 of OW818029.2, forward strand.
GTGGGCATGGCACCTCCAATACAATGTAAATTGTTTATTTCTAATATATGAAGAACTATAATTGCAAAAGTATTTTCAAACTTTGAACACATTTATATCTTATCACTATACGGAGTTTGGCTAAATATGGGCGGGATTGTGTTATTGGGAATGGCACCTATCAGACAATTTAAAAGTATTTAAACTGTGTATGAATTAATTTCTCATCAGTGTACGGAGTTTAGCTAAAAATGGCTGGGATAGGAACAGTGGGTATAGGCCCTTCCATACAAAGTACTTAATCAATTTTGAATATCCGAAACATCTTTTTATAATTTTACGTAATGTGTCTGTGACATACATGAAAAAAAGAAATTCATAATTGGAATGAATTTTGTAATATATGTTATTAATAGAACATGACTTTTTTTCCAAACTTTTTTCATTTGGAACATGTTCATAAATATTATAAAATCGTACTTGACGGAATGTTTTTGCTTCTTTTGCATAAATTTGTTGATATTTTATAACAAATTGAATTACAATTCCATTACATAATGACTTAGTTCATATTTGTTTGTAAAATAGCACTATAATGACCAAATATTCAAGATAAAGATTAGTATCCATTAACATTAAAGCATTTCATCTGTTTCAAAAAACGGAGTCAATTTCGCGCATATTTTTTCATTATTTAGCTGAAAATCATAAAAAATTAAAAATTTTCAATGGAAAATTTCAAACATAAATACATTAAGCAATATAAAAATATAACTGAAAATTGAAATTGAAAAATTTTTTTTCAAGCCTTCTATATTTGATTTGAAAACAAAAAAATATGAACAAAATCATACTATTTAAGAAATAATTTATAAATGTCATGAATTGAAATCAATGAAATCAAATCATACTATTTATGTTGAAACTTTTTTCTGTTTAGAACTGGACATATTATCGAATATCTGATGAACTGTATTAGAGAAATTCCTAGAACTTTGAAGCATTTATTTCGTTACCAGAGTTACATAGTTGGCTGAAAATGTGCTGGATTGTATGGTGAACGTTAACAATAATTAGTACCACTGTACGAAGTTTAACAAAAAATGGGCGATATCTGAACAGAGGGTGTATAAAGAAAATTGTAATTTCAAAAGTCTTTTAGCTTTGTCTGAACCAATTTCTTTTATTTTTAGGATGTGGTGGGATCGGCTTTTCATATAAAAAAATAGAAAAAAAAAATAGTTCAAGGGACTTGCCCCATCCCATACAAAGTAAATATTTACTTTCGATTATCTGGAGAACTCTAATAATGCAATTCTCAATACTTCAAATATTTTTTTTACTACGACAGGGGTAGCGAAGCGCACCGGGTCAAGCTAGTTTTCTATAAATTCTTTTTGTTTTTTTTTATGAATTCTTATGGTAATATTTACAAAGGGATGTGATTTTTTTATACCCTTCACCTTCGTGGGACGGGTATATATAAGTTTGTCATTCCGTTTGTAATTTCCACAATATAGATTTCCGACCCTATAAAGTGTATATATTCTGGATCCTTATTAATAGCTGAGTCGATTTAGCCATGTCCGTCTATCTGTCTGTTGAAATCAATTTTCTGAAGACCCCAGATATCTTTGGGATCCAAATCGTCAACAATTCTGTCAGAAATGCTTTCGAGAAGTTTCCTATTTACAATCAGCAAAATCCGTCCATAAATAACGGAGATATTAGCAAAAATCCGAGACAACCTCTATTTTTGATATATATCTCGATTACTAAGTCATAAATATAGACAGTATGGATATCTAATGATAGATATTTCAAAGTCCATTGCAACGATGTATATAAGACTATAGTAAGTTGGACCTACAATTTGTCAAAATCGGTAAAAATATTTTTTAACCCGAATTTTTTTCACAAAAATAATTTTTTTGTCATACATTTTTTTCACTAATTAAAAAAATTTTAAATTAAAACAATTTTTTTTTTTAATTGGAAACAACTTTTAAAAAGCAATTCCGAAAAAAAAATTTTTAATTTTATTTTCGGCATAGCCGAATATAGCTCTCTTACTTGTTTTAATAATAAAGGGGGAAATTATATTTCCAACATCTAAGCCTTATTAAAATATATACCTTTTGAGCACCGAAAATCAAATAGAAACCGAAATTAGTGTCACTCTAATGAACATATGTACCTAGATTCTAAAGAACGAAATGTATGATTTAGAGTGAACGAAACTCACGCAGGTGAGAAATTATAAGGTCCTGAGTATCAATAAATTAAAGCTTTTAGTGAAAACAAATAGCTTAACCACAAAAGAAATTTTAAAGACAATTTTTTTTAAGATGTACTTTATTTTAAAATAATGCATTTTTTCATCCATATCATAGAATAAATACAAAGTAGGTGTTGGAAATAAAACTATTTTTTGAAAGTAAATTTTCAATTTAAAATACAAATTAATTATTTTATTTAAGTTAGCAATTAACTTCAAAATTAATAGTTTTCTCAATCAGAATTATTTTCCAACTGAAGTTTTAAACAAATTATTTGATATTAAATTCAAAGTTAACATTTTAAATATTTTTTTTAAATTAGGGTATGAAGATTAATTAAACATAAAGTTGATAACATATAAACAAGTACTTATTTGTAACATTTCTCCCCCTCGTTAAAACCTCGTTTTAACCATCACAATTTTGAGAATCTGTCGTTCGCCTAACATCCAATACAGCTAGCTTTGCTACTGGTCTTTTGAAGACACCATTTTTGGTAACAACTTCGGCACTTCTAACATTACCATCGTGTGATTTACAGACTGATTGAACTACTCCCTTAGGCCAATTGTTTCTTGGTAGATTTTGATCAACTATGACGACAATATCACCAACTTGAAGGGGACTACATTTCTTAAACCACTTCGTATGTTTCGTTAATGTCGGAAGATATTCTTGTATCCACCGTTTCCAAAATAGATCAGCAAAATGCTGCATTTTTCTCCAATGTTTTCGTAACACACAGTCGTCCACAGAAAATTCGCCCAAGGGCTTGTCACCATTTGAAGATCCCAAGAGAAAATGGTTTGGAGTTAAGGCTTCATCAGTTGTTGATTCTAGATCAACATAAGTTAGGGGTCTAGAGTTAATAATGCGCTCACATTCTAGTAATCCATTGTACAGCGTGTTGTCCTTAAATACGAACATGGGCATTATTTGTTTCAGTACTTTCTTTACCGATTGAACTAAACGTTCCCAACTGCCTCCCATATGTGGTGCCGCCGGTGGATTGAAGTGCCAGGTTGTTGATGATGACGTGAATTTAACAGTAATTTTTTGGAAATCAACATATTTAAGAGCATTTTTTAGCTCCGTTTCAGCTCCTTTGAAGTTTGTGCCATTATCGCAATATATCTCAATAGGTGTACCTCTCCGAGCAACAAAATTTTGAATTGCTATAATACAACTGTCAGTTGTCATATCATATGCAACTTCCAGGTGTATTGCCCTTATAGTTAGACATGTAAAAAGTACACCCCAACGTTTCTCTGTATGTCGCGCAACTTTAACATATAACGGTCCAAAATAGTCAATACCGACATACGAAAATGGACGTGTAAATGGTGATAGTCGGGCTCTTGGTAGCATGGACATTTCAGGAACTATAGGTGTTGAATTTAAATTCTTACAAAGTTGACAATTCCTACGTACCTTTTTTAACTCAACTCTTAATCTTGGAATGTAAAAATACTGACGCAATTCATTGAGGCACGTGTCATGGTGAATATGGTAAAATTTTGTATGAAAGTGTTGTATCAGCAACCCAGTGCAATAGTGATTTCTTGGTAATATTATTGGATGTTTTGCATTTTCATGTATAGCACGAGCCAAACCAATTCTTCCGTTCATTCGAATTACCAAATTTTCATCTATATAGGGGGAACATTTGTATAAAACACTTGATTTTGAAATTTGTCCGCTCTTGTTTGATAAGACAGCAAATTCATCTTTAAAACCATCGTACTGTATTTTTCGGTAAATGATGTTTTCAGCCATAGCATTCAGCTTAGATGCTTTTGGGTATAAATATGGTTGATTTCTTGATATATGGAATTTCATCTTCAACTTGTGAATGAATGTATAAACTTTGACAACAGTTTGAAGAAGTCTTTTCCATGATGAAAATCTATGAAAATCAATTAAGTTAGCATCAATTACCTCTAGGTGCACCATAGCAATATGAGTTTTAAGTTCTTCTGAAACTTTTGAAATCTCTGATTTATTTGGTGGCCAATCGGAATCATCTTTTTTTAAGAAAGGTGGGCCATCGAACCAACGATTTTTCATGTCAAATTTATATTCTGTCTTCCACTTTGTTGCATCATCAGCAACGTTGTATTTTGTAGGTATATATCTCCACTCTGACGGTTTGCTGCAATCAAGGACTTCTCCAATCCGATACATAACGAATTGCTTGTAATTTCGAGGATCTGCGTTTATCCATGATAGGACGGTATTAGAGTCAGACCAAAAATAACGCTTTTCTAATTGTAGCTTGGGAACATTACATATTGAATTAGCTAAACGAACTCCCAGCACTGCAGCCATCAATTCCATACGTGGTATTGACAAAGGTTGCTTCGGAGCAACTTTTACTTTTGCACTTACTAAGGAAACTTGAATTCCATCTGGAGATGACACTCTTAAATACGCAACAGCAGCATAAGCCAATTCACTAGCGTCAACAAATATGTGTAATTGAACTGAAGACCCTGGTTTGATTGAGTACCATCGAGGAATTTTTACACTTTCAATATTAGGTAGAAGTTTAATCCAGATTAGCCATTTATTAAAGATATCATCATTAACTTCATCGGTCCATCCTTCAGTGGTTCTCCAAACCTCTTGTAACAATATCTTTAAGTAAACAACATATGCCGACAGGAAACCGAAAGGGTCGAAAATGGACATTAATGTTCTCAATATATCGGTTTTTGTTGGTCTTTTTAAACCAGATAAAACATCTTTATTAACGCGATTTAATTTTAAAGAGTATGTGAAATTATCATCAGCTGTTGACCACCACATGCCAAGTACTTTTTCTGTAGTCATCTCAATCATTTTGGATCCAACTGACACTTTATTTGGCTCTTCCAATTCACCAAGACTCTCAATTACGATTTTTGAATTTGATTTCCAATTTCGAATGAAAAATCCGCCTTTACTATGAATAAAGGCCACTTGTTTTGCCAAATCAATAGCTTCTTCTTCAGTATTTGCACAGTCTAATAGGTCGTCTACGTAATGATGGTTTACGATTGAATCTACGGCTCTTGGAAATTGATCCTTGTATTCTAACGCATTTGTATTTTTAACATATTGTGCTGAGCTTGGAGAGCATGCAGCACCAAAAGTCATCACTTGCATTATATAGACATCAGGAATTCTAAAATTTTCGCCATTTCGCCAGATGAATCGCTGTGCATTTTGATCTTCTTTTCGAATTAGCACCTGATGAAACATTTCCTTGATGTCTCCACAAATCGCAAATTTTTTCAAACGAAAACCATACAGAACAGAAAGTAGTGGTGCCATCAAATCAGGACCTTTTAATAACATAGAGTTTAATGAAACTCCATTCACTTTGGCTGCTGCATCCCAAACCAATCGAACTTTATTTGGCTTATTCGGATTTGTGACCGTAAATATGGGAAGATACCAAGTAACGCCATTTGTTTTATTAACTTCACTTTCTGATAATTTTCGAGCATAACCTTTTTTTACCAACTCATCTATTTGTTGTGTAATAAGTGGAATATGTTCGGGATTTGTTTTTTTCTCGAGGCATTGAAGACGTTTCATTGCCATTGGAAAAGTGTTTGGTACTTCTGTTATGTCTTCTTTCCAAAGGAGTCCAGTTTCAAATCTCTCGCCGGCACGTTTAGTGGATGTTTGAAGTAAGAATTTGGCACGTTTTTCTTCTGGTGAGGATAATTCGTACTTCCGTCCAACGTTTTCTAAAGACATGTATTCAGATACTATCATATTTAATTTTTCCATTTCATAATCACAGTTACAGTGTTCAATTTTGTGATATCCCAGAGTTTTCTCAATATTCGAATCACATCCGCCATGAATAACCCATCCCAACCTCGTTTTGGATGCGCAGGGTTCACTTATAGCCCCTTCAATGATCTTTAATGAATTGCACACGTAACCATTGTTTAATCCAATAAGAATTTTTGGGCAAACATTGTTATATGTTGATAATGGAATATTTTTTAAATGGCGATATGCTTCTAAATCACACTTGGATACACTTTGTACTGGCAAAGAAAGATTTTTAACACTTCGTACATTAAAAAGTTCATATCTTTTAGAATTTTCATTACAACCCGAAATACAAACATTAACTTGCATAGATTCTTCTTCTGTGCGACGAGTTTCTGAAGTCCATTTTAGACACAGGCTATTAACATTACCTTCTAATCCAAGCTGCTCACAAATATCATTTTGTATAAGGGTAACATTTGAACCATCATCCAAAAAAGCAAAAATTTCTACGGAAACTCCCTTGTTATACAAAGTAACTGGTAAAATTTTAAAGAAGGTTTTTGAGACATCTAAATTTGAATGAGTTGTCATAATGTTATTCGTTTTAAATTTGTGCAGTAACTTATGATGTCTAGCTTCGCAGTTTTCAACAGGACACTTTGCATCGGAACAACGATAATAACCATGCTTCTGGAGGCACAACCGACATAGTTTAAACTGATGAACTTTATCCCAACGATCGGACAGTTTCATTTGGGAAAACTTTTCGCATACGTCGGCCAAATGATTTTTGTTACAAATAACACATTTTTGACTTTCTATTGGTTTCTCCATCTCATGTTCATGTACATTACCAGTTGTTTTGTATGAAATAATTGATGGACTGACTTTAGCTACTGCCTCTGCAATATCAAACAACCATTTGGAAAAAACTGATATGTCGGCATCTTTCAATGCAATATACATGGCCCAATTGAGTTTTGTCTGAGCTGGTAACTTGTCTACGAGTTCTTGAAGAAGCAAGGGATTGTTCATATGAGCTTCTAAACCAGATGCTTCCAGGGTAGAACAAAGATTTCGAACTGAAATAGCGTAGCTTACAAGAGCATCAAGTTTATCCGATTTTGGAGCTGCTTCTGATCTAATTTTTTCTAAAAGCGTATTAATTATTATTTCTGGGCGACCAAACATCATCTTAAGCGTTCGAATCACTTCTGGTACATTTTTTGGCAACAAGAGATGACAACTTACAGCTTCGAAAGCTTTACCTTTTAAGCATTTTTGTAAGCGTAAAAGGTTTTCGGAATTGGAGTATCCACACAGCCTTGTGCTTTCTATAAATGAGCTGATAAATAATGGCCATTCTTCGGGCTTTCCATTAAATACAGGTAAATCGGTAGATAGGGCCTTGCGCGCTGAAAGTTGACTTTTCGACAAATTGAATGCATCTCCCTGTGAATATATCTTCGGAATCGCCCCTTTATCTTGGTTAATTTGTTCACTATTGTTTTCGGATCGATTGGGCGAATTATGCAATGAATTACTATATTGGGGCTGAGGATTGGTTTGCAAATTCGAAACCCATTCCTTAGTACGTGAGATGGATTCACTACGTATGCTTTCCTCAACATCTTCTGAAATTGCTAGAATTTCAAATTTTCTTTTAAGAAATCGAGTTTCTATAGCTTTTTCCTCCTCTAGGCGTTGAAGTTCTAAATTAACTAAGCGTTTTCTTGAAGACGTGGTGGAGCATATTGACAAAGCTTTTGTTTTATTTACAGAACGTTCACTTACTGGTCTATCAGTTACTTTTCCTGTGCATTTGGAACATATCCAGTCGTGGTTTTCTACTGAGTCGGTTACACCGGCGCATGTGAAGTGATACCACACATCACATTTATCGCATTGGACCATTTCATTAGTATCTTCCACGTTGCATTGGCCGCAACTATTACCAGGATATTTTTTCTCATTAGGTTCACCATTATGTTCGCTTGGTTTACTAGCATCATTTGGTGGTGTATGAAACATTATCGAATTTATTAATTTTGAAGAATGTTGGAAATAAAACTATTTTTTGAAAGTAAATTTTCAATTTAAAATACAAATTAATTATTTTATTTAAGTTAGCAATTAACTTCAAAATTAATAGTTTTCTCAATCAGAATTATTTTCCAACTGAAGTTTTAAACAAATTATTTGATATTAAATTCAAAGTTAACATTTTAAATATTTTTTTTAAATTAGGGTATGAAGATTAATTAAACATAAAGTTGATAACATATAAACAAGTACTTATTTGTAACAGTAGGTAAGAAGAGCAAAATTCAATGAAACAATTAAACACATATACTCTCTTTTCACACATAAGGTTTTTGGCTCTCAGTATCATACAAAATTTGAAATTCAATAATTGAAAACATTTTTCAATAATTTAAAAATTATAATAAAAATAAATTTTAAAACAAATACTGTTTGATATTAGTTTCATGGTATGTCTTTAGGTGAAAATTATATTGAGAACATATATTGAAAACTTGTTATTATTATACCTATAATGTTTATTATCTTTATTTTTATTATCCAAACTGTATTGGAACTTAATTGGAATTTTAATATTTTAGTACTCTCTCTCTCTCTCATGTAAATCTTTCATTTCTCACGGTCATTGCCTAACTTTATGAATTATAAAATTTTAGTATTGAAGTAGAGATCAACCAAAGAAGTAAACCCTAAGAGCCAGTTTTTGACTTCGTATTTAAATATTAATTATATTTAAATTCTATTTAAATAGGAAAATGAGTTTCTCAGTGCTTTTTTAAATGATACTTAAATGGTCAACGTTGGCCATTTAAATTCTATTTAAGTTTCATAAACTACCAATGTTTTCAACAGCTGTCCTTTGTTGTCTGTTTTTTTCACTCTATTGTAGCGCTGTATTTTTTTACGGCATCTAACAAAAACTACACTTCCGATGCGGTGAAATTGGGGCATCTTTTGTGCATTTTCCTACAAATATTTTATTGTTTAATATCCTCTTTTTTTTTATTATTTGGCAAAATGTATCAATTTTTGTTTTGCTTGAACAGCTGTTTTATACAAAACTATCGATAATTTTTGGATATTTAGTAGTGCTACCACACTTTTATCTTATTTAAATAAGAAATATTATATAGCACTGAAAAACTCAAACTGTATTTAAATACCATTTAAATTTAAGTAAAAATTAACTAAATACGTATTTAAATGCGAAGTCAAAAACTGGGCATAAGTAAACGTGAATTATAAATTACTTAAAGTTATTTTAATTTTATGATTTTTCTCCCCTTCACCCTACACCCAAATATTTTGCACCCCAAATAAACAGTATGAATGAAAGAAAATGTACCCAATGAGAATGTACTTATTTCCTGATACTTATCGAACAGTGAAACAATATAACTTTTACTTTAAATAATCTAACTTTAACCAACTTGTGTTCGATAGGTCATTCGATTACGATTAGATGAATAAAAAATTATTTAAAAAAAAAAGTCTTCTTTCATACTTACATAACTTCAGTTATATACACAATAGAAAATTTAACTTTTATGTGTAATCCAGTAAAAAATTGAAGCACTTAAGAACAATAGCATTTTTAATGTACTTCGAAAAAGGCGCTTCTTAGGTGAATTATCAATTTAAAGAGAGGAAAGAAAAACTACGATGAAAATACTCACATACCTGATTCCAAGTGGTAAGTAATAACAAAATTGCTTAAGCTCCATAGCACTCACCATGTCCATTACAGAAGACATGAAATTTGTATTATGAATTCCACTTGTATTTATTTTATTATGTTTTAATAATAGCTTTTGTGTTCTTGCTCGCAACTGATCATTTATATTGATCATTCCATATGTCCTTGACTCGCACACAACACTATGAACAAACTCTATGTTGTTAGGTTCAATAAATACAATGAAAATTAACATGAAGTCCCATTCCTCTAATTCAAATCCACACTCATTTGTTTATGTTTAATGATTTAGAATAGAAAGGACCTACAAAAGAATGCTGATATCCTTTAATATTTTACTAATGTCGTTCACATTATTTTTCCATCCATCTAAATTGATTAATTTAAAATGGTTACAAAAATTACCAATTACAATTTTTAAATTTTAAAAGAAAACATTAGAAAAAGATACTGAAATCGATTTTAAAAAATAAATTGAATTTCTAACTGTTTACCCGACTTTTTCCCTTTATGTTTAAGGTTTTTGTCTGTACTCATTTAATTTTCGACACCAATTGAATTTAACTAATAGCGGTATTCACAATGTAGAGTACTTGGCCTAGTAAAAAAGCATAAAAGCTATTTATTGACAAAAATTTAAATTTCTAATGTATTTTGTTTTTAGTTTTTTGATATTGTGCTCTTTTACTACATTACCAGACCAAGTACTCTACATTGTGAATACCGCTAATGTAATTCACATGTATGTGAACAAACAAATTTGAAAATGAAATCATTTTTTTAACCCTTATGTGTATGACAAAAAAAAAACACCTTAACAGGGTACCCGGGTACCACATACGGAACCTATGAAGTTACATATTATTGCGAAATATATACAAATGCTCCATATTATGAAATGCTAAAAAAATTTTTAAGTTTAGCCTAACGTCAATTCAATAAATGGGGATTCCCATTTATATACACAGTACTCAAATAAATTCAGTCAGTAGAAAGACTACTCAGTATTGTGTTGTGAGCGTATACGTAATATTTTCCATATAATTTGTATGTGGTACCCGGGTGCCCTGCCACCCTGTTAAGGGTGTAATATATAAAATGATTTACCACTCCCTCACAAGTCGAGATACAAATGTGTCCATTATACAAAATAAATATAACAAAAAGTTAGGAGTTCACAGAAAGTTTCAAGCGCCTAAGAATTCTGCATACAAAGAAAATTGCAATTAAATTACAAAAAGTTACCCGGGTACCCTGTCACACACATAAGGGTTAAACATGAAAATAAATTCACACTTTTTTTCTGTCAAGCAGGACTCCTGTTTCACATTGGGTTCGATGGTACCCAAAGTGGCGATTAATTCATAGAAGCCGTAGTTTTAAAATATAATATTTTTTTTATTGATGAGATATTATAAGCAAATAAAAATACAACATTTTAGAAGAATAAGTTGAACAAAAATTTCTTTAAGGCCATTATTGTTTTTTGGAAAAAAGACCTTTGTTCACAATTTATGCTGTAACTTTGGAATGGAAAGCGATAAATAAATGAATAAAATCGGAAATTAAAGCATACTTAATGTGCTATTAAAAAATTCAAATTATAAATTTATTATATGGGGCATTTCACGTCAAGTGAACCAACTTTTGAAATCGATGTCTTCCGATCAGGATGAAATTTGCACCAATGTTAGTTCTATTGGATAGTAATTCGGGCACAATTTTTCAACAAGATCGGTCAAGAACTCTCTGAGTTATAGGAGGTCAAAATTTGACATTTTGGCCAAACAGGTGTTTTTTCTTATCCATATAACTTATTACCTATTGTTCTTAGCAAAATGTATCCCAAATAGTTTAGATAGCTATTTATGCAATCTTTGGAAAAAAAAATTAAAAAAAATTAATAAAATATTTTTGACTTTTTTTTTAAAAAATCAAAAACATTTTTGACTTTTTTTTTCAAAATGGGCCCTTTTTATTTTTTTTTTAAGAAAGCGAGTGGGATATCTATCAAAAAAAAGTGGGATATCTATCAAAAAAAATATTTTGTAACCCAAGATATAAAATTTTTGACTTTTTTTGCAAAATCAAAAACTTTGTTGACTTTTTTTTAAAAAATGGACCCATTTTTTAATTTTTTTTTTTTGCTCAGAAGAAAGCTTATGTGTTTTCCTTTAACACCTTTTTTGTTGCTTAGTGGGATGCGAGTGGGATATCTATCAAAAAAATGTTTTGTAACTCAAGACATAAAATTTTTTACCTTTTTTTGCAAAATCAAAAACTTTTTTGACTTTTTTTCCAAAATGGACCCTTTTTTATTTATTTTTTTTTCTCAAAAAAAGCTTAGGTCTTTTCCTTTAAAATCTTTTTGGTCGCTTAGTGGGATGCGAGTGGGATATCTATCAAAATAAATGTTTTGTAACTCATGTCAAAAAGTGTTTCTAAAACCTTAAATATAAAAACCACTACAACTGACCGATAATAGCCACAGGAGGGGTGCAATGTGAGGCCGACCGCTATTAATTTGCGAACCCCAAAATTTGTCTGAGTTTTGTATCTTGCGGCTTTTTTAGTCAATCCTATAGGCAGTTTTCAGCGCAATAATTTATATCCGTGATTGATTTTTGGAAGTGGACCTTATATGGGAGCTATGTCAAATTATGGACCGATCACCATGAAATTAGGTGGTGTGATTAATGTCTATATGAAAGTTATTTATGTTGTATTTTATGTGTATACCAACATTTTTAGGAAATTTATGCTCGTTAAAGTGATTATCGGAAGCAGGCCTTATATGGGAGCTATGACTAATTATGGACGGATCATAATAACATTTGGTGACATGAATTCCGTATATATAAAACTTATTTGGAGAAAAACTTGTGTAGATACCTATATAAATTGAACATTTGTGACCGATAAAGTCCACTTTCGGGAGGACATTTGTATGGGGGCTAGGTGAAATAATGGACCGATTACAGCCAGTTTCAATAGGCTTGGTCCTTGGGCCGAACAAATTATATGTACCAAATTTTATCGAAATATCTTCAAAATTGCGACCTGTACTCTGCGCACAAGGTTTACATAGACAACCAGCCAGCCAGACGGACGGACGGACATCGTTTAGTCGACTCAGAAAGCGATTCTGAGTCGATCGGTATACTTTAAGGTGGGTTAGACTAATATTTTTGGGTGTTACAAACACCTGCACAAATCCAATATACCCTCGCCACTATGGTGGTGTAGGGTATAAAAAGTGATTTTTATTCCTGAGGTTAACATATTATGGGTATTACAGTATCGAGGCTATGATATTTTAGTTTGGTTGTTACATACCATCGGAAAGGCTAATGTGTCTAGTTTCTCCGCGTAAGTTTAGTTTTTAAGGTTTACACACAAATATGAAAAAAATCAAAATAGTGCATATCCTAAAAATTTAAAAACCTTTGTCTTGAGTTACAAAATATTTATTTTGATAGATATCCCAATCGCATCCCACTAAGCGACCAAAAAGGTTTTAAAGGAAAAGACCTAAGCTTTCTTTTGAGAAAAAAAAAAATAATTAAAAAAAGGGACCATTTTGGAAAAAAAAACGTCAAAAAAGTTTTTGATTTTGCAAAAAAAAATTAAAAAATTTTATGTCTTGAGTTACAAAACATTTTTTTTGATAGATATCCCACTCGCATCCCACTAAGGGACCATATAGGTCGCTTAGGAAAAGACCTAAGCTTTCTTAAAAAAAATAAAAAAATAAAAAGGGCCCATTTTGAAAAAAAAGTCAAAAATGTTTTTGATTTTTAAAAAAAAAAGTCAAAAATATTTTATTTATTTTTTTTAATTTTTTTTTCCAAAGATTGTATAAATAGCTATCAAAACTATTTGGGACACATTTTGCTAAGAACAATAGGTAAAAAGTTATATGGATAAGAAAAAACACCTGTTTGGCCAAAATGTCAAATTTTGACCTCCTATAACTCAGAGAGTTCTTGACCGATCTTGTTGAAAAATTGTGTCCGAATTACTATCCAATAGAACTAACATTGGTGCAAATTTCATCCTGATCGGAAGACATCGATTTCAAAAGTTGGTTCACTTGACGTGAAATGCCCCATATGTATTTATATTAGTATAAATTAAATTTAAAATTCAATATTTGTTTTACACAAAATTTTATAAATTTACCAATTTTTTTAAAAAAGTCACAAAAGAGAATATTATAATTTTTTAGTAATGAATAAATACATAAAAACACAGAATTATAGAAAAAAAATTTTTAACCCGTTATGTGCATTATTTATTTTTTAGAAAAAAATACCTTATTTCACAATATATGCTGTAACTTTGGAATGAAAAGCTAACCGTTTTTTAGGTTAGCCCGTTTTTTGGAGATATACCGTTATTTCGAAAAAAGAGGAGGTTGCACAACATATGTATATTCGCGTAACTCAAAAACATGTTAAGCATTTCTTAAAGGTAGTTTTATTGTGGAGTTTCGGTTTTTTGATTTTATTCAATAAACTGAACCGTTTTTTAGTTACGCGAATATATGTTGTGAAACCTCCTCCATTTTCGAAATAACGGTATATCTAAAAAAACGAGCTAACCTAAAAAAGCGGTTAGCACCACTGAATTCAGCGTAGTTTAACCCAGCGGTTGCCCTGCTTGACAGTTTATTCAACTAGCACAGTGTTATCAGCAGAGCAAGGATTTCTATGCAAATGCATGTTTGTAGTCAGTAACTCAAAACCACTTTTGACAATTTATCTTGCTGAATCGAAGAATTTGCAACAAAATGGCATCGATTTGTTGTTGCATATTTTGTTATAAATGCATATTTTTTTTTAAATGCATATATTTAACATTTTTTTCCATTTTATGTATTGCATATTTTCATTTCTTTTGGATATATTTTTTATATCAGTGTACACTGTACATACATATATTTGACAACTCTATTTAGTGTTGTAAAAATAGTAAATGTATTGACACTAGAATTCTACTGTTGAAAAAAGTCTACTTTTCAACTTTGCAATTTATGAAAAGCAGATGTTTGTGTGTAAGTAGATACGAGTAACAACTTCGGTAGGGCCTTATGTTAAGCATTAATTTCAGCAGACATCCCACTATATAAAATAAACAATGTTGATTTAAGAAATATATTTAAAAATTATACAAATGAGGTAATTCCCAGTGAAACTACGCTCAGAAAACGTTATTTGCATAAAATATACGATAGTGAATTAAATCAAATTAAAAACTTTTTAAAAAACAAGTTCCTTTGGACACCTATAACTGAAACCACAGATATTGGAGGCCGTTATGTGGCAAATGTAATCATTGACGTTTTAAGCAAAGCTGAAGAAATAAGCAAAAAAGTGTTTACTAAACATAGAATTGGAAAATGTAAAACATTCAACAATTGCTCAAGCATTTAATGACTCTATTAATTTATTAGGAGAAGATTTTGATAAAAGCAAAGTTCTCATGTTTTTAACATATGCGGCCCCATATATGGTAAAGGCGGAAAATAGTCTAAAGGTATTTTATTCATGTAACATGTTTAGCACATGGTTTACATCGAGTTGCCGAAGAAATTAGATCTTAATTTGAAGATATAGATTTATTAATTTCGAATGGGAAAAAATAGTTTTTAAAGGCACTATCTTGTGTTGCTAAATTTTAAAAAAAAAAGTATCCTGAGATTCCTCATCCACCTCAACCAGTAATTACTAGATGGGGAACCTGGTTAGATGCGGCTGACTACTATGGAAAATATTTCGATGAAATTAAAAAATATAATGGAAGAATTTGATTATAGCGACGCTCACTCAATTAAAAGAAATTAAAGATATTTTATGAAAGAATAACATTAAAAGCCAATATGCATTTCAGTGTTCAAATTACTTCTTTATTTCTGAAACTATTACTATTACTAAAACAAGTAAGAAAGTATGGTCGGTCAAGCCCGACCATATAATACCCTACACTAAGTAAATGAACAAAAACATTTTTCTTTCAAAATTTCAATAATTTATAGTCGTGAGCGATTTTCGGTAGTGGGCCATATATGGGAGCTATGACCAATTATGGACCGATCACCATGAAATTAGGTAGTGTGATTAATGTATATATGAAAGTTATTTATGTTGCATTTTATGTGTGTACCAACATTTTTAGGAGATTTATGTTCGTTAAAGTGATTATCGGAAGCAGGCCTTATATGGGAGCTATGACTAATTATGGACCGATCATCATAAAATTTGGTGACATTTTTTCTGTATATATAAAACTTATTTGGAGAAAAATTTGAGTAGATACCTATATAAATTAAAAATTTAAATATAAAGTCCAATTTCGGGAGGACATTTGTATGGGAGCTAGGTGAAATAATGAACCGATTTCAGCCAGTTTCAATAGGCTTCGTCCTTAGGCCAAACAAATTATATGTACCAAATTTTATCGAAATATCTCCAAAATTGCGATCTGTACTCTGCGCACAAGGTTTACATGGACAACCAGCCAGCCAGACGGACGGACATCGTTTAATCGACTCAGAAAGTGATTCTAAGTCGATCGGTATATAAGGTGGGTGTTAGACTAATATTTTTGGGCGTTACAAACATCTGCACAAATCCATTATATCCTATGGTGGTGTAGGGTATAATTAATTGATGATGTAGTCAATAAAATTAATAATGTAAACGGAGAAATTTCGGTACCGTGAAATAACTCCCAAATGAAATAACTCCCAATGAATTAAGTCCCATCAAAAATGAAATAATTCCCAAACTTGAAAAATGAAAGAACTACCAAATATTAGTCCCAAAAAAAGTGAAATAACTCCCAATGAAATAAATCCTAATAGAAATGGAATAATTCCCAATCCGAAGCAATTTATTTATGTAATCTAATTCCCAATGAAATACAGAACTAGAAAGGTGGTATTATTCTTCGCTCATCAAACATTTTTTGCATTGAGGGCATATCGCAAAGGTTTCCTCCTCTGGGGTGTATCAAAAACTGGCTTCGCTCAGAAAAGTTTTTTGCATTGACTGCCTTCGGCCGGGCGCTAAGGTTTTCTCTTCTGGGGTGTATCAAAATCTGGCTTCGCTCAGAAAAGATTTCTTTCATTGCAGAAAGGTTTTATAATATTTCAGAAAGCAGATTTTCATTTCGCACCAGAGTTCGAAATCGTTGCGACCTGATAAAGGCCGACAATGCAAAGATAATATTTTCTGAGCGAAGCCGGTTTTTGATACACCCCAGAGGAGAAAACCTTAGCGCCCGGCCGAAGACCGGCAATGCAAAAAGTTTATAGTTTGAGAAGCCGATTTTTAATACACTTTAAAAATGACAAAAATGAAATAACTCCCAATACAGTGAAATTACTCCTAATTCCCAAAGTTAAATGAAATAAAACCCAACAAAAATTTCATTGGGTGTTATTTAATTATGAAATAACTCCCAACAAAAAAATTATGAAATAACAGCCTACGCGTTAGGAGTTGTTTCATAATGAACTAAGTCCCAAGTTGTATGAACAATTTGTTGGGTGTTATTTCATGCTTTCGTGGGGAGTTATTTCATTTGGGAGCTATTTCACGGTACCAGAAATTTCTAACCAAATTAAAACAAAACTAAAGAATATATTACAAAAAAATACTGGATTTCAATTAATATAATTTTTTTTTGCCATATTAGATAGCAATTTTAATGAAGAAAATCAAATTGAAATTAATATTCTCCAATTGAACTGGCTTCATTTAAATATGCACCTTTAACTTCTGTTGAGCGTACATTTTGCATCTATAAAAGCTTTTTTTTGTCCGAAAAGACAAATTTTCTTTTTGAAAATTTAAAAAAAAAAAACAAGTAAGAAAGTATGGTCGGTCAAGCCCGACCATATAATACCCTACACTAAGAAATGAGCAAAAACATTTTTCTTTCAAAATTTCAATAATTTATATTCGTGAGCGATTTTCGGAAGTGGGCCTTATATGGGAACTATGACCAATTATGGACCGATCACCATGAAATTAGGTAGTGTGATTAACGTCTATATGAAAGTTATTTATGTTGCATTTTATGTGTATACCAACATTTTTAGGAGATTTATGATCGTTAAATTGATTATCGGAAGCAGGCCTTATATGGGAGCTATGACTAATTATGGACCGATCATCATAAAATTTGGTGACATGAATTCTGTATATATAAAACTTATTTAGAAAAAAACTTGTGTAGATACATATATAAATTAAACATTTATGACCGATAAAGTCCAATTTCGGGAGGACATTTGTATGGGGGCTAGGTGAAATAATGAACCGATTTCAGCCAGTTTCAATAGGGTTCGTCCTTGGGCAGAAAAAATGATATGGACCAAATTTTATCGAAATATCTTCAAAAATGCGACCTGTACTCTGCGCACAAGGTTTACATGGACAGCCAACCAGCCAGACGGACGGACGGACTGGTTGGCTGTCGACTCAGAAAGTGATTCTGAGTCGATCGGTATACTTTAAGGTGGGTGTTAGACTAATATTTTTGGGCGTTACAAGCATCTGCACAAATCCATTATACCCTCCCCACTATGGTGGTGTAGGGTATAAATATTAATTTGTTTATACAAATAGAAATCTAAATTAAGTAATTTTATAATTTGAAAATAAATAACGGACTGATTTTTTTTTAATAAATACATGAATTTTCTTATTTTTACTTTGAAAAATATATTTAAAACCTTTTATGTTCCTTTATATGTACATTAGGTATATAACTAATTTTGGCGAAATTTTTGGCATACCACCACGTGAAGGCCAATGATGTATAAGTATTGAAAATCATTTTTATACCCTTTACCATGAGTGGCAAGGGTATATATAAGTTTGTCATTCCCCTTGTAATTTCTACGTTTTTCATTTGCGACCCCACAAAGTATATATATTCTGGATCGTTATAGATAGTGAAGTCGATATAGCCATGTCCGTCTGTATGTTGAAATCAACTTTCCGTAGCCCACAAATAACTTACAAACATAATTTATACATCAATATGTCGGGAATTATTCCGGCTCGGTCGCTATTTAAAATCAAGAAAATCGGCCCACAAATGGCTGAGATATAAGGAAAAAACCGGGACAACCTCGATTTTTGGTCTATTTTTTATCTATATCAGGATTACTAAGTCATTAATATAGACAATATGGATATCTAATGATAGATATTTCAAAGTCTATTGCAACGATGTATATAAGGCTATAGTAATTTGGACCTACAATGGGTCAAAATCGAGAAAAATATTTTTTAACCCGAATTTTTTTTAACAAAAAAAATTTTTTTTCATTAACATTTTAAAAAATTAAAAAAAAATTTTAAATTAAAAAAAAAAATTGGAAAAAAAATAATTTCGAAAAAAAAAAAATTAAAACAATTTTAAACAAAAAATTTTTTTGCAATTTTGAAAAACAATTAGAATTTTTTTTTTTTAAATTTTGAAAAATTTTAATTGTGTTTACCTAAAAATATTTCAAATTTTTATTTAAAAGTATAATTTGGTGAAGGGTATATAAGAGTCGGCACAGCCGAATATAGCTCTCTTACTTGTTTTAGGTCATTTGGAATCAAAAACATCACGCACCAACACCAATTTCTAAGATAACATAAATTTTTTTTTATCTGAAAAATTATATTCACAATTTCTTTTTTTGTTTTTTGCAAGTGTGAGGGATATCCCCTATTTAAAAATTATTTTTTTAAAGTATGTCCGCAGTTATTATTAAAATAAAATATATTGTATTTCAAAATAATTGAAAATATTTAATGAAAAACTTTATTGCGTTTGGTGCGTGAACTTTTTAAACAACCGCGAAAAATTAATACCGTCGTTTTTCATATTTTTTAATGCTCTATTCGACTATGCTATGCCAATTTCCATATTCGCAAAAATTGTCAATAGTTATATCCCTAATGTACATATATATTGAAACTGAGACCTGAAATTTATATTTTTCTTTTATTAATGAATATATTTCAAATAAAAAAGTTGTTTTTATTGCATATTTCTGTAATTTTTATAGCATATTTTCTATATATATAGTGCATATTATAAGCGCATATTTTTAATTTTTTAGTGCATGAACATCCTTGTCTTGGTTATGAGTAATACGTACTATTTGAAAATAATAGTTCATGGAATTGTTATTGAGAAAATATATTTTGATAAAAAAAAGTACCAAAAGAGAATACAATTTTTAGGCCTAAAGAATTCAATTTCAAAAAATTACCAAAACCATTTCTAGACTTTATTTATCTGAGGCAGATGCATTTGAAATTGTATTTCTATGTTTATTTATTTAAGAGGTATAAAAGGTTCGACGGGGACTATTTTTACCACTTATGGTCACTTGGGTTCGGAATTTCAAAAAAGTACCAGACACCTGTCGGCCCTTTTTTTGATTAAAGACGGACTCATTTAAAATATTATTTCTAGGTTTATTTGTTTTGTCGATATAGAGGTATAGGTTTTACCCAATTTATTCCCCTTAACGACCAAATTTCCAAAACTACCATCTTAGTGGACCTACACGTCGTAAAAGGAACTCATTACCTTCAAGTTTCTAGCTTTAGCGGTTTGGGGTGTGCGATGATGAATGAATCAGTCAGTCACGTTACTTTTTTACATATATACAGAAATAAGTTTCATATAGACATTAATGGCACGGCCTAATGGTGATCGGTCCATAATTGATCATAGTTCCCATTTAAATATATTAAAACATTTTTAATACAAATATAAATTAACAAAAATAAGTTTCATATAGAAATAAACCACATGGCGATGGGTCCACAATTGACCCATAAGGCCCAATTCCGAATAGCACTCACGAAAATAAATGATTTAAAAATAAAAAAAAAATATGTTTTTGGTCATCAGGATTGACAGACCATATCATCTTACTTGTTTTAATTGAAATTTTTACAACATACAAGTTCTTTCAAATATTTATACTTTGACCCAGAATTCGAAACTTGGACTTTTGAGGAATATTGTATATTGGATATATATTTATATACATTTGTATCGAAACATGCTTATCTGAACAGAAATTCTATGAACTAAAGTTATTGAATAAGCTATACTTTTAATATTAAGAATATTTTTATTTGTTACTGAATAAAATTAAAAATATTTTTTTATAATGTTATATCAAACTTACTTGAAATGATCCCCACATTGTTTTATAATAAGCTACGCGGTGTGCTACACCCCATCCAACATACGGAATCCAAAAGTGAGGAATCAAAAAAATAATAAAAATTATTGCGTAAATATATTCGTCGAATTCGGTGATGGTTACTAACATTTTAATTCTTTCATAACCCACACGTAACACTAATGTTGATGTAAATATGTAGAAAAAAATAGCATATAACATCTGAGGTGATTTCCAATTAAAAGTCACTTTTCCAGCTTCTCTTGCCAATGGCATCACTCCTAGGAAAACAAATAACTTTAGCAATAGTTTGTGATCACGGTAGAACTAAAATAAAAGAATAAATCATGTTGAAATTTAACTTTGGTAAAATCTTTAAATGCAAATATTAGCTTTGTAAGCTATTATTACATGCATACATTTCAAGTTTCTTAAGAATTATTCATAAAACAATAATTTAAATTATAATAACACCGCTGTTTCCAGCTAAAGCTTAGTACTCTGTTCAAAATTTCGTGCGAAATGCTGTCAAACTACATATAAAATATTTGGAATGAAATATATACGAAATAATTTCGCAAAAGCAGTACTCTGTTCTTATTGTGAAAAACTTGTGAAATACATCTGGCAACCTTATTTTTCCATACGAAATAATATAAGCAGCACTAATTTCGCACGAAATTAAAACCAACAGCTGATCATTTGTTCCATATAAAATTTTTTGCATGAAAAAACCATAATTTTTCGCAAAAACTAACAGACTTAACATAAATTTGAAATATTTCTGTTCGCAACTGTCAAATTATATTGCTTACATACAAAGGTCTCCATGTATACGGCATTTCAATGTTATAATGCACAGTGGAGCAGAATCAAAATTTTTTGGAAATATATCCGGCATTTCCAAACGATAGGGATAAAATTTGACGTGGGCGTAGAAATGCTCCTTCGATATGTAAAATTTTTAAATTCGTGCCATTTTTTTATTTCGCATCCGATTTCAAAGATTTTTATAGAAACGTGATTGCGTGTACTATTTATCTCTTATAATTTCCGAGTTATAGGCATTTTAAAATTGAAATTTTTAAAGTTTGTCATACCTTGGTCCGCTTTTTTAAAAATGTAGGTCGTACTTTTGGACCGAATGGACTCGATTTTTTTTGTTAGTTAGACAACTAAATTACCAATAATATACAAACGATTTCAGAACAATATCAATTATGGATCCAAAAATAGATTTTCAAAGTTTTTTGGACGAAAAGGTGAATTAACTCTTTTTTTTATTAAAAATAAAACTTTCTTTAAGAATACATAACAATTTTATGTTTTGTTATATTTTTTTAATATGTCGCCCCTAAGCCCTTCGGAATTTTACCAATTTTTCTTAATAAAAATTTCAACTTTGAGCCACATTTTCTAAAATCTCAAAGCAGGGAGCAGAAAACGGAAAGCAGCTTTGCAAACCTTGATGTGTTTCCTATATATCCCCAAAGTATTTTTCCAGCCCTGAAGGAGATGTGGACCCTATGGGTAAAATTGTAAAAATACTATTTTTGCGATTTTCACTCCAATTTGTAGGAATTACGGGATTCCCTTTGTTATTATGAATGACAAATTTAAAAAACGTTGAAAATTTGATTGAGTTTTGTCAATAAATAACGACTTTATTAGTATTTATACCCTATACCACCATAGTGGGGAGGGTATATTGGATTTGTGCAGATGTTTGTAACGCCCAAAAATATTAGTCTAACACCTACCTTAAAGTATACCGATCGACTCAGAATCACTTTCTGAGTCGATGTAAACCTTGTGCGCAGAGTACAGGTCGCACTCTTGCAAATATTTCGATAAAATTTGGTACATATCATTTTTTCTGCCCAAGGACCAAGCATATTGAAACTGGCTGAAATCGGTTCATTATTTCACCTAGCCCCCATACAAATGTCCTCCCGAAATTGGACTTTATCGGTCATAAATGTTTAATTTATATATGTATCTACACAAGTTTTTCTCCAAATAAACCAAATTTTATTATGATCGGTCCATAATTAGTCATAGCTCCCATATAAGGCCTGGTTCCGATAATCACTTTAGCGAGCATAAATCTCTTAAAAATGTTGGTATACACATAAAATGCAACATAAACAACTTTCATATAGACGTTAATCACACCATCTAATTTCATGGTGATCGGTCCATAATTTGTCATAGCTACCATATAAGGCCCACTTCCGAAAATCGCTCACGAATATAAATTATTGAAATTTTGAAAGAAAGAAGTTTTTTCTTATTTTCTTAGTGTACTAAGAAGTACTTTCTTACTTGTTTTTTTATAACTTAAACTCGTTATTTATAACTTAAGCTCAAATACTCCTTGGCTACGCCCACGTCAAATTTTATTCGGATGACAGATTTATTACCATACAAATTTTGATTCTGCCCGACTGTGTAATGTTATACCATAAGCATTTATGTATTTATTAACCCTTAGACATACACATATGTCTGGCCATCTATTTTGGATTTGTTTTGCAATTTAAACGTCTTGGGGTATCGCTAGAGACTTAATTTTTCAGGTACTCTCTTAAAATTTTCTTGTCTTTATACGGGCAAAAAAAAGTAACCACGAAGGGAGAAACAAGGATTTTTTAACTTATATATCACATTAGTAACACATGAGGTCTGGCCAGACCCGCGTATATTTTTCGTAAAAAATTGTATTTAATTCTATATATTTTTATTTTTGCAAAATGCGTAGAACAAAATGTTTTTGCCAATTCACAAAAAAGTTTTCAGTAACAAAATCAGCTTTTTACGGTAAAAAATAAAAGCTTAGTACTCATCGCGTTTGTGCCGTTATATTTTTCCGTTGAAATAGTCTTTGTGTATTCTTTTTTAATTTGTTACAAACTTTGAAAGTGGTAACGGGAGTTTTTTGCTAAAAAGTTGACAAATTAAATAAAATTTTGTTTATATTTTTTTATAGATTTGAGATTATTTAAACTGTTTTTATAATTATTTGTTTGAAAAAAACTATATTTTTTATGTAATTATACTGATATTATTACGGGATCTGGCCAGGCCTCATGTGTTACTAATGTGAAAATTTACTCTCTAACTGGCAAGACCGTAAAAATTATCCGATGGAGCCAAGATTTAATTTTCAGGCGAAAAAAATATTCTGAACGAACGCCAGGTAAAAAATATTGAAGGCCACCTGTAGGCGGTCTTGCCAGTTTACGTTTAATATGACACCAAAGGTAAATTTTATATATAAACAAATTTTATTGAGAAAAGGGGACAAACAAAGTTAAAATACGCATTATTTTCGATTGTGGTAGTTCCAGATGCAATTTTTATCAAATTGACCGCATAATGCCAGATCTCGTCTGGAACAAACGACTTCGGTGTCACATTTTTTCCAATGATTGCAGCTTTTTTTGGCATTCCTCTCCACCCAAACAAGAAAAAGATCGTCAGCATCGAACTGAACATCAGCAACTTTATGAGCAGCTCTTTTCCCAACAACTAATATGCCAGATTGTCATAATATAGACCGTATATTTTTGAAGGAAACAATTCCAGCTGCTATTTCCTCATGCAAATCTGGAAGCTATGAAAGCAGTTCTTTAATCGGACACATTGATCATATCGGCCTGCAGACGTTCGAATAAAAATAATGCATTTGTAAAGACCATGCCCACAAAATAGAAGAACAACCTAATCATAATATTCCGAGTCTTAGCTCAAATCCATGAGATCTACTCCACCCATGCCATCATTGTATTCTCGAATTTGAGGGCTGTTAACTTCGGTAAATTTCTTCTGCTTTCTATCATACCGAGGAACTTTTGATTGTTGTTCGTCAGGATTGGTTCTTCTGAATCGGGAGGACATATTTGTTATCCTTCCATAATACAGTATTCACATCGACTACATGTATTGAGCTCATGTATTCTACGCAAAATCATCTCAACAATTTGATCCCTCTTTCATGCGGCTTATTGGGCACGCAAACCGGCAAGACACGCAAACCGGCAAGACCGCCTTAAGGAGCCCTTCACTATTTCGTTTTTAAATTAAACTTTTTATTTTTTACTTTAAATACGTTTTAAAACTTAAATATAAAATGTTATCTACTTACGGTAAAGTTTTGACGTCGATCATTTTATTCTAAATGTTGTTTTTATACCCTCCACCACCACAAGTGGTGAAAGAGGGTATATATATGTTTGTCATTCCGTGTGTAACATTGAGAAATATTCATCTGAGACCCAACAAAGTATATATATTATTGATCCTTATGAAATTCTAAGTCGATTGAGCAATGTCTGTCTGTCTGTGTAAAACACTCTCACGACCAAAATACATAAGCAAAATTAATGAAATGTATACCAAAATGTTTATGATTTTTCTAAGCAGTTTGGTATTGAAAATCAGCAAAATCGAATTCGTAGAACCAGGGTTATGGATCAAAATGAAAGACAACCTCCAAAACTTTTGATAATCTTCACATGATTTTTGTGACTGGGTAAATTCATTGCAGAGAATACCATGAAATTTTTCACTCATTATTTATATGATTATATGATAAGACCAATTTTTTTTGGATCGGGCACTATTTGACCATAGCCCCCATATAAAGTTTACTTCGGAAAATCATTTAAATACACTTAAATATCTTATATATATCGGTATCAGGTTGAAATTCAAATTGCATAATCCCCATGCACATGAAAATCGCTGTAGGGAATTTCATGAAGATCGGCCTATAATTGGTTGTAGCTCCCATATAAGAACCACTTCACATTAATTTTCATAAATATCTGAAAAATATCGTTATCGAATTAAAACTTTACAGAGATCGGTAGTATTAATTCACAAAAGATACTACTAGATTGTGTGAATATCGGTTCATATTTGACCATAGCTCCCATATAAGGTCCATTTCCGAAAATTAGTTAAATACTAATAAATCTCTTATAAAAGATACTATCTGGTTAAAATTTATAAATATTTCCTATATATACGAAAATCGATGTGTGGAATTTTATGAATATCGGCCTATTATTGGTCATAGCTCCCATATAAGGACCCCTTTCGAAAAACACATTAATTTTCATAAATATCTGAAAAATATCGTTATCGAATTAAAACTTTAGAGATACCGGTAGTATTAATTCACAAATGATACTACTAGATTGTGTGAATATCGGTTCATACTTGACCATAGCACCCATATAAGGTCCATTTCCGAAATTTACTTAAATTCTAATAAATCTCTTATAAAAGATACTATCTGGTTAAAATTTCAAATAAATATTTCCCATATATACGAAAATCGATGTGTTAAATTTTATGAAGATCGGCCGATAATTGCTCATAGATCCCATATAAGGACCCCTTCCGAAAAACACATTAACCTCTATAAATATTTTAGATATATCGATATCGAACTAAAACGAACTAATACCCATAAAACTCTTGTAAATAATGTTATGGAGAAAAATATCAAGCAAAATATGCCTTAAATACATAGAAATCACTTTAAAATATTTAATTATATCTTCCAAATAAGTCCAAAAAATACATTAACGCATATATTCACTCATATCGGTAAAAAATGTAAAAGTTTCAACTAGACTTGGTGACTATGGGTTCATAATTATATATATATAAGGCTAATATCCGGAAAATTCATTACAATAGAACAAAAATATACTTTTGAAGTTTGACTAAATATATTTGTTTACCCTTTTTTTATACCTTGTACTTCACTTGTGGTGAATAAGTAAAATGTTGAGCCAATCGGTAATGTTAACCAATTATTAAGTATACAAATTGTTAAATAAAACATTTTATTCCTATTATAAAATTATAGACTCTGTTGGAAAGTTATTTCAATTATAAATTGCTGAATTAGATAACATTTTTATACATTTGAAATAAAACATCTTCTGCGTAAACTAGTTTTTCTAACAATATATAAAATACTACTATATTTTAAATAAACTTTTATTTTGTTTAAAAAAGTACAAAATGTGTATGATATCAGGATTCATCTATAATCTATAAAGTGGCTTAAAAATAAATTTGGTTATAGTCCTAATTCGCTTATAGTCCACAAAAATTGTGCAACTGTATTTGTAGACTATAAGCGAAAACTACTGTATTACATTAACATTCTACCAATCTTCATAATCGGAGCTAAGTCCCAATAACAAACACTAAATATGGATATTCGAGTGTTTATACCAATGTTATTTCTATAATTTTCATCTAATTTAGGTGGAGGGTATTTAAGATTTTACATAACCGAATATAGCACACTAACTTGCTTTAATTCAAATATTTGATTTTGTAAGTAACGAGATGCTTCTTGAGGGTTTTCATGAATGCTTAGAAGAGCAGTATCATCAGCAAATGCTGATGTATGAGTGCGATTGTTAGTTGGCATATCAGACGAATATATCAAATATAAAAAGGGTACCAGGATACTGCCTTGGGGAACTCCAGCTTCGATGGGTTGGGCACTACTTACAAAGTCTCCTTCTTTAACTTGAAATGTGTGTGTTAGCGGGTAATGTGTGTGTTAGCGGCTAAATTAGGACTCAGTTTGTATATTAAACCATCATGCCATACTTTATCAAACGCTTGAGAAATGTCGATAAAGAGAGCGGAAAAATATTTCTTTTCCTCAAACGCTTTTCTTACAATATTAACAAGTCTATGGGTTTGTTCGATAGTACTGTGTTTTCTTCTAAATCCAAATTAATGATTCGGAATACAATTGTTTTCAATTAACATCGGGTACAACTTGTTCATGAGTATCTTCTCAAATAGCTTTGATATATTAGACAATAGGCTGATTGGTCTATATGATTCTACTTTTGTGTGATCTTTTCCAGACTTAGGTATCATGGTAACCAGTGAAAACTTCCATTCTGGAGGATAACATTCAAGTCGTAATATAGCATTAAAAATAAAAAGAATTATATTTATTGCTATCCGGGGTAGCTCCATAAGCATCTTGTTACTGATTTTGTCAATACCAGGTGCTTTCTTGGAGTTTAAATCAACAATAGCCTTTTCGATCTCTCGTATCTCAAAACGTAGGGGTACGGCTGCTCCAAACTTGGTTACAACAGGCGGCAACTCAATTTCTTGGCCAACCACCACTTGAATTTCGCAAGGGGGGCTTACATATGACTGGTCTTTTAAGACTTTTTGTGGCTCGCCATAATGAGTAATCCGATTGCGGGGTTGCGTCCAGGCTTTCTAGATATTTATTCAATTATTCCATTTTTCGAAATTTCAAGAGCTTTTTAAGTCTTTTTATACAATCTTTAAGCTTCGATTTGAGTTGGGGGGATCTGTGCAATTGCCACTCTCTTCGAACTTTTCTTTTTTCATTTAAGAGCCGTTCGACATCTGCAGAATAAATTCTAGCCAGTTTAAGATTTTTATCGAAATTGATAAGAGAGTGTTTTCCGAGCAATGTGTTCTGAGGTATTTTTTTAATATTTGAGCTAATTAATTCTTATACCAGTCATCGCTAAATTACCAGTCGTAGATACAATTTCTCGGGGCTCAATAAAGTAACAATAGTGGGTGACTGATCTGAAGATAGTTCCAGCGTGGATACAACTTGAATCATTTCTCCAGGTATATTTTTCATCACGCTAAAATCAATAACATCCAGTATTTTTCGCGGGTCAGTAGGCCAGTAAGTAGGTTGGCCGCTCGAAATCACATTCAAACCCATTTTAGAAATTGTATCAAACAAAACACGGGTAATCAGTCGTGATCCCCAGAATGTGTGCTTAGCATTATAATCGCCAGCATCCAGGAAACGGGGGCCTAGTGATTTAAAAAATCTATTATATTGACTTTCTGTAATTGAAAATCTAGGAGGTGAGTATATTGATAAAATCAATAAGTTTCGATGATAATCTTTAAGACAGATAGCTTGAAGATAATCTTCGCAAAGATCACACATTAAGTAGTGTTTGCCGAGTCTCCGCATGCTCTACCTCTCTACCATTTATTCGAAATGAACCTCTGGACGTTAAATGGGTTTCAGAAACCAGCATTACATCAATTTGTTGGTTTCTTAAAAAATATTGTAGTTCGTTTTTGTGTTGGTGTATGCCGTTTGCATTCCAGAAACATATTTTCAAACAGTTAATGGCTTAATTAGGATAGCTTGTAATAACATTGATTGCATTTTAAGCATTTCCTGTATCATATTACTCATAGAGTTGGTAAAATTGTTAACCGATTGTCGCTTTTAGTCGACTAAAATTAGACCTGAGATGTTAGTCTGCAAATTCCAAAATGATATTAGGGTTGTTTTCTTTTCCTAATAGTGGGTTTTGAGCAAAAGTTTGATTCGTTCTTAGAACACTAACGTATGAACCTTTATTATTCATGGTTTGCGAGATTTGGGGGTAATGGGTATCAACTAGGTTATTTGATTGCATAGGATAAATACTAGGTTTCTGTGTTAATGTTCTTTTAACTATGGAATATACTGGGCATCTTCTGTAATTTACTGTGATTTCCACCTTCACCTTCGTGAGAAGGGTATATATAAATTTGTCATTCCGTTTGTAATTTCCATAATATAATTTTCCGACCCTATAAAGTATATATATTCTGGATCCTTATAGATAGCGGAGTCGATTTAGCCATGTCCGTCTGTCCGTCTGTCTGTTGAAATCAATTTTCTGAAGACCCCAGATATCTTCGGGATCCAAATCTTCAATAATTCTGTCAGACATGCTTTCGAGAATCCGAGACAACCTCTAAAAATTTCATCAAAAAAAGACAATTTATTGCATGCTTTGACAAAAAAACAACAAAGCGTTTGTGTCGATGTGTGTTGGTTATTTCTTTGCGTATTTTGTTTTTGTTTTTATACCCACCACCATATAAAGATAGAGTTGTTTATAATGAGTTTTCATATGAGCATCTCTATCATACGTAAACACCACACACACCCAACAACAACATTCTACAACAATGGTGCACAGCCCATAGCACAATTGTGCAAAATCAAATCACACGTATTCTTAAGGCTGGGTTAGCTGACCGTTGATGTAATGTAACCGTAATGTTGACTTAACGTAACACTTTAGTGTGATTATAGAGCATTAAAAACGTGTCATATGTTTTTGACATAAACTAACAAAACAAAATATAGCCGAAACTATATTTGTTGTATAAATTTTCATTGGCCTGTACCAATAAAATCATTTGTTCGTCGTTCATTTTAATAAAGACAAATTTAATACGTTTTGTTTAATTTTAAGTTTTTCTTTAATATTTCGCGCTTGTCGCTGATTGAAATTGTAAACAGATGTTTGAAAGTGTTATCAACATAATTGTTTTAAATACTGTTCAAGCGATTTTATAATTTTTTTCTGCGATTTAAAAAAAATTTATTAAACTATGTTTGGTAATAGTACTTACATATAAACCGTATTTATTTACACATAATGTAATCATCATCATTGTCCATTAGGAGACAATTATAAATATTATTTATTACCTTGTCATACAGACTTTATTTATTAAAGGTCCGATAACTTAAAAATTAATTAATATTTTATTGTACTTTATACTAAGGGCCATTACCATAACTTGCCTTTATGTTCGTAATAGTAAAAGTTGACTTTAAGGGTACCTTTTTATATTGCTTAAAGTTAACTTTTACTATTTCGAACATAAAGGCAAGTTGTAATAATGGCCCTTAGTATAGTTAATGTGTATACAAAATATTAATTTAATATTTTGAAACTTAAATACTTTCGCCGATTATTAGTATACATTTTATAAATGGTTGTATGAATTAATTTGTATAATAAGTAAATATTACCATAACATTAAAAGGTTTTGTTTTTTATTTATGTATTTAGAACACTGCAAATATTTTTAAGCGTTCTGAGCAAAATAAGTATTTTGTATACAAGACTTAAAATCAACAAGTTGACAACACCGTTAGTAAATGTCACGTAGAAACGTAAAGAAATTCTGTTTTTAACAGGATCAGACGTTACAGTTACGTTACATTTTGTCACTATAACTGCTTTACCTAGCGTTTACACATGCAAGTAACAGTTCGAAAAACTGAACACATTCATACTTTTGCACTAACACAATCACTCATACGTGTGTAAATTTACACATGCATGAATGCTTGTGTTAGTGCAAAAGTATGAATGTGTTGAGTTTTTCGAACTGTTACTTGCATGTGTAAAGGCTAGGTTAACTACTTTACACACAATAGAAACGATCAGTTGTTCCGTTCCGTTAAGGTTACATTACATTACGGTCGGCTAATCCACCCATTATACTGTTACAATTTAGTAGTGGTTGTCCACTCAATGAGGCTACTACAAAAGCGCATGAGTACGGGTGCATGACTTTGTCTTTATTTTTTCAGTTTTTGTATTTGTTTGTTTAATTTCGTTTATTTTAATTTTTTTTGTTATTTTTATACCTTACACCACCATAGTGGGGAGAGTATATTGGAATTGTGCAGATGTTTGTAACGCCCAAAAATATTAGTCTAACACCCACCTTAAAGTATACCGATCGACTTAGAATCACTTCTGAGTCGATTAAACGATGTCCGTCCGTCTGGCTGGCTGGTTGTCCATGTAAACCTTGTGCGCAGAGTACAGGTCGCAATTTTGAAGATATTTCGATAAAATTTGGTACGTATAATTTTTTCGGCCAAGCCTATTGAAACTGGCTGAAATCGGTCCATTATTTCATATAGCCCCCATACAAATGTCCTCCCGAAATTGGACTTTATCGGTCATAATTGTTTAATTTATATACGTATCTACACAATTTTTTCTCCAAATAAGTTTTATATATACGGAATTCATGTCACCAAATTCTATTATGACCTGCTTCCGATAATCACTTTAACGAGCATAAATCTCCTAAAAATATTGGAATACACAAAAAATTCAACACAAATAACTTCCATATAGATAATAATCACATAACCAAATTTCATGGTGATCGGTCCATAATCTGTCATAGTTCCCATATAAGGCCCACTTCCGAAAATCACTCACGAATGTAAATTATTGAAATTTTGAAAGAAAAATGTTTTTGCTCATTTACTTAGTTTAGGGTATTATATGGTCGGGCTTGACCGACCATACTTTCTTACTTGTTTCAACATACAATTGTGCAAAATAATTGTGTTTATTTGGTTAGTTATCAGTGAGCACTGAACGTGTGAATATGATTGTCGGATGTTTTGATATGATTTTTTGATATAATATTATGATTTTTTCTTGTTGTTGTTGATATATATAGAGTTTTGCATGGGTAAAGGCAATGTAGGTAAATATGTATACTTAGGTGAAGGGTATATAAGATTCGGCACAGCCGAATTTAGCTGTGTTACTTGTTTTACTTTAGAGTTGGTTTTGGATTTATCGCATTGGGTAGAACCGTGCAATTCTCCACACACCACGCAAACGGGGGGTAGTTTGCAATATGCCCTAGTATGACCATATTCTTGACAATTTAAACACTGGACGGGTCCCGATCTCTTATGTGGCTCTTCTATCGCAATTTTACGATGCAATAAATATTTTAAATTTTAAATTGGGTTTGTTTAATTTTTCTTGAGATTAACATCACCTGCTTCTAGTTCAACTCTAAACTGTGGTTGGGGAATTTTCTCGCGATTTCTATTGTTGACTACATTTTTTATTTTAAACCTGTTATGTTCCAAAGCAGCCTATATATCTTCAGGATCTACACAAGAGTCAAAAATGGGGGGTCAGCTGTTTCATCTTGCAAAATAGAAAATCTGTTTTCGGTAGTTTTCCCATCAATTTCCCTATCTTTAGGTACTTTTGCGGTTGATGCAACTTTTGAGGATTTTGGGCTGCGTCCTCGTTTCAGTACGGTAATGTACCTATCAATTCCCACTTGAATTTGTGGTTTTTGTGCACTTTTTATTGGCTGAACATTTTTAGGTATTGCTCCCGTTCTTTGGTCAATTGGGTTGGTACCTACGGCGTATGTTTTCACTTTAGGGGGTGAATTAATAGGCATACTTTCAGGCACTGACAAAAATTTGCTTTTGGTTACCATACTTTTATCAACAGCTGTCAATGACAGCTGTAAACAAAGCTGGGGAAAATGAACGAGCGCGATCAATCGGTTTGGCGTTCGAATACAAGCTGTCACCAACTCTTGTTTTTGTGTTTTCTTTTGAATTTTCTCCCACATTCACATACACATGCATTTCTGCCGTTTACGCTAATCCTGCGCTCACTATGATTAGCACTTGAGAAACTCATAAAGAGTATTCTCTGTTTATTTGTTCGCACTTGTGCTCTTTACTGGTGGAAAAAAAACAAACACCAGAACGAAAAAAAAGAAGTTTAATTGGCACTTTCAATATTATATTTTATGATTTGTATTTCAAATAACCGCCGTCAGAAAAATTTTCCGGCTTAGTCACCGACAACAGCTGTTTACGTTTATGTACTTTAACAATTTCTTTTGTGGAAATATATTTTCTTTTAAAAATGGAGGGTTTAGAAGATTCAGTAGATTTGGATTCAGTAAATAAACTAAAAACATAAAAAGTGGAATTATTACGTTATTATTTAACTCTTTTATTTAATTTTAGTTGTCAATAAAGTTGCTCTCAAAAGCCAATCATTTTGTAAGGAAATAGATGAAAAATTACTTTTCTTTTATTCGTTTTTTATATTAAAATTTTTTGTACAATTATCAATTAATAGTACATTTGAATATTTTATCATAACTGACCTAACTGAGAAACACATGATCCTTAATGAGTTACAATTTTCTATAATAAGATCTATTATTATAGAAAATTGTAACTCATATGAAATTAATCATATATGACAATAAATTAATGAGAAACTGCTGACAGTTATTTAATGGCATTTAGTTTACCTTGTAATGGTACTTTTATTAATATATTTTCACAAAATAAATGCTTATAATTTTTAACATTATATTTACAGAATCCGAACTCTCTACAGCTTGAAGACTCATGAAATAAGAAATACGGCTATAAAAGATCGATTAATAGAAAAAATTACATTAGCTATTTTTGATTCCAAAAAAGAAATGAGGTTATTTAATAACCATGCAAATCAACAATTTTCAAAATTTTAAAATAATTGCAACATGGACATGGAAATCGAATATGCATCATTAAGTGTATATTGATTAATTCATATCCAAAAATGTTGTCCTATCAGTAATACTGGTTATGTACAAATTTTTTATACGCCTTTTTACAATATTATGCGCTTTTGCATAAGTCAGCAAATAACGTATACCTTTTGTTCTTTACCATATTTTCGATAGTATCTTATTTTTTTTTAATAAATTGCAATATTTTGTATTTTTTGCAATCTTTATGAAAATTTAATAAAGTGTCATATTTTAATAAGTTGTTATTTGTAATTAAAATAAAAAACCATGAAATATATAAAAAAAAACTTTACTTTTATTTAAAATATAAAATATACTTTTATTTAAGTTTTTTTTCTTCATACAAATTGATGATACGTTATTTTGTTTTCAGAAAACAACAATTCAAAATAACGTAAGACACATAACATAAAGTGTACTCTTAAAAAATTATTTTTTTTATAAAATACTAGCTGACCGGCTTCGCCCGTTACCTATTTACTAATGTTAGTTCTTCAAGTTTCTCCAATAAATTTCTCTTATTATGAAAAATGAGAAGTGAAAAGGAGGCAATAAATTAAAAATTTAAATTTCCGATCTTTTGAATTTTTTTTCTTTACAAACCATCTCCTGAACATTTCAAATCGAATAAAAAAAAATAATTCAAATCGCTCCAGCCGTTCTCACGTGATGACATTACAGACATGGACCATTTCATTTTATACACGTCAAGTGATCGGGATGAAATTTGCACCAATGTTAGTTCTATTGGATAGTAATTCAGACGCAATCTTTCAACAAGATCGGTCAAGAACTCTCTGAGTTAGAAGAAAAATTTTTCTTATCCATGTAACTTACCTATTATTCTTAGCAAAATGTGTCCCAAATAGTTTAGATAGTTTTTTATGCAATATTTTTGACTTTTTTTTCAAAATGGGCCCTTTTTTATTTCTTAGGTCTTTTCCTAAGCGACCCATATGGTCGCTTAGTGGGATGCGAGTGGGATATCTATCAAAAAAAATATTTTGTAACTCAAGATATAAAATTTTTGCCTTTTTTTGCAAAATCAAAAACTTTTTTGACTTTTTTTAAAAAAATGGACCCATATTTTAATTGTTTTGCTCAGAAGAAAGCTTATGTGTTTTCCTTTAACACCTTTTTTGTCGCTTAGTGGGATATCTATCAAAAAAATGTTTTGTAACTCAAGACATAAAATTTTATACTTTTTTTTTTGGAAAATCAAAAACTTTTTTATTTTCAAAATGGACCCTTTTTTTATTTATTTATTTTTTTTCTCAAATGAAAGCTTAGGTCTTTTCCTTTAAGAGCTTTTTGGTCGCTTAGTAGGATGCGAGTGGGATATCTATCAAAATAAATGTTTTGTAGATCAAGACAAAGGTTTTTAAATTGATTGTGTGTAAGTATTTCTAAAACCTTAAAAATAAAAACCACCACAACTGACCGATAATAGCCACTGGAGGGGTGCAATGTGAGGCCGACCGCTATTTATTTTCCACCCCCAAAATTTGTCTGAGTTTTGTATCTGTTTTGCGGCTTTTTAGTCAATCCTATAGGTAGTTTTCAGCGCAATAATTTATATTCGTGATTGATTTTTGGAAGTGGGCCTTATATGGGTGCTATGTCAAATTATAGACCGATCACCATGAAATTAGGTGGTGTGA
Source organism: Calliphora vomitoria (assembly GCA_942486065.2). NCBI lineage: Eukaryota > Metazoa > Arthropoda > Insecta > Diptera > Calliphoridae > Calliphora > Calliphora vomitoria. The sequence continues at coordinate 104,271,490 of OW818029.2, forward strand.
TTAATGTCTATATGAAAGTTATTTATGTTGCAATTTATGTGTATTCCAACATTTTTCGGAGATTTATGCTCGTTAAAGTGATTATCGGAAGCAGGTCTTATATGGGAGCTATGACTAATTATGGACCGATCATAACAATATTTGGTGGCATAAATTCGGTATATATAAAACTTATTTGGAGAGAAACTTGTGTAGATACCTATATAAATTAAACATTTGTGACCGATAAAGTCCATTTTCGGGAGGACATTTGTATGGGGGCTAGGTGAAATAATGAACCGATTTCAGCCAGTTTCAATAGGCTTGGTCCTTGGGCCGAACAAATTATATGTACCAAATATTATCGAAATATCTTCAAAATTGCGGCCTCTACTCTGTTTGCATGGACAACCAGGCAGCCAGCCAGAAGGACGGGCGGACAACGTTTAATCGACTCAGTGATTCTGAGTCGATCGGTATACTTTAAGATGGCTGCTAGACTAATATTTTTGGGCGTTACAAACATCTGCACAAATCCAATATACCCTCGCCACTATGGTGGTGTAGGGTATAAAAAGTGATTTTTATTCCTGAGGTTAACATATTATGGGTATTACAGTATCGAGGCTATGAAATTTTAGTTAGGTATGTTACATACCATCGGAAGTTTAATTTTTAAGGTTTACACACAAATATGAAAAAAATCAAAATAGTGCATATGCTAAAAATTTAAAAACCTTTGTCTTGAGTTACAAAACATTTATTTTGATAGATATCCCACTAAGCGACCAAAAAGGGTTTAAAGGAAAAGACCTAAGCTTTCTTTTGAGAAAAAAAATAAATATTGGAAAAAAAGTCAAAAAAGTTTTTGATTTTGCAAAAAAAAGTAAAAATTCTATGTCTTGAGTTACAAAACATATTTTTGATAGATATCCACTCGAATCCCACTAAGCGACAAAAAAGGTTTTAAAGGAAAACACATAAGCTTCTTTTTTTTAAAAAAAAAGTCAACAAAGTTTTTGATTTTGGAAAAAAAGTCAAAAATTTTATATCTTGAGTTACAAAATATTTTTTTTATAGATATCCCACTCGCATCCCACTAAGCGAACATATAGGTCGCTTTGGAAAAGACCTGAGCTTTCTTAAAAAAAATAAAAAGGGCCCATTTTGAAAAAAAAGTCAAAAATATTTTTGATTTTTTTTTTCGAAAGATTGCATAAATAGCTATCAAAACTATTTGGGACACATTTTGCTAAGAACAATAGGTAATAAGTTATATGGATAAGAAAAAACACCTGTTTGGCCAAAATGTCAAATTTTGACCTCCTCTAACTCAGAGAGTGCTAGAGCGATCTTGTTGAAAAATTGTGTCCGAATTACTATCCAATAGAACTAACATTGGTGCAAATTTCATCCCGATCAGAAGACATCGATTTCAAAAGTTGGTTCACTTGACGTGAAATGCCCCATATATAGATATTTCTACACAGAAAAAACTATTTTCTAAACAGTTTCAATTCAAACAGTTACCACATATTGAATTGAATCAAGTATTCATGCGCTCTACAACAAAATTTTCTAATATTTCTACTGAATTTAGAAAAGTTATTGATAATACCTTTTTTTGGAATTGAAAAAACAAAAAAAACTAAAATGTGATTTCAATTAGGTATTGTCAATAATTTTTATACCCTCCTCCACCACAAGTGGTGAATGAGGGTATATATAAGTTTGTCATTCCGTGTGTAACATTGAAATATATTCATCTGAGACCCAATAAAGTATATATTATATTATATACTTATATTACTTATATTATTGATCCTTATGAAATTCTAAGTCGATTGAGCCATGTCCGTCTGTCTGAATAAAACACTCTCACATCTGAAATACATAAGCAAAATTAATGAAATGTATACCAAAATCTTTATAATTTTTCTAAGCAGTTTGGTATTGAAAATCGAATTGGTAGATCCAGGGTTATGGATCAAAATGTAAGACAATCTCCAAAAATTTTGATCATTTTCACGTGTATTTTTGTAATTTTGGGTAAATTCATTACAGAGAATACCATAAAATTTTTCACTCACTATTTATATGATAAAAGGAAAAATTCTGTTGCAAATGGTAAGAATCGGTCCATAATTTCTCGTAGCCGCCATACAAATATCTTCCCGAAATATGGTGCTATGGTATATAAATGCCCATAGAATTGCAGTATCCGTACAAAATGCAGCACAACTAACTTTCGTGCAAACAGAAATCGCAAGACCAATTTTTTTGGATCGGGCACTATTATATAAAGTTTAAAGTTATAGTTTACTTCCGAAAATCACTTAAATATCATACATATATCGGTATCAAGTTGAAATTCGACTTGCATAATCCCCATGCACATGAAAATCGCTTTAGGGAATTTCATGAAAATCGGCCCATAATTGGTTATAGCTCCCATATAAGGACCACTTTCAAAAAACACATTAATTTTCATAAATATCTGAAAAATATCGTTATCAAATTAAAATTTTACAGAGATCGGTAGATTGTGTGAATATCGGTTAAAATTAGACCATAGCTCCCATATAAGGTCCATTTCCGAAAATTACTTAAATACTAATAAATCTCTTATAAAAGCTTATATGAGGTTAAAATTTTAAATAAATATTTCCCATATATATGAAAATTGATGTGTTGAGTTTTATGACGATCGGCCGATAATTGGTCATAACTCCCATATAAGGACCACTTCCGAAAAACACATTAACCTCTATAAATATTTTAAATATATCCATATTTGACCATAGCACCCATATTAGCTCCATTTTCGATGATAATACCCATAAAACTCTTGTAAATAATGTTATGGAGAAAAATATCAAGCAAAATAGGCCTCAAGTACATAGATATCACGTTAAAAAATACATTAGCGCATATATACACTCAATCATGAAATGATCAAATCATGAAAATGATTTCAGTAAAGTCGTTACCGAATTTGAAAACAATAAAAAAAGTTTTTACATATACCAATTGAAGAGCAGCAAAGGCCTCCAAATTATTATCAAGGATATTGACTCTTGTGTAGATCCTGAAGATATAAAGGTTGCTTTGGAACATAACAGGTTTAAAATAAAAAATGTAGTCCACATTAGAAATCGCGAGAAAATTCCCCACCCACTGTTTAGAGTTGAACTAGAACCAGGTGATGTTAATCTCAAGAAAAATGAAACACACCCAATTTACAATTTAAAATATTTATTGCATCGTAAAATTACGATAGAAGAGAAATTGTATCCCCGACTGGTAATTTAGCGATGACAGGCACAAGAATTAATTGGCTCAAATATAAAAAATACTTCAGTACACATTGCTCGGAAAACATACCGCGAAGAACACCAGAAAACATCGATCACTCTCTTATCAATTTCGATAAAAATCTCAAACAGGCTGCTCAATATGCTACCCAAACCCCCCGACAAATCAGATATAATAGAATTTATTCTCCAGATGTCGAATGGCTCTTTAATAACATAGAAGAGATTCGAAGATTTCGAAAAATTGAATGATTGAATAAATATTTAGGAAGCCTGGACGCAACCCCGAAATCGGATTACTCATTATGGCGAGCCACAAAAAGTCTTAAAAGACCTGTCATATGTAAGCCCCCCTTGCGAAATTTAAGTGGCGGTTGGGCAAGAAATGATACTGAAAAAGGGAATCTGTTTGTTAATCATTTGAAACAAGTATTTACCCCGAACACATCAAAGGAAACTATTAAGTTGCCACCTGTTGTATTCCATTTTGGAGCAGCCGTACCCCTACGTTTTGAGATTCGAGAGATCGAAAAGGCTATTGTTGATTTAAACTCCAAGAAAGCACTTGGTATTGACAAATCAGTAACAAGATGCTTATGGAGCTACCCCGGATAGCAATTAAAATAATTCTTTTTATTTTTAATGCTATATAACGCCTTGAGTATTATCCTCCAGAAGCCGGGACAAGATCATACAAAAGTAGAATCATATAGACCAATCAGCCAATTGTCTAATATATCAAAGCTATTTGAGTAGATACTCATGAACAAGTTGTTCCCAATGTTAATTGAAAACAATTGTATTCATGAACAAGTTGTTCCCAATGTTAATTGAAAACAGTTGTATTCCAAATCATTAATTTGGTTTTAGAAGAAAACACAGTACTGTCGAACAAACCCATAGACTTGTAAATATTGTAAGAAAAGCATTTGAGGAAAAGAAATGTTGTTCCGCTCTCTTTGTCGATATTTCTCAAGCGTGTGAGAAATATCCCCAAAGCAGTATCCTGGGACCATTTTTATATTTGATATATTCGTCTGATATGCCAACTAACAATCGCACTCATACATCAACATTTGCTGATGATACCGCTATTTTCAGCATTCATGAAAACCCTCAAGAAACTTCTCGTAACTTACAAAATCACATATTTGAATTAGACAAATGGTTAAAACAATGGAAAATTAAAGTCAACGAACAAAAATGTACACATATAACATTTACATTGCGTATAGAATCATGCCCCTATTCATATCAATAACCAAACAATAATCCAACAATCGGAAGTTAAATACCTCGGAATACATCTCGATCGTCTTCTTACATGGAAAAGCCATATAGATGCAAAGTTAACTCAAATGAAATTGAAATCAATTCAAATTAATTGGCTTATTGACAGAAACTCTACGCTTAGTTTAGATTGTAAACTTCTACTTTATTACATGATCATAAAACCGATATGGTGTTATGGCATACATCTATGGGGCACGTCCTCAGCGTCAAATATAGAAAAAATCCAAAGACGCCAAAACAAGTTTTTTAGAATGATCACAGTTGCCCCCTGGTATATCAAAAACGCGAATATACACAAAGATTTAAACGTGCCCCTTGTAAAAACAGAGATCACGAAAAATGTTGAAAAATATTTAAAAAACTTGCAATTCACCCAAACCCACTGGCCCGCAACATATTAGATAACCGTGGCCACACTCGATTAAGAAGGAGGGACACAGCAGACCTAATCCAAAGACTAGAAGGAAGAATGCCTATTTAATCAAACCAACAATGAATAAACAATTTTTCGTCCGGCACTGGCTGGACTAATTAAATTATAATTATTAGATATAAGATTTAAAATACTTGTTGTTAGTTCATTAAATAATGAAGATACAATAAATAAAAAATAAAATTGAAAAAATATATATACGGAAAAAAATGTAACAGAAATAAGTTTCAAGTAGATTTGGTGACTATGGGTTCATAATTATGTATATAAGGCTCACATCCGGAAAATTCATTAGAACAGAACAAAAATATACTTTTGAAGTTTGACTAATTATATTTGTTTGTCCGCCACCACAAGTGGTGAAAGAGGGTATATATAAGTTTGTCATTCCGTGTGTAACATTGAGAAATATTCATCTGAGACCCAACAAAGTATATATATTATTGATCCTTATGAAATTCTAAGTCGATTGAGCAATGTCCGTCTGTCTGTGTAAAACACTCTCACGTCCAAAATACATAAGCAAAATTAATGAAGTGTATACCAAAATGTTTATAATTTGTCTAAGCAGTTTGGTATTGAAAATCAGCAAAATCGAATTGGTAGAACCAGTTTGATAATTTTGATAATATTCACAAGATTTTTGTGACTTTTGGTAAATTCTTTGCAGAGAATACAATAAAATTTTTCACTCATTATTTATATGATAAAAGGACAAATTCTTTTGAAAATGGAATGAATCGGTCCATAATTTCTCGTAGCCCCCATACAAACTTCTTCCCGAAATATGGTGCTATGGTATATAAATGCCCATAGAATTGCAGTATCCATACGAGACCAATTTTTTTTGGATCGGGCACTATTTCCCTATAGCCCTCATATAAAGTTTACTTCCGAAAATCACTTAAATACACATAAATATCTTATATATATCGGTATCAGGTTGAAATTCGACATGCATAATTCCTATGCACATGAAAATCGCTGTAGGGAATTTCATGAAGATCGGCCCATAATTGGTTATAGCTCCCATATAAGGACCACTTCCAAGAAACACATTAATTTTCATAAATATCTGAAAAATATCGTTATTGAATTAAAATTTTACAGAGATCGTTATTATTAATTCACTACTAGATTGTGTGAATATCGGTTCATATTTGACCATAGCTCCCATATAAGGTCCATTTCCGAAAATTACTTAAATACTAATAAATCTCTTACATCCCATATATACGAAAATTGATGTGTTGAATTTTATGAAGATTGGCCGATAATTGGTCATAACTCCCACATAAGGACCACTTCCGAAAAACACATTAACTTTTATAAATATTTTAAATATATCGATATCGAAATAAAATTGTATACAGATCAATATATTGTATCCAAAAATTATACTACTGGGTTTTGTGAATATCGGTCCATATTTGACCATAGCACCCATATTAGCTCCATTTCAGATAATCACAATAATACCCATAAAACTTTTGTAAATAATGTTATGGAGAAAAATATTACGCAAAATAGGCCTCAAATACATAGAAATCACGTTAAAATATTTAATTATATCTTCAAAATAAGTCGCACATCCGAAAAATAGCAGATATAAGTTTTAAGTAGTTTTCATGACTATGGGTTCATAATTATATATATAAGGCTCACATCCGGAAAATTCATTAGAACAGAACAAAAATATACTTTTGAAGTTTGACTAAATATATTTGTTTACCCTTTTTATACTCTTTTACTTCACTTGTGGTGAATAAGAAAATGTGGGGCCAATCACTAATGTTAACCAATTATTAAGTATATAAATTGTTAAATAGTACATTTTATTCCTATTATAAAATTATAGACTGTGTTGGAAATGGTAGGAATATGTAGTTATTTCAATTATATATTGCTGAATTAGATAACATTTTTATACATTTGAAATAAAATATCTTCTGCGTAAATTAGTTTTTCTAACAATATTTAAAATACTACTATAAGTATTTTAAATAAACTTTTATTTTGTTTAAAAAAGGTGGTTTTATTGAAGAAAGTACATAATTTGTATATAGTCCAAAATGTTAATTATATCAGGATTCATCTGTAATCCATAAAGTGCCTTAAAAAGAAATTCGGTTATAGTCCATATTCGTTTATAGCCCACAAAAATTGTGCAACTGTATTTGTAGACTATAAGCGAAAACTACTGTATTACATTAACATTCTACCAATCTTCATAATAGGAGCTAAGTCCCAATAATAAACACTGAATATGGATATTATAGTGTTTATACCAATGTAATTTCTATAATTTTCATCTAATTTAGGTGGAGGGTATTTAAGATTCGGCATAGCCGAATAAAGCTCTCTAACTTGTTTTTAATTAATTTTTAATACTAAATTTTATATGTGGTAGAATTTAATTTCTAAACAGAGTTTAAATTTTTGGCATTAAAAATTATGGAAATTTAAATAAATGAAAATTTTAACATTTTTATAGAACTCTGTGTGTCTGGTGAAAATAAAAAAGACACCAATACGACCTCAAAACTGTGTACTAATACATTCTCACAACTTCGGGCTTAGGTTTTTTTCCCCTCTCAGTAACGCATATATGGATATATTATTCTATGCATAGTAAAAAAATTTTCAAATTCTATATCTGACATGCTGAAGAATTTTGAAGTTTTCAGAAAAATAGTAATGTCATATTAATTTTAAATTTTCCCTTACATTCTTTGGGAATACATAATTTTCATTAATTTGAATAATATGTATTAAAAAATATAAAAATTATTTACTTTCAAATTGGGATCAAAGGATCATTATCAAATTATGAATGATACATTACCCAACAAATGACAACAGTGGCTGGATATACGTAAAACTTGCGAAGAAGATTTGCTCCGACCATTTCCTTAAAATTAATATTTCAGTTAAAACAAAACATGTGAGATTGGATAGGATTGCTGTCCCAATGACCACAAGGTAACTTCAAAATACTACTTAATATGTAAAAATTTTTTGGGGTATGTATTTACGATTATTACGGATCATAATGCATTAACTATGCACAGTAGAGCAGAATCGAAATTTTTTGGAAATAAATTTCGCATTTCTAAACGACTGCTTCGATCGGGATGGCATGGGCATGGAGCCCACATGTGCTTCGGTGGCGGCGTTAATGGGACACAAAGTAGGGCACCTTCGATATGTAATTTTTTTAAACGCGTCCCATCCGATTGTTTGCCATCCGATTTCAAAGACTTTTTATAGTTTCTAAAATCGCTCGGCTAGATCTTGAAAATACATTCTTGCGTGTATTATTTATAATTAAACCCCCATTTAAAAGATATAAAATATTTGAATAGAATTAAAAAATGAAAAAATACATACTAATAAGTAAGCGAAATTGAATCAATGACTTCCAACAAAACATAATACATATGTATTTAAATACTAAATTATAAATTACACATATTTTGTAAAAAATGTCTCGAAAATCAAAATATTTTTAGAAATGTGGCAACGCTTTTTATAATTCTCACAAAAAAAGGAAACTTCAAAAAACCTTACTTAAAAAAAAAATTATTGGAACTACGTTCTATATTTTTATCATGATTCTATGTGTGTGAATTTATTTATGGTATGGTGAGGCAGTAACAAATAAAGAACGATTGCTACAGTTTGAAAGTTTATTTCATAAAACAATAATGAAATAGGGAAATACATAATTGTTATTTTTAAAATAATAATTGTAATTGAAGGTATGTAATTAGTAAAAAATACATTGGTGGGATTATATCTACCAAAAAACAAAATTAAAAAATTACAAATTACTGATATTCTTAATTAAATTAGCAATATTATTTCAATTACTTATTTTTCGAAAACAGATTTCTTATGCACTTTTTTACTATACTGATATATTAACAAAATAGAATTCCTTTAATATATTGTTAGATAATAAATCAATGAATGTTCTCTTTAACAAATACTGTCTAAACATTTGGTCACCATCGGAAATTCGAAGTAATAAAAAAATTAACTTTTATTTCCGAATAATATTGATTAAAAAAAAATTAAATTTTATTTTTTTAAATTAAAATTATAATTTTTATCAGTTATTTCACGCATGAATCTCTAATTGTCAAAAGACTGTGTGTTTATACAACTAACAACAGAAATGTTTGATTTAATTCACTACATTCTCCATCACACAAAATGAAATGGTTATTATACATTTCTTGAAAATAAATCTGGCATTTCTAAACGGATGGCCCGATCGGGATAAAATTTGACATGGGAGTAGCCAAGGAGTATTCGAGTTCAAGTTAATAAAATTGACCCTACAAATGCTCCAGGCGCGGCGCTATGGGGGCTCAATAGGGTACCTTCGACATGTAAAATTTTTAAACACGTGCCATTTTTCTGTTTCCCATCCGATTTAAACGATTCTTGAAAAAACATGCTTGCGTGTGGTATTTATCTCTTATAATTTCCAAGTTATAAGCATTTCAAAATTTAAATTTTCAATTTTTTTCATTAGTTAGATAACTACATTAGCAATAATATGCAAAAAAAAAAAATTCAGAGCAATATCAATTATGGATCCAAAAATAAACGATTTGCAATTTAAAAATTAAAAAAAAAAGTAAATTTTTGCAGTTTTTTGGACGATAAGGTGACTTAACACTTTTTTTTATTAAAAAAAAAACTTTCTTTAAGGACATATAAACATTTTATGTGATTCCGTATGATATTTTTACGGAGAACATTTTGGTGTAAAAGACATGTCTTATTTTTCGAATGTGTCGACCCTACGTCTTTTAGAATTTTACCTATTTTTTTATCAAAATTTTAAATTTGGACCACATGTTCTAAAATCCCAAAGCTGGGATTAGAAAATGGAAAGCAACTTTAGAAACCTTGAAGTGATTCCTATTTATTTTTAAAGTATTTTCCCAGCACCGAAGTAAATGTAGAACCTGTGAGCAAAATTGAAAAAAAAAAAATACCATTTTTGGGATTTTCGTTCCAATTTTTAGGAATTGCGGGATTCCCTTTGACCTTTGACAAGGTTTTGTACACTTTGTCATTAAGAATGAGAAATTTAAAAAACCCTGCAAATTTCGTTTAGTTTTGTTAATAAATAAAGATTTTATTACATATTACATATTTATTGAGCTCTAAAACTAAAATTTTTATCAAAATTTTGATAGGATTGCAAATATTAAGAACAATTTGGTCCACATTTTTTTTGAACTAATTTTTTTTGTTTAGATAAGTTAATTTCTGATTTTACAAAAAAAAATTTAAGTCAATATCTCAATTATATTCAAAAATATGCCACTTTAAACCTCCGTCCTTCAAAAATATTGCACAAAAGGTCAAAGGGAATCCCGCAATTCCTAAAAATTGGAGCGAAAATCCCAAAAATGGTATTTTTTACAATTTTGTCCACAGGTGCTACATTTCCTTCGGGGCTGGGAAAATGCTTTAAAAATAAATAGGAATCACACCAAGATTTCCAAAGCTGCTTTCCGTTTTCTGATCCCAGCTATGGGATTTTAGAACATGTGGTCCAAAATTCAAATTTTGATAAAAAATAGGTCAAATTCCGAAGGGCGTAGGGGCGACATGTTCGAAAAATATGGAATATGCCCCACTGTGCGCAGAATCAAAATTTTTTGGAAATAAACGGCTGGTCCGATCGGGATAAAATTTTACATTTGAGTAGCCAAGGAGAATTAAGTTTAAGTTATTAAAATGGACCCTACAAATGCTCCAGGAGCGGCGCTATGGGGGCTCAAAGTAGGGTACCTTTGACACGTGCCATTTTTTGGTTTCCCATCCGATTTCAAAGATTTTTATATTTTTGGAAAGCGCTTGACTAGGCCTTGGAAAAACATGCTTGCGTGTGCTATTTGTCTCTTATAGTTTCCAAGTTATAGGCATTTCAAAATTTAAATTTTAAAATTTTGCCACACCTTGAATCACTTTTTTAAAATATAGGGCTTACTTTTGAACCGAATAAACTCAAATTTTTTTTGGTTAGCTAGGCAACTATATTACCAATAATATGCAAAAGATTTCAGAGCAATATCAATTACGAATTCAAAAATAAACGATTTTCAATTTAAAGATTTCAAAAATAGTAGATTTGTGCTGTTTTTTGGGCGAAAAGGTGACTTAACTCTTTTTTTTTTAAAAAAAAAACTTTCTTTAAGGACATATAACAATTTTATGTTTTCTGTAAGATATCTTTAACGAAAACATTTTGGTATAAAAAACTTGTCATAGTTTTCGAACATGTCTCCCCTACGCCTTTTGGAATTTGACCTATTTTTTATCAAAATTTCAACTTTGGTCCACATGTTCTAAAATCCCAAAGCTGGGATCAGAAAACAGAAAGCAGTTTTGGAAACCCTGATGTAATTCCTATTTATTTTTAAAGCATTTTCCCAGCCCCAAAGGAAATTTGTACGTTTTCGCTCCAATTTTTAGGAATTGCGGGATTCCCTTTGACGTTTTGACAAGTTTTTTTACACTTTGTTATTTGGAATGAGAATTTTAAAAAACCCTGCAAATTTCGTTTAGTTTTGTTAACAAATAAAGATTTTATTACATATTACATATTTATTGAGCTCTAAAACTAAAATTTTTATCAAAATTTTGATAGGATTGCAAATATTAGGAACAATTTGGTCCACATTTTTTCCGAACTAACTTTTTTGTTTAGATAAGTTAATTTCCAAAAAGAGATAATTGAGATATTCAAGTGAATATCTCAATTATATTCAAAAATATGCCACTTTAAATCTGTGTCCTTTCTGTTTTCTGATCCCAGCTTTGGGATTTTAGAACATGTGGACCAAGTTAAAATTTTGATAAAAAATTGGTCAAATTCCAAAGGGCGTAGGTGCAACATATTCGAAAAATATGACATCTTTTTTATACCAAAATATTCTCCGTAAAGATATCTTACAGAAAAACATAAAATTGTTATATGTTTTATTTTAATAGAGTAAAGTCACCTTTTCGCCCAAAAAACAGCAAAAATCTAAAAATTTTTGAATTTTTAAATTGAAAATCGTTTATTTTCGGATCCGTAATTGACATTGCTAGGAAATTTTTGCATATTATTGGTAATTTAGTTATCTAACTAATGAAAAAAGTCCATTCCATTCAAGAGTACGCCCTATATTTTTAAAAAAGCGTACCATGGTATGGCAAAATTTGAAAGTTTTAATTTTGAAATGCTTATAACTCGGAAATTATAAGAGATAAATAGCACACCTAAGCATGTTTTTGCAAGATCTAGCCGAGCGCTTCCCAAAATTTTAAAATCTTTGAAATCGGATGGGAAACAAAAAAATGGCACGTGTTTAAAAATTTTACATGTCGAAGGTACCCTAGTTTGAGCCCTCATAGCGCCTGGAGCATTTGAAGGGTCCATTTAAATAACTTGAACTCGAAAACTCCTTGGCTACTCCCACATCAAATTTTATCCCGATCGGGCCATCCGTTTAGAAATGCCAGATATATTTCCAAACAATTTTGATTGTGCCCCACTGTGGAGCGGTCACTTCACTGAGCTAATAAATCCAACTCTATAACGAACACAAAACCGGCAACGCACAACTAAAATAATACGTTATTGAAATGGCAATTCTGCGTGTAATTTAAGAAGTTAGTTCACAAGACTTTGTCAGTTATTAAAATAACTTATTTACCATGCAATGGTGTTATATACTCGAAATTTGGGTTTTTAAATTATCACGATGTTGCAGCAAATGAGCGATATATACAAATTTAGATTTCCTTATAAATATGTAAAATTAGTTGACAAAAATAATGAAACTTAAAAACTCATTGCACTATCTTATTCAGAATTTCATATTGAAATATCTAATATAATTAGCATATGGTTCATTGTACTTTTCAGATTCGTGAATTTTTTTTAAAAAAAACGTCGTCTTTTGATTCATAGTATTTTGCAAATTCTCTACAACTTTTAGTAGTGTTGCACTTGTTATTATTGGCTCCACACAATTAATCGATATATAAAATTTTTCTTGGGCCCATATATCATTAATTAATGAAAACATTCTCTTCACATCTGCACTAGTTCGTGACAGAGTTAAAGCAATTTGAACAAGTTTTAAACTATCTGTAAAGGATATTGATTCTGTACTTAGAAAACTTACAGTAAGAATATAAGTGTTACAATTTATTTTCAAAGGTCAGTATGAATAGAACAATCACTGCACATTTTCAATACGATTTGACAGAAAATCCGGTGACCGGTGTTATTTCAAAAAATTGTTTTAATTTATAAAAATAAAAATTCACGTAAAATAAGAATTATAAAGGTGTAGCACCTGTTGTTCAAGTTACGAGTTACCAGCAAGTGTTTTTGTAAAAATAAATTCAATTGAAATATACAATAAGTCAAAATCTATATATATATATATATATATATATATATATATATATATATATATATATATATATATATAAAAAGAAGGAAGAAACTATGGTCGGTCAAGCCCGACCATATAATACCCTATACTAAGTAAATCAGCAAAAACATTTTTTGTTAACATCAATAATTTATTTCGTGAATGATTTTCGCGTTACTTATAAAAAATAATTCTTTCCGTAAACTCATTTGCGAATGTACTTTGTGTGTATATCAAAAAAGATACAAAATTTTAACGCGTTTTCGAGTTATTCAAAAAACTCCACTTTTTGGAAAACAGTCTTTATATTTAAATATGTTTACCTACATAAATAGGCTAGAATATTAAGGTTTTGGTATAAAAATTGTGGTACATTTTGCTTTGTATAACAATGTATTCAAACAAAATAAACGAAAATTTAATTTTTACATAGCGATATTTATAAAAAATATTAACTAATTTTTAAGATCAGATTTTATTATAATTATTTACAACATAGATAATGATTAATTAAACGATTAGTATATGATAACAATAACAAATTAATTAAAAATTATAATGATCAGTTAAACGATTAGTTTAGGATAACAATAACAAATTAATAAAACAAAAATATAAATAAGATAAATAAAATAAGCTAGTATGAAAGGTTATCATAAAATGAATGATAATCCTTATGCATAAAGTGATTGTAGACCATAATATTTAGCTTCATCAATTTTTAAATGTTTACTTTATAAAGGCATGGGTTCAACAACTTTATTTTTCTTTGCTCTCTTTTGTTGTAAAATTTCCCATTTATTTGAGTGACGTATCTTAAACTTTACTACATTGTCTTTAAAAAGAAGAGCGCGAATATCAGTTACTGTTGCTTACCCTGGGACATCTTCATAATTTCTAAAGAATTTAAAATTCAAATAATTTATTTTGTATGGTTGCGATGGCCTGGCTAGTGCCATGCGACTTACATAGTCACTCGGGAAATATATAGGGGGCTGAACAACTTTTTGCAAAGTCGAATGTACACAATCCACTTCCATCATAGTATGGCCTTTTTCTAAAATTAATGAGTCGATTATGGATGGCAACCGAACTTTAGTTGCGTTGTCAGTTGCCTAAATGGTATTACAGATGGCAACTGGCAGCTATCTTTTCTGTTGCCGAACTGGCAACCAGAAATTTTTAGTTGCCCTCTGGCAACGCAACTGAAGTTCGGTTGCTTTCCATAATAGACCCATAATTGTTCAATTTCAAGGACTGTAGATGAAGATATATTTGCTAAGGCGCTGCATAAAACTTTGTTTTTATTTTGGTAACTGCAACCATCAGATATGAGTATTACCTTTTTATATTTTAAACAATAATCTTTTAAAAATTGTATAATACAACTTGTTATATTATTTGCCATTACGCCTCCATCTCCTTCATGCCACACATACAAAAAACATCTTTAGTATTTTTAACATAGAAAGTAAAGTTGTGAATTTGTAATATTGTTCCGAAACTAAAAGTTTTGGAGATAATAAAACACTGCATATCCATCGTTACA
Organism: Calliphora vomitoria; assembly: GCA_942486065.2. Classification (NCBI taxonomy): domain Eukaryota; kingdom Metazoa; phylum Arthropoda; class Insecta; order Diptera; family Calliphoridae; genus Calliphora; species Calliphora vomitoria. Next base: position 104,286,517 of record OW818029.2, read on the forward strand.
ACCAGCACTTATAGGGACATTTTGCTAATGGCTACTTCCTTTGCAGCTTTAGCTTCATTCTTTTGGACAATATGAAATTGATAATCTTTTTCTTTTAAATTTCCCTCTTCATATGCCAAGCATGTGTCGCATTTATCTTTTCGAGATTTAAAAATTTATATTTTTTGCTGCTTTAAAATATTGCAAAACTTATTTCTCATAAATGCTACTTGATTATTTTGTTTACGCCACTCACAATATATATGGTGCATTTGAACTTTTGATTTAAACTCCTCGTCTACGTAAACCCTGCAACTTTTTGCTCTGCAATAATGGAACTTTCGGTATTAAGTCCAACCAGTTCAGAAGATTTGCGACTTGAGCAGCATTTTCTTATTTTTGTAAAATTTCTTTTATAGTTAGATTTGATCCATCTTTGGAATGTATTTGCGTCTAAATTGAAAATTTCTAAATATAAATTTTTGCATACTCTATGCCTGACACCATCAGCAGTAGGCAAGTAACAGTCAAAATAAAATTGTTTTCTTATTGTAGTTGTTTCTATTCGACGTTTTAAAGCTTTGATTAAGGCTCTTTTAGCAATCCATGATGACAACTTCCAAAAATATTCGAACATTTCCTGACGACAAACATCCGGATAGATATGACCATTCCGTTTTTTTAAAGCCAAATGCTTACACGATTTAGCTTTTATAGATCTTGTATTTCTCTGTCTATATTGTTTACCTAAAAGCCTCATTTTCTTACGTCTTTGTTTTACCTCTGTTTTTGTAAGAATTACATTTTCATTAATGTGGTTTTCATCATTTTCTACAATTGCTTCAAAATCACCAGTTTTTTTCGTTTAAAATCAGCATTTCCGCTGCCCAAAAGTTATATTTTAAAATTTGATAAATTAGAGATGGACGGACAATATTAAATCGATTGAGAAAATAATATTGGATCTATAATTACACTCGCGTTCAATTACTCTTTTTGACGTTATAAATACCAGTATAAACTAAATGTATTTATAGTGATTAGAACTAAAAAACCAAAACCAAATTCCAACAATAAAAAAAATTTAAAAAAATCCACATAGTGCTAAACTGGGACGATATTTAGAACTACTATAGGCAGAGTTTACATACTTCGTTTAAATTGCTTTGTTGCCAGTATCCGTTAGTTGTCTTAAAGTGAGGTATTTTGATATCATTCTACATATTAAAAATTAGTGGTATCAGATCACAAAGTAAATAATTAGAGTAACTTCGGGTAATATGGACTACCGTTGTGTATTTTCTTAATTTTGGCCACAATATATATGGATATTAAAAAAAGTTGTGTACCAATAAATTAGCAAATGTATTTTCTAATTGTTTCTGTAGTTGAAAATTGGTTGCGTCAAAAAAGAAAAAATTATGTGAAAAGATTGTAAAGAATAAATAAAATTCATGAGCCGGCTAAAACCATTTTTAAAAGAATTAAATTTACAGCATTTTTTTATTAATACAAACTAAAAAGACGCGTTCTTGGCTTACATAGCATAGTGGGGAACTGAAAAAAGTGGAAATAAATCTGTAATTTCTAAACGAATAACCCGATTTTTATAAAATTTCCCATGGTTATGGAGGAGGTTTTGATGTTTTTTTTTTGCTAATAACGGATCCAATTCTTTCCAGATTTTCTTGAAATATCTTTTTTGAATTAACAACAATTTATTAATAATCGTAAGAAAGAATTGTTAAAAAACCTCTATTGAGTGAATAGTTATGTGCATTCAAACTTGAAAAAAAAAAATTTCTAAAACTTTTTTCTGAAAGATATGCAAATTTTATGTTTAGACAATATTTTCTCTAATCGCATAGCAGCTTTCAAAAAATTAAGACCTGTTTTGTATTTCGCAATATGCTTTAAAAATCCCAATTTTGGAACTTTTTAAGAGTTTTTTGGTAATTGTGGGATTGTCAAAAACAATTCACTAATTTTTTTTTCACTTTTGTATTTCGATCAATTTCATTAATAACGATTAATAAACAAAACTTTTATTGCATTTTAAAAATTAAAATTTTCCAAAAAAAAATTCAGCTGCCATTTTTTATTCCCATATTTTTGAAAAGACTAATTTTTTTAATACATAAAAATTGTGTACATTTTTGAAAAGAGAACATAATTTCCTAAACGCTGACATATAATATGTGTATCTTTTCTTTTCCGCTAGTCATGTATGTTATAATATTTACCTGGTCATATATTTCAGCTGTGTCCCCACTTTTAGACTTTAACTTATCTCTACTTTCCCGAGCTTCAGATCGTTCGATCAGATCTGGATTTATTTTAAGATAACTTTGTTTTTTTTTAAATATTTTAGATACTTTTTTCATATCATCAGCCAGCATGTCAGACATTCTGGATTCGATTTTAAAAATATCCTGCGCTTTTCGATGTTACTTAAAACAATTTTATTGAATAACTGACTAATCTTGGAATACAACAAAAAATTGTTAAACCTCTTTGTTTACATAAGAGTGTTGCTATTTCATTGTCAACCAAATAAATTTCTGTGTCAACCAAATATACATACATACATACATATACAGGCGCTGCACAGTCACATTAGCCCAAATTAGAATGAAAAAATAAATAGTAAAAGCTTTTCTATTGCATGTATTTGTTTCATATCGTCGCATAAAATGCAAAATAACGTGACATCACTTTTCATAAGTTTACAGGAGCACCAATACCACGGATTGCGTCGCTATTTGGGATCGGAGAAACGCGACGAAAACCGAAACACGATTTCCCATACATTTGTATTGATTTTCCTTTAATTGGTTCCGAGATTTATAATTCTAAAATAAATTTTTTTCAGCTAAACTAGCGACGGAACTTTGTGTGAACAAATTTAAATAAAAGTATATTTTAAATAAAAACTGTTTTCGTTCTTTTCATACAATATTTTTAATGTTTTTCTATTTATTTTAATTACTAATGACTTCTTATTGGAACTAAAAACTGTACCTCAATAAATTTTGATAAAGACTGTAAAAATAAGGGAAAAACTATTTTTTAATTACTCAAAAGGTATACTATCGTATAAGTAATAGAAGTCTGCTTGAAGAAAAGATCTTAGACACTGAAGATGTTGCCATTTCTTCTTGGTAATTTTTACCCCCCACATTCATAAAAAAAGTATAAATTTAAACAATTCTTATACTATCGTATAAGTAATAGTAGTCTGCTTGAAGAAAAGATCTAAGACACTGAAGATGTTGCCATTTCTTCTTGGTAATTTTTACCCCCACATTCATAAAAAAAGTATAAATTTAAACAATGTATTGTAACAAAATTTCCATACAAAATTTGATTTAAAAACTTTGTTTAAATTTAAAAATTGTATATGAATAAGGTCTTTAACCTTTGGGAGTCTTAGGCTGCCGAATTTCAAAATTTGTGGCAGTCCTTTGTGCACATAAACGTCCTTAATGTATGCATCATTTCATTATAACTATTTTCGACTATAGAACACATTTTATTATTTTTATAACGCTTTTTATACCCTTCACCATGAGTGGCAGGGGTATATATAAGTTTTTCATTCCGTTTGTAATTTCTACATTTTTCATTTGCGATCCCACAAAGTATTCATATTCATACGTCAATACATTCGACCCGGTTCGGTTGCTAATTGAATTCTATAAAATCGGCCCACAAATGCCTTAGATATAAGGACAACCTCAATTTTTTACCTATTTTTGATCTATATCTGGATTACTAAGTCATTAATGTATGGATATCTAATGATAGATATTTCAAAGACCTTTGCAACGGCGTATATAAGGCAGTAGTAAGTCGTAAGTCAAAAAGTCAATTTCGGATTTTTGATGATACGTCATTTTGCCTTCTAGGTGACTATATACTATTGAGAAAAACCTGAAATCATAGGAAAGTTCCTAATAAGCTATTAATAAAAATTATTTACATTGCTTGTAATATTCTGGTGTGGCACATCAACTTCGAATACGTATACATTGGTAAACATTTTAGATAATTATATACTATTTTTGGTGTTTTGTAAAAGTTTTTTCAGTTAAAAATTCGTTTAGTTTGTTTACTAAATAATCAGCAGTCCGGAATAAAAGTGAATGAAACCCCGTGCAACGCCGTATTGTGCTTTCTAGCACATTTAAACATTAATACTCAAATATAACACATGTTTACACTTTGCCGCTTACTTTTTTATATATGTATATATATATTAGGGTGGGCCGATTTGTAAGTACAAAAATTTGTCGATATTGTGCTATTTTTTAGCTAACATATTAAGCTGTTAGGGTTTATTACTTATATAACTTGAAGTATAAAATTGGTAACATTTTAAATTCATTATTATTATTTTTGTTATTATTATTAAATTCATTTCTTATTATTATTATGTTATTATTATTTCATTAATTATTTCTAAAGAATTGTAAAAAAAATATATTTATAATAAAAAATATATGGCAGTGCGCCAGTTTGTGGACGGTGCGTCTAAATACGCCACCTCAAGTTTTGACCTCCGTCACTCTGACCTTGACGTCTTCGCCTTCGACTACGCGGACGACTCTCCCGGTCAGCCATTGCAATGACGGACAATTGTCCTCCTGGATTATTACCAATTGGCCTTCTCTGAGGTTGGGCATTTCCTTCGTCCACTTGGCTTTACCCTGAAGTCCCAGGATGTAGTCTCGCGACCAGGCCTGAAAAAATGTCTGCTTGAGACCGCAAAGCAGATGACAACGCTTCGCCCCTTCGTCCCTTTGCTTATCGCGCCATCTACGGATTCGTTGCGCTGGTGTCAGCGCTTCGCCGTCGGTGGGGTCTGGAGACAGCGGTGCGAGTGGGCAACTGTTGAGCACCGCCTCTACTTCTGCGAGTATTGTCGTCATCTCTTCTTGCGTTAGCAACAAGGTATGTGTTGTTAATAAGTTGAATAAAGAAAAGAAAAAACAACTGTTCAATCACAAGTGAATCTTTATTTTTTCATCTGCTTAACTTATGGTTGTTTCTTTTCTGGCATAAATGATGCCTTTATTCTGCCTTTTACCCTTCTTTGTGTTATTTTCTGAAAAAATTTAGTTTGGTAAGCGTACAACGTGTTCTTATCAAATAATGCTACCCTAAAACCCTGAATATATGCTACATGTTTCACCCTCAATTTTATCAAAGGGTTAGAAATCCAACACTTTTTATGTAAGCAAAAAGTATAGTTTTAAAATATTTAGAAGCTACATAAAAGAAAATTCCATTAATGGTAATGGTTTTTGTTCTATTGTGATCGTTAAAAATGTAACACATTATGAGGGTATGTGTAACTTTTAATAAATGGTACAAAATATATAGGAAACATTTTGTATCAGAAAATAAAACAACATTAAATAAAAGAATCTTAAAAACTATTACAGTTTATTTGGGTTACAATAGGGTTTCTAAGAATTTAAATAGGATAGTAAAAAGTAGTTCAATAATAAAATATAATGCAAGCTAAGCTTAAATATAATGTAAACAAATAGTCAAATAAAATAATACAATTACTTAGTGTGTGGTACAATTATAGTTGATCTATTTTTAATTATATAAAATATTAATGTAATGTTTTATTATTTATTTCATTACAAAAATTATAGGCAAACAAATATTTTAATGTAAAAATTATATTTAATATTCAAAAAATAAATTATATAGTTTAATGTTTAATATACTAGAGAGACCGATTACGGGACAATGTATAATGTATATTTTGTATAATTTGTAATTACTGTTTGTTTATTGTAGTGTCACTTATAAAAATTTACCTTAAATAAACGATTAAAAAATAAAAATTATAGTCGTTGTTATTCTCGTCTTGGTTTAATAAAAAGCAAGATAAGCTTAAATGATTTTAAGTACAAAATAAACAAAAATAAAATAATACAATGTAGCATAAACAAAATATATGTATTCTTTAGTGTGTAGTACAATTATGTGTGGTACGATTATAAGTGGTACAATTATTGTTGTCGTCTTGGTGGTTTCGTTGGGGGTGATAACATAACATAACTCCTCCCCCCTTAGTGTAGAGCGAGGACAGAGCGACACCCATTGGAGTGGGGTTTGGATAATAGTAAATCCTACGGTTTTTCCACAACACGAACAGGCCAGTAATCATTGATATAGTGATTATTAATGTTATCACCATTATGGCATTACTCTTTTGGGTTGTGTTTTTTCTTAGTTCTACTATATCGATTTTGTTATTGAAGCTGTGTAGTCCTTTATTTTGCAACTTGCAACTGGTTTAGAAAAATGAACAAGAGGGTTGTCTACATAGGTCGTCCCATCAACTGTGACAGAACAATTTGCATAATGGAGAAGTGAGGTTCCTTTTATTGTAAAATTTTGTCCGCAATTAGAAACTATTAGTAATTATTTTACATTGATTAATATTATATAGTTATCTTCAGGCTGGAAGATAGTTAATGTCATTCCCACATAGTTCACATGGTGGGAATTTTGTAGATGAATAATTGTGTTGGTGTAAGTAATGAATGTCTCATCTAAAATTTCGTCGTGGTCTATTTCCATTTTCTTGGACTTCCGGGTGTTCGTGATAATCCTATAAATTTCAGTCAAAGTTGAATGGGGTCTTTCCGATGGAGAATTGCTACTAGATTGTTGAAATTATGTAAAACGAAGCGTTATTTCAAACTGTTTACAAAAATATTTGAAGTGAATTCAGCACCCTGGTAACAACAATTTCTTAGGTATTTCCAAGAGACTTATGAACGATTTTAAGGCTTTGAGAACACAAATACTCGTTCTTGACGGCAGAGTATACCCAGCTGCATACTTAGAAAATTTATCAATGATAGTCAAATGCATTTGCCATTTATAGTACATACATCAATATGTAAAATCTGAAGGGGTTCATCTGGTGTTTCTGTCACCAAAATTTTAATTTTGGCGGATGTCTGTCATACTTTAAGGTATTACAAATTTCGCAATTATTTAGAGTTTTATTTATTATGGAATGCATGAGAGGGAAATAATATTCTCTTTTCATATGTTTCAGTAATTCCCACGTGGTTCCTATTTTCGTGGCAGTCTCGAATGAGTTTCACCTGCTCATCTTCAATAGTTATATCTAATAATAATTTTTTACAACGGACGATACGAAACTGTTTCCCGTTTGAAAAATATTTTGAGTAGACTAATTGAAAAGTTTTGAAAGTAGAGTCATCAAAGAATATGGCGGTTAATTTACGTGCACGAATATATTATTTCAATATCTGCGTCATTGTGTCTTGAAAAAACTATTTTTCTTTTATTCGACGTTGTTTATTTCTAAAAATTGTTTCAACAGTCATATTGAATTCCTTATCTGATTTTTTTAATACTAGTTGTAAGTTGAATTCTTTCAACAATATTGAAATTCCATCGTCTAAGTTTTCATCACATTCATATTTATGTCAGCAATGTTAGAATTGTCCAACCTAATTCTATTCAACGCATCTGCATTACTATTTAGTTTCCCTTTTTTATATATTATCTCATAGTCATATTCTTCTAGCTTTAGGCGCCATCTCACCAATATTGAATTAGGTTCCTTAAGACTCATCAGCCATGTAAGTGGTCAGTAACTATTTGGAATTTACGACCGTAGAGATAAGGGCGAAAATATTTGGTTCCCCAAACTATGGCCAACAATTCCTTTTTGAATAGTTTATTTCGCTTTCTTGGATAAAATATTGGTTTGTCACTACCTATACGACCCTGAGAGAGATAGCCCCTAATGCGATGTTACTGGCATCCGTTGTAAGCACGAATGGCTTTTTGAAATCGGGGTATTGTAATATTGGATCATTCATTAGAATGTCCCTATTTGTCTCGAAAGATTTTATATACTTATCGTTCAAGTTTACATTTCTACCTTTCTTTAAGCATTCCGTCATTGGCTTTGTAAGTTTGGCGAAATTAGGAATAAATTTCTTGTAGTAGCTAAGTAAACCTATAAATGATTTAATTCACGGTGTGTGCCTGGTATTGGAAATTTTTAAATCGGTTTTATTTTTTAAGGGTTTCGTTTAATACCTTCCGTTGTTACTATATGCCCTAAAAAAGATATTTCATTATGCAAAAACTCAGACTTATCTAACTCTACCTTAAAATTTGAAGATCTTAATTTTAGGAAGACTTTCTCCAGATTTTAAATGTGTTCCTGATGAGATGTTGAAAAAATAATTATATCGTCTAAATAGACTAAGCAAATTCTTCCTACTAACTCCACTAGGACATTGTCCATTACCCTCTGAAAAGTTGAGGGTGCATTTTTTGAATATCTTTCGGGTTCATATCAATTTGATGAAACCCACTCGCTAGGTCGAGAGTAGAGAAATACATCCATTTCCCTAATTTGTCCATTTTGGTTTTCCTGACGCATCTTTTTTCTTAGGTACTATCCACACTGGAGAACTCCAGGGCGAAAAGCTAGATCTAATAATACCCTGATCTAACATGTCTGATATTTGCCTACGTACCTCATCCTTGTGAACAAAAGGGTACCTGTATGATCTAGTATGGATAGGAGTGTCATCTGATGTCTTAATTCTGTGTTTTATTTCATTCGTAAATGATAAATTTTATATCTCTCTATAAAATATATCATCATATTTGATACATAACTTTAAAAGTTTTCGTTTTTCTTCATTATTTAAATGTTCCGTGCGGAGAAGTTCAGATAAATTTTTAATTCTCTTCTATATTAAAGTTGTTGAGTACAAGAAAGTTTGTTGAGCTATATGGATTTGTTTTAAGAGGCTGTTCTAAGAAAATTGATTGATCATCTATAGTCGGGTTAGTTACTTCTATCATACTAAACCAATTATTTGCATGATAGATGCCAGGAGAAATATACAACCCATTGTCCAGTTTTTTTGTATTCATTATTATATCTCCTTCCTTCAAATCTACTGGTAGTTTTATAATCCGTTTCGAGCTCGCTAGTATTATATGCTTCTCAGATGAAAAATTATGTTTCATTTGGATTTGTATTGTTACGTCATAAGTAGTCAGTGTTTTATTTTTTAAATCTATTTAAGCAGATTTCAGTTAGATAATCTATTCCTAAAAGTCCATCAGAATAGCTGTGGAATTTAAAAACCAGGAACGTGAAGTGCCGGATTTTCTAAGTTCTTTAAAAATAGGCAATGTTACTTTTTTATCAATTTGGGTTTATAAATTCTGGATTAATAAAGGCCGAAAGGAGAACTTATATTAACATAAGGTAAAACACTCCCGTGTTTATTGAATTCTATGTAACCCGTCTGTTATTTGAGGCTAAGTTCAGAAAATCCTGATCATCGTCAATATTAGTGTTCAAATTGGTCCAAAGTTGTGCTAATGGTGTCTTGCTGTATAATGGATGGGGTAGTTTGAGAGTTATTTCAATTATAAGGTTTTATTGGGCAATTAAAATCCCGCCGAGGTTGGTAGCTCGATTCTTGTTTAAGTTTAATATTTGAATAATTTGGAAAATAGTTTGGATAATTTTGTTTTCATGGCGCATAATTCGGCTTATTTAAATTTGATCTCATATAGTGTATGTTTTGCTCCCTAATACAGTAATAAATAGCTACGAGCAGTGTCTATGGCCTCATTGCCCTGATGGTGGAACCCATAGGTTCGCGTAAACCGGATAAAAATATATTCAAACACATTTCTGAGGATAAATCTCGTTTTGTTCTAAGTACATTTTGTTCTGATTCATGGATTGATAAATTACTTGACAATGCTGATTGTTTATTTAGGGGTTAGAGGGAGATATATAGATGGGTTTACTTACGCGGGAATTAGGAATTGGGTAAATAAGAAGATTAAGGTTTTGGGTAAACGTTATAATTCTTATATGTTTATTGAACTTTGTGTAAGTATATAGGGTAAGTAAATAGGGTATTTAATAAATTATTAGGTTATGGGTTTATACAATTTAAGGTAAGTATTTTATGTTAGGTTTAAGTATTTATTTATTTTAGAATAAAAGTTTTTATATTTTTTATATTTTTTATATTTCACTTCACAAACTTTTTTTTATATTATTCCAAAATATGCAAATAAGTTTTAAATTATTTTATATTTTATTAATTAGGGTTGTCACTTCACTGTTAAGCAGGCGCACTTGTTGTTCTTCAGATTATTTTCCAAGAATTAATGCAAAAAGCAAAAGCTGCAGCTGACGTTTGTATGCAAATGAAGTTGGCTGCAGTTTTGTGTGGGTGTTGATGGACATCAGGGATGGATAATAATGTGTGTTCACTGATGTGAACATTCTCCCGGGCTGGCAACCTGTGAAGAGAAAAGGACAATTATTTTTATTTATTCAATAAAAATGGTGCAGGGTAATAGGGTAAAGGGTGTATATAAATTACTTCATTATGTGTGTTTATTGGGTAGATGATCCCATGACCAGCCAACCAAGTGTGGAATCCTGTGCAATGAGAGATCCTCCATCGATGTGGATTACATTGGGTTGCAGGATTGTGGTATAAAGGTCTCCACCAATCTCCATAGAGACTGGTTTGTTGGAGTAAAACTCAGGATCAACCAGTGCTATGCGACAAACTTTATTTTTGATCACTTCGTCCATGGCATTTGGATATGGCGTTTTAGGAAGATCCTTAACTACCTCCATGCAGACTTCATATCTGAGGTTGGAAGTTAGATTGGGCGCAATTAGCACCTTGACAAAAACTTCGTTGTCCACTTTAAAGGGTGTTAGGGTACTCTCGCTTACCAACACAGATGCAATTCTGAACTTTGTTAAGCTCGGGTTTAATATTGCCCTTGCAATCCGATCGCCTACCTTTACAACTGCCGCACAGTGGTTTAGAAACTTTTTTTTTTGGAAATAATTCGGTATCTCGGGAACTATTGGAGATATTATTACAAAATTTCACATGATTAGAGCTGAGGTGTTTTTGAGTTGAATTACATTTGTTCAGCTTCCTAGGGGTAATACGGGCCAGTTTGTGCCCCCTCAAAGTTGGTCACCTCGGGTCTCAAAATTTAAAAAAAAATCCCCAAAAATTCATTTATGATCCGAATGAGCTGAAATTTAAAATATAAATAGTCCTTGAGAAGATCTACAGAAAATACGCTTACATGTGTAGGTTATCTCCTTCAGTTGAAGAGATATTTAGGTTTATATATATTTTTTTTTTTTTAATTTTGCTCCATTTTTTTTGTTTTTTAGATATGGCGGCCCTACGGAGGGTCGAATTTTTTTTTTTCAAAATATTAGCTATATTGGCAATAAAATTCTAAATAAAATAAAAAAAACTTGGTAACAGTTATCTCGTCCGTGTAAAAAGTTACACGCATCCAAATTTGGAACATGTAAAATGGGCCTAATTTTTTACGATTTTGCCTAAAAAAGTCCCTATATTTTTTCTTTTGTAGAAACAAATTTTCTTTGGGACTATATACAATTTTTATATGTTCCGGAAAGAAAACTTAATGCAAAAGCATGTAAAGTAAAATTGGGCTCACTTAAGCGGACACAGTATCCCCCAGAACTATCCAAACTTGGACAATTTTAAAAAAAATATTTAGGTTTCAGTAAAAAATTCTAAAAAGGCAAAGCACCGATCCTCGAAAAAGTTCCGTATTTGTATAACCCTATATGTTGTTTAAATACTTAGAAAGTTGTTTTACTATCACACGGAAAATAGCGTCACAGTAGGCACTTTTCTAAAAAAACTCAGTTTTTGGAACACATTTTCCCCGTTTTAGGAATTTCGGTATTTGAAAATAAAAAATGTCAAAAATTATAACGTCATTAATTTAAGGACATTTGGATCTAAATTAGTTCCCAAGTTTGTTATGATATCTTTAACCGTTAAAATTTTACATTAAATCAAATTTTATATTTTTCTTCATGGAAAATCACCATATTATAATTTTTTTAGTTTTTAAGGTAAATGACGTTCAAAAAATTAATTAAATTCTTTAATTTTATTAAAATATGAATCTAAAAGTCCTAAGGTTTTTACCAATATCAAATACTTATATAAAAAGCCTTTATTTACTCCTCAGAAGTTCTGCAAACCTTGCCCGCATTGGAAAATTTGTACATTTTTTCATACATTTCATGCAAAATGTTAATAACATATCAAATGTAAATTTTGAATTCAAACTCATACTGACTTAACAGAAAATTTGCTGTAACACATTTTGCATGCAATGTATGAAAAAACGTACAAATTTTCCAAAGGCGGCAAGGTTTGTGGAGCTTCTGAGTAGTAGATATATGCTTTTTATATAAGTATTTGATATTGGTAAAAACCTTGGGACTTGTAGATTCATATTTTAATAAAATTAAAGAATTTAATTAATTTTTTGAACGTCATTTACCTTAAAAACTAAAAAAATTATAATATGGTGATTTTTCATAAAGAAAATTATAAAATTTGAATTAATGTAAAATGTTAACGGTTAAAGATATCATAACATAATTTGGAACTAATATATACTCAATTATCCTTAAATCAACGACATTATAATCTTTGACATTTTTTATTTTCAAATATCGAAATTCCTAAAACGGGGAAAATGTGTTCCAAAAACTGAGTTTTTTTAGAAAAGTGCCTACTGTGACGCTATTTACCGTGTGATAGTAAAACAACTTTCTAAGTATTTAAACAACATATAGGGTTATACAAATACGGAACTTTTTCGAGGATCGGTGCTTTGCCTTTTTAGAATTTTTTACTGAAACCTAAATATTTTTTTTAAAATTGTCCAAGTTTGGATAGGTCTGGGGGATACTGTGTCCGCTTAAGTGAGCCCAATTTTACTTTACATGCTTTTGCATTAAGTTTTCTTTCCGGAACATATAAAAATTGTATATAGTCCCAAAGAAAATTTGTTTCTACAAAAGAAAAAATATAGGGACTTTTTTTGAAAAATCGTAAAAAATTAGGCCCATTTTACATGTTCCAACTTTGGATGCGTGTAACTTTTTACACGGACGAGATAACTGTTACCAAGTTTTTTTTTATTTTATTTAGAATTTTATTGCCAATATAGCTGATATTTTGAAAAAAAAATTCGACCCTCCGTAGGGCCGCCATATCTAAAAAACCAAAAAAAATGGAGCAAAATTAAAAAAAAAAAAAATAAATAAACCTAAATATCTCTTCAACTGAAGGAGATAACCTACACATGTAAGCGTATTTTTTGTAGATCTTCTCAAGGACTATTTATATTTTAAATTTCAGCTCATTCGGATCATAAATTAATTTTTGGGGATTTTTTTAAAAATTTTGAGACCCGAGGTGACCAACTTTGAGGGGGCACAAACTGGCACGTATTACCCCTAGGAAGCTGAACAAATGTAATTCAACTCAAAAACACCTCAGCTCTTACCATGTGAAATTTTGTAATAATATCTCCAATAGTTCCCGAGATACCGAATTATTTCCAAAAAAAAAGTTTCTAAACCACTGTGTGCCGTAGGTACAAAAGTTCTAGTCATAGACGTTGTTATAGGTGTGGTAACTTTAGCGACGGCTAATAATCGTCGAGGAGCGGGTGTGGGTTGATTTCTGGGTGCTGGAGTTGGTGGCGGTGATTGATCTTGGGTCAAATTCTTTAGAAGTCTGTTAGGACCATGCAATGTGGAGTGGTGTTTACCACCGCATTGTTGGCAACGAGCCTGACTCGTGCAGGTGGCGATGAGATGGTTCCTAGCCAAGCAATTGATGCAATAGTGAAGGCTGACCGCAGTTTTATATTTTTGGGCCAAATTCATCTTATTGAATTTGTGGCAGTTTGTTAACCGGTGGTCAGCCTTACAAATGCCGCAACCAAAATAATGTTTTGTTGTTGGCTTAGAGTGTCGTTGTTGGGTTCGGTTTCCTTGGTGGTTACGCGTATTGCGACGACCAGAGCATCCAGAATTAGATCCACGGTTGTTAGGTGCCATTCTGTATAAAAGATAAAAATGGGTTATGAAATTAAATATTATGAATGAGTTAGTGGGTTAGGGTGAAGGGTTAAATGATTCATAATAAAGTTGGGTTAGTGTATGGGTTAGTTGAAATAGTTAACGATATTGTCATATTGGGTTAGGGTTTGAGTAAAAGTATTAGACTAATTAGCGGGTAAAACAACAATTTTAGTAATTGGTCGGGTTAGAGTTCCAGTTGAAGTTTGTAAGTCAACTACTCTATTTCTACCATCAGAACCGGGGTATGTTTTGGTCACACGTCCAAGTAACCATTCATTGGGTGCTAAATTGTCTTGTCTAATTACTACAATATCATCTACTTCAACTTCTCGTGTAGAGTTTTTCCACTTATATCTTTTATGGAGCTCTTTAAGATATTCATCTTTCCATCTTTTACAAAAGTTGTGATGTTGTATCTTTAATTTTTGCCATCTGTTTGCCAGAGTTATATTATCACTGCTTGTGTCGGGTTCTGCAGGGGTATGTATGGGTGAGCCAATTAAAAAGTGTCCAGGGGTTAACGGGTTGAGATCTTGTGGGTTTTCACTTGACGGGCTTAAGGGTCTCGAGTGTATTTTAGGGTATTAATTTTCTTCAGATGAGCTTTAAAGCTTTTCACTCCTGCTTCCCATAAACCGCCCATGTGTGGTGCACCTGGGGTATAAAATGCCACGTCAAATTCTGAAAACTGCTAGTAGATATAACAGATCCTTTCAATTGACTGATGAATTCCTGTCGCTCTTTCTTCAACAGCTTGCTAGCTCCAATGAAATTTGTCCCATTGTCAGAGTAAATAGCGACAGGGCATCCCCGCCTCGAAAAAAATCTAGCGAAGGCTGCCATAAAGGCTTGGGTAGACAAATCAGATGTTGGCTCCAAGTGGATAGCTTTTGTTGCAAAGCAAACAAAAACACAAACGTAACCTTTCGTTATTTTACAAGTTCTGCCATTGTATGCTTTGACGTCAAATGGTCCTGCAAAATCAACTCCAGCATTTGTAAAAGCTTTATCTATTTGGGTTCTTTCTGGTGGCAACGCCGCCATAAATTGGGTTGTTTGTCTATTCCTATATCTTATGCAGGGTGAGCATTTGTTAACAACACTACTAATTAGATTCTTAAGTTTAGGAATCCAATATCCAGATCGGATTATTCTCAACATAAGTTGATTTCCACCATGCAGGGTTACCAGGTGGACGTGTTGTACTAGTAGTTTAGCAAATGCACTTTTATAGGGTAATAATATTGGGTGTCTTTCGGAATAGGACAAACTGTTGGAATTTGCTAGTCGACCATTTGCACGCATTATCTTCGCAGAATCTAAAAATGGTGTTAGGATAAGCAGGTTACTTTTGTAGGGTATTTTCTCTTCAAACAGTTATATTCGTTATTAAAATATTCTGTCTGACAAAGAATGATAAGTCTATCAGGGGTAGATTTGATATCTGACGCATCAAGTTCAATACTTGGGTGGGTTATTAACAAACGTAGTCTATCATTGACTAGTTGTGGGTTATTTCGATCAAGAATAACTCTATCATTTCGAATTGCATTTCTTCGGGTATATGATGCGCGATCACAAAATCGATAGACATATGTCATTACTCTAAGAGCTTTTGACAATTTCGAAAATCTTGATAATATATCTGGGTTTTCAGTATTCGTATTATCCAAGGAAGGGTGGGTATTAACTGTCGTAGTAAACGACTGACTAACTTTAGCTTCAGCTTGAGTTATAAAGTGTTTCTTTGTTGTTGGCCACTGCGAAGGAGATTCTTTCAACCACGATGGTCCATTCCACCATAAAGTGTCATCCTTCAACTCATCGGCATTACATCCTCGGCTAGCAACATCGGCAGGGTTATCGTCTGAAGCGACATGGTTCCAATTTTCAACGCCGACATTCTGAATTATTATTGAAACTCGGTTTGCTACAAATGTATTCCACGAGTTGGGTTGTTTACTTAGCCAGGCCAAAACTATAGATGAGTCGGTCCAGAAATACGTCTGATGTAAGGGTAGGTTGAGTTGGGTGAGTAAATTATGTGTCATATTTGCCAACAACACTGCACCACAAAGCTCAAGTTTTGGTAACGAGATAACTTTGATTGGCGCAACTCTCGTCTTAGCGAAGAGTAGGGTTACGGAATTAGGTCCGTCTATGGGTGTAACTCTTGCATATAAACATGCAGAGTATGCTTTTTCAGAAGCATCTAAAAAACCATGAAACTCAATTTTTGCTGAAGGTGAAAAGTTAATCCATCTTGGAATACGAATTCGATTAATATTATCGTAGAACTGCAAAAACTTTTGCCATTTTATAAGGGTGAGTGGGTTCAGACATTCATCCCAAGCTGTATTATCTTGCCAAATTTGCTGCATAATAATCTTGGCAGATATAACAATTGGCGCTAACCAACCAGCTGGGTCAAAAAGACGAGCGATATCTGATAACACAGTTCGCTTCGTGTATGCTGATTTTCTTTCAATTAAGGGTACATTAAAGAAAAACGTATCTTCTTTAGCATTCCAGCGAATACCTAACGTTTTAGCATTATTTGATTCGGGTAGGGTAAGTAAATCAACATTAAGTAAATGTTCTTTGGGTAAATTTTGTAATAATTCATTTGTATTAGAAATCCACTTTCTTAAAGGAAAACCAGCAGAGTCAAGAGCCGTGATCAATTGGGTTTGGGCTTTTTTAGCTTCTTCAATTGTGTGACCTCCGGCTAAGACATCGTCAACATACATGTTGTTTCGCAATATTTGCGAAGCTATAGGGTGGGTATTTTGAATGTCATCGGCTAATTTGTGTAGGGTTCTAATAGCCAAATATGGCGCACAGTTGACACCAAATGTAACTGTTTGCAGTTCAAAATCTTGAATGGGTTCGTTGACGCTTTTACGGAATAATATTCGTTGGAAGGGTGTGTGGGTAGGGTTTAGCATAATTTGCCGGTACATTTTAGTAATGTCGGCATTATAAACTATCTTGTAAAAGCGCCACTTCAAGATAACTACAACTAAATCTTGTTGTAGGGTAGGACCAGTGTGTAGGGTATCATTAAGACTGTTGCTGTTCGAGGTTTTGCTAGATGCATTAAATACAACTCGAACTTTTGTCGTAACACGATCAAGTTTCACAACAGCATGATGAGGTAAATAATAATGGGTATTTGAAGGAGTGTTTGGGTTATATTTAATGGGTTTCATATGACCTAAGTCGATATACTCTTGTAGCACGTTATCATATTCCATTTTCAGCTCTGGCTTTTTCATTAAACTCTTTTCATTTCTTAGAAATTGAGCCATTGCAACATGTCTAGAGTTTTCTAACTCGACAGGAGGGTATCTAAATGGTAAATTAACCTGATAACGGCCATTTGGTAATCGACGGGTAGTGGTCATAAAAGTTTCTTCACATAAAGAACTTTCTTCTGAAACTTTGGGTTTGGTGGGTACATCTTAAATTTCCCAAAATTTGGTCAAAACTTTATCAAGCGTGACTGAACTAAAGTAAGAAACTAAGGGTTGGGTATTTTGCGAATTCTGAACGGGTCCGGTTAAAATCCAGCCAAACTCAGTTTCCTGAGCTATTAGGGTATTTAGTAAGTCTTTTTTGACTCCTGATTTTAAAATCTGTGGGTAAAAATCGCTGCCAATAATAAAATCTATAGGTCGACTTTCATAGAATTTTTGGTCAGCTAATTGAATATTTTCCAAGTCTTGTATTAGGGTGGGGTTTAAATTTTGGGTGGGTAAGTTTTTAGTGAGTGTTTTTACAACAATTGCTTGGATATTCAATTTAAATTCGTTGTGGGTGTTAGAGCGCAATAAAACATCGCATAGTTTATTTGAACGAGCTGAAACTATTTCGTTTATTCCTGAAATTTCAGCAACTATGGGTGTAGTGGGTAAGTGTAGCTTCTTTCTTAGTTTATCTGTAATAAACGAGAAGTCTGAAGCTGGGTCAATAAGCGCTCTAGCTGGAAATAATTCACCTTGAACTTCAACATTCAGAACTGCAGTTCCTAATAACTTTGTTCTGTCATCTACGTGCTACGACAATCTTTTATGACGTGAGCAATAGCTAGACAATTGTAACATATTCCATTCTTTTTTAAAAATTCTATCCTCTCGTTTACTCCTAAAGACGTAAACGATGAACATTCTCTTAGCGTATGACTATTTTTGCATAGTTTGCAAATAGACCCATCGGGTTTATTTTGGGTGTTTAGGGTATTTGGGTTATTTTGGGTTGGGTTTGAGAATTTTCGTTCACGAGGATTATTTTTGGGTGAGTATCATTTTTCGAATATGTTACATTGTGAAAAGCTTTGCCTCTTCTGTCAAATTGATTTTTGTTTTCATGAAACTGTTTGTGTTTTGGGTGTGTGTTAGGGTTAGGGTCAGAATTCAAATCTAGAACATCATTTACAGATGTAAGTTCTTTAAATGTGTTCGTTAAGAACACATCTAACTCTATCCAAGAAGGCATTTCCGCACAATCTTGAAGGGATTTCTCAAACTCTTTTCGGCTTTCCCTGGGTAATTTCATTGAACAAAGATATACAAAGATAGGATCCCAATTGTCCGTATCAATATCTAATGAGTTCAAATTCGCAATACAACAATTTATCTTTCTCTGAAGCTTTCTTATAGAAGCACTACACATGGTGCTTACTAAGGGTAAATTTAATAGGGTTTTTAATTGCGCGTTAATTTGCATCCTACGATTCTCATACTGAGAAGATAGCTGATTCCACGCAATAAGAAAGCCATCATTTGTTAAAAGTGCATTGTCTACTATTTCTTTGGCTTCGCCGCTTGTTTTTTGTTTAAGGTGAAAAAGCTTTTCAACTCCACTTAAACGGGTATTGTTGCCATAAATGGCCTTGAAAAGATCCCTAAATGAAGCCCAGCTTTTAAAATCTCCGCTGAATGTCGGCATATCGCAAGGGGGCACAGTAAAACCCCCAGAACTGCTGGGTTGTGGGGGTTCGGGTAATGATGGTCGGGTTTCATTCTGTTTCGTAATCTCCTCAATCGATTCGTCGATCGAGATCATGCTTGACCTATAAAAACCTTTAGCAGATCTAACTTGCCTAACGACTTCATTTAAATTTATGGCTTCAGCTTTCTTAGGGTCAAGAATATCGCCAGATTCTCTAATTCACTTAATTCCCGTTTTTTGGAATTTAAGAGCGGGTAGAGATTGGAAATTTTCCGGGGTAGCGCGATAATCCTCATCAAACAACTTTAAATCTGTTTGGATATATCTTAATAAATCGGCGGCCACAGATTCCAAAGTAGACATATTAAGTAATTTATTTAAAAAAATTTACAAACAAATTTGTAACAGCAAACTTAAATTTCCGACAGGGTCTTTTTATGTGTGTATTGGTACGCTACACAAATCGGGTGGTAATCTTAGCTTATATCAAGCAATATATAAAAATATTTCAAAAAAGCTTTTAAAGGGTGGGTGGGTGAGTGATTATTTAATTTGAAAACATTTTTATATAATATTGCCTGATAAATAATGCCAATTTATTACAAAAAAATGGAAATTTAAAATTTTTTATTAAGATGTACAAAATAACACTTACCTTGTTTGCTGGGGGTAGGGTACAAACCTTCACAAGAGAGAAAAAAAAAAATCTCTTGTGTTGTCGATTCTTCTTTAAACCTTCTTCCCGCTATAATGTGTGTTGATCTTGTGTGTAGTGTTGTTGTTGTAATATGTAAGCGGGGTCTAGTATGTATGTTTTAGCGTGTGTATATGTTTGGTGTGTGTTTATATTTCTTATTTATTTTTGCGTATTAATGTTTTTTAATACTTTTCTTTTGTTTTTTTTTTACAGTGTGTGTTCTTTATTATTTAAATTATGTGTAATTGTTATTTATTTTTGTTTTAATAAATTTTGTGTGTATTTAAATAATTATTTTAATTTAAATGTAATTTCTTGTGTAGTTTTTATTTATATATATTTTTTTTTTTTTTATTTTATTAGCAAAATTTTTTTTAATATAGGTATGTATTTTAACAAATAGTTATTGGGTAGGGTATGTAGGTATTTATACATTTAAAATAATATTTTGAGTTTCACTGTGTTTTATTTTGTATGGGTTTGATGTGTATTTTGTTAATACTATTTGTTTTTATTTTTAATTTGTGTTTTTACTTGTTCTTATAGTTTTTATGTTGTGAATTTTAATTTTTTGTAACTTTCTGTTATCTTTATAGTAACAATTTGTATATTTTCCTGTTTTTTTTTTGCAATTATATTAACACAATTTTATTATACCCTTCACCTTCGTGAGAAGGGTATATATAAATTTGTCATTCCGTTTGTAATTTCCACAATATAATTTTCCGACCCTATAAAGTATATATATTCTGGATCCTTATAGATAGCGGTGTCGATTTAGCCATGTCCGTCTGTCTGTCTGTCCGTCTGTCTGTCTGTCCGTCTGTCTGTCTGTTGAAATCAATTTTCTGAAGACCCCAGATATCTTCGGGATCCAAATCTTGAATAATTCTGTCAGACATGCTTTCGAGAAGTTTGCTATTTAAAATCAGCAAAATCGGTCCACAAATGGCTGAGATATAAGGAAAAAACCAGGCCAACCTCGATTTTTTACCTATTTTTTGACCTATATCTGGATTACTAAGTCATTAATATAGACAATATGGATAGCTAATGATAGATATTTCAAAGACCTTTGCAACGACGTATATAAGACCATAGTAAGTTGGACCTACAATGGGTCAAAATCGGGAAAAAAATTTTAACCCGAATTTTTTTTCAACAAAAGTTTTTTTGGCTAAATATTAAAAAAAAAAATTTTAAATTTTAAAAAAAAGTTTTTTAAATTTAAAAAAAAAGTTTTTTAAATTAAAAAAAAAATTTAAAAAAAAAATCGAAAAAAATTTTTTTTTTCAAAAAATTTAAAAAAAAAACAACTGGAAAAAAAAATTTTTTTTTACCTAAAAATATTTAAAATTTTTATTTTGAAGTATAGTTTGGTGAAGGGTATAAAAGATTCGGCCCAGCCGAATATATCTCTCTTACTTGTTTTTAATTTAGTTTATTTTGATTATGTTTTAGTTTGTAGGGTATTTTTTATTTGTTTCAACACACTAGTTTTAAGTAGTATTTTATTTTTTAATATTTTAATTTTTGGTTTTATTTAAGGGTGGGTTTTTTTACACTTTCTTTAGCTTACTTTTTTCTTTACAACTTTTTTCACTTCACACACTTTTTTATTTTATTTTTTTATTTTTTTTTTTATTTTTTTTTAAGCTTTCTTTTTGTGGACTGTAATTTTTCGTCTTTTATTTAGCCGTTTCTTTTTTAAAGGCTCGATTGGACCAATGTCCGGTTCGAAGGACCAATGTTTATTTAGGGGTTAGAGGGAGATAGATAGATGGGTTTACTTACGTGGGAATTAGGAATTGGGTAAATAAGAAGATTAAGGTTTTGGGTAAACGTTATAATTCTTATATGTTTATTGAACTTTAAATAATATATAGGGTAAGTAAATAGGGTATTTAATAAATTATTAGGTTATGGGTTTATACAATTTAAGGTAAGTATTTTATGTTAGGTTTAAGTATTTATTTATTTTAGAATAAAAGTTTTTATATTTTTTATATTTCACTTCACAAACTTTTTTTTATATTATTCCAAAATATGCAAATAAGTTTTAAATTATTTTATATTTTATTAATTAGGGTTGTCACTTCACTGTTAAGCAGGCGTACTTGTTGTTCTTCAGATTGTTTTCCAAGAATTAATGTAAAAAGCAAAAGCTGCAGCTGACGTTTGTATGCAAATGAAGTTGGCTGCAGTTTTGTGTGGGTGTTGATGGACATCAGGGATGGATAATAATGTGTGTTCACTGATGTGAACACTGATTGTATTTCCATAACCTCGCTGTAAAATCTTTCAATTGGTTTGCCATATTGTTTTAAAGAGTGTAGATCCCTAATTAGAGAGGTTTCTGTTCGATTATCTGAATAATGGAATATTAAGTTTGCACTGATTCCATCCCATACATATTCAGGACTTCATTGGCCTGACCATCTATTTTGTTTCTTATACAAGGTGGCGCAAAAGTAATCCTCCTATCAGAAAATGCTATACATTTTGCGATTGGCTCCTAATGTCAGTTCTGTTTTGACATTTGTGTAGTAAACACATGCGAAATACACGTTAATAAACAATGTTACGCTACACTGCTCCAGAACGCGGAATATTGCTGACTATTTATTTGACCAATAATCGGTCGGTGACTTTGGCACAACGTGAATTTCGTCGCAGATTTCCTGGCCGTCCAACGCCTACTGGTGAAACACTGCGACGTTAAGCAGCTCGCCTCGAAGAGACTGGCACAACATGAGATGCTGCCAGGCGTGGCAGACCCCGGAGTAGCCGTTCTGCAGAGAATATTGCTTCTGTAGCCGAGGATCTCATGGAAGCGCTGTCGACATCGACCAGACGACGTGCCACACAAATGGGTATCAGTCGACGGTCTTTACAGCGAATTTTGGTACAAGATTTGAAGATGTTTCCAGACGGTGCATCAGCTGTTAGCTGTTAGCTGCTGACCGCCAATCGCGTCTAACATACGCTCAAGCCATCCTTAATCACCACCAAGAGGATGATTTTTCATCAAAAATAATCATGAGTGATGAAGCCCATTGCCATCTAAGCTAAATTTATGCTTCTGGGGCACTAAAAATCCGCGTGTAACCCACGAAGAGCCATTACACCCGCTCAAAGTCACTGTATGGTATGCTGTTTTCGCTGGAGGAGTCATCGGACCTTTTTTCTTCGAAGACGTCGCGGGCCAAACGGTTACTGTGAATGGTAAGCGCTACAGAGCAATGATCAACGAGTTCTTTTTCCCGCAACTTGATGAATTGGGATTGGAAAACACGTGGACGGTGCAACGGCACACACTGCACGTGCCACAACCGATATGCTGAAGGATGCATTTCCCGGGCGCCTAATCTCCCGTTTTGGCGATTTGCACTGGCCAGCAAGATCGCCTGATTTGACCGCTCCATACTTCTTTTTGTGGGGCTTTTTGAAGTCGCGGGTTTATGTCAAGAAGCCTCAGACTCTTGCAGCTCTTAAAGACAATATCCGTCAAGAATGTGAGGACCTATCGCCGGAAGTTTTGGCCAAAGTTATGGAAAATGCCATAAAAAGGGCTCAAATGACAATCAACTGTGGCGGCGGCCATTTACATGACATCATATTCTCGACTTGATGTAAAAAAAATTAAAAGATCAAATAAAAATAATCCACAAGAAGAATCAAAGTTTTTCATTTTTGTGTTTATTAAATTTGTCCTTGCGGAGTGTTATCCGCTCCCCTAATAAGAAGTAGTATTTCCTCCACATTACTTATGAATTCGTGAAGATGTCTTGGGTTACCATCAAATTTAGGCAAGTCTTTGATTGCGTCTGGAATTCTGAGTGAATTAATAATGTCAGTGTGACTAACTGTCGGTTCAGTCATTGTATTTTAACTGCGTTATCAAAGGGCAATCTAAAATCTAAATTAATATCCTCTCGTATAGTGGAGAGGATTTTTGATTTTAAGATTTTAAACTTTTTTGGATATGGGAGAAATCGAGATTTTCTGTTCATTAAATATTGCTATCCGTATTAAATTCACTATTTAGTAATATTTTATTCATAACATTATTCACACGAAACTCAACATTACCACTTCTATCCTTTAATAGGATCTTAGTTAATTCGCTAAAAATTATTTCTTTCTTTTTCATATATTTTATATAATATTTCTTTTTGTTAAATTAAGACTTTTTATTTATAAATCCGTATTACTTTTAACTTCCGGAGGGTCCCGTAGGAAT
The DNA here is from genome assembly GCA_942486065.2 of Calliphora vomitoria. Taxonomy (NCBI): domain Eukaryota; kingdom Metazoa; phylum Arthropoda; class Insecta; order Diptera; family Calliphoridae; genus Calliphora; species Calliphora vomitoria. Next base: position 104,310,415 of record OW818029.2, read on the forward strand.
GCGCAGCAAATTCAAGCAATTCAAATATGCACCTTCAAAATTAATGTATAAACAAATTACTATTATTTAAACTTGCTTTCATTTATTGTACATATTTTCTTGTTTTCAAAAAAAAATTTATGGTACAGTCCCGGCCAAAATAATAGCACTACAGAACCTTAAAGCAATTAACATGGGAAATATTTGTATTTCCATAGTAATTTTAATGAAATATAATATAAAATCGTTAATATATCTCTATTTATTCTATGAGTTTTATTTTAAAAATATTCACCTTTCAATCAATTATATGTTATTTTTGAAAAATACCTAGATTTTATGCAGTCAAAATAATAGCACCATCGTAAGAAATTATCGAAAAAATATAGAATATTTATGATTTCGTTTTAAAAAATAGTCATAAAATTATAATTTGAATTTATTCATATCGAATTGAGTAAAATTAACAAAAAAATATTTTCTAATTTTTTTAGTAAAAAAAAGTGGTGCATGTGAGCCCTAGTTTAAAAATTTATGGTTTCTGAACATAGAAATTAGCTGAATTCAGAATAAAAATATTTATAGATATTTGGAAATGGTATTAAAAGACATTGCGTTTAAATAAAAATACAAATTTTAGGTTGCGAAACCGCTTATTACATTTTAATCATAACACTTTTCGCCCACCGTTTCGAAAATCAGGCCTTTGTGTTCCCTACGGTGGTCAAAAGTGAAGACTAGTGTTGCAGTTATTCGCTGACCATTACGAGAACAAAATTTAAATTATTTAAATCCTAGAAAAGTTTCACCAATAACAATATAACATCCTCTATTAAAGGTAAAATTTCAAAAGTCGCATTACCATTCTTCAACATTCAAGTACCAAAATACTTTTTGGTTAAATAATTAAAAAAATTATATTGTTTGATATCAGTATTCTATACAATGTCCTCTGATTTCCAATTTCTACCAAAATATATTGAATATGTGGAATAAATAATTCAATATTATATGATAAAATGCTTGATAAAATCATACTCAGATATAAATCAAAGAAATTATGACTTTAGGAATGATCTCTGGAATGATAAATTTTTATAAATTTGGGTTTCAAGCTAAAAGGTCAATGTCGTGACACAGGATGCGATATCCTAAAACAGAATTTTATTAAAAATACATGGTCAAGAGTGACAAAAAGGGTAAAAGGAAACCAAAAACATTTAAGAATGTATTTTGGGGAATGAAAAAATATATTTGGCATACAAGTTCAATACAAAAATTGCAAAATAAAAACAACAATATTTTAATTTTAATAATAACGTGTTAAGAACATTACAAACCATAATAATTGTTACTTAATTCAATTTTGTCCTGGTTAGTTTTTGTTTATTTAAATCGATTTCTATTTTGGTGCTTTTTTTTTGACTGATGAATTTCTTAGGTATTTATATATTATGTAGTTTTACATCTAATATTTAAAATTATTTTTAATGTTTGAAAGTTTATTGAATTATGTATAAAGTGATACAAAAACAACAAAAATCAATTTAACAGTTTTAACGTAATATTATTATATCTAAATATGAATGTCGTGGTGCTATTATTTTGACCGCAGCTGTATATTTTCCATTTGCTTGTAATATTTTTTTCGATTTAATATATTAATATTTTTTATATTAGTTGCAAATGAGATTCTTATTAATTTTTCATTAAAAGGTTTTTCGGGAATACAAAATTAATATTTTAGTAAGATTTTCTTATGCTAAATTCCCAATTTTATTGATAAATTCACTGAAATTTATTGTTGGGGGATAAGCTAGTTTCTATACGCATTTCACTGGTTTCTTAGGCCAGATCATCATGGAACCATTTCCCAAAAGGCTTTAGAAAAACTAAAGATATAAAAAATAAAACTATAGAGAGAATGAGAATTACAGACACTCAAGCTCTGTTTGTAAAAATATCAAAGCTTAAACAAAACACTAACCATAAACAGTGATTTTATCTTTTCTTACATTCTGTACTACAATTTTGGTTGGTTTTTTGCCGACACAATCTGTAGTGTGTAAAGCTAAGTACTCTGTTCAAAATTTCGTGCGAACTGCTGTCAAACTACATACAGTCCCGCACAAAACTATTGGCACAGCAATACTTTTCGACTTTATCACTATTTTAAAGCCATTTCAAATAAATTATTGGAAACAAAATTTTGGTAATAAGTACCTTCAACACTGATTTTATGAATATTATTGTTTTTTTATTTAAATACACAGAACATAACTTTTATAATACATGTAATTGAAAAAGTCATAATTTTGCCACACAAAAGTTTTGGCACACTCAGGCAGCAATGTCGTTTATGGTTGAATTTTTTGAGATCTGGCAACGATACCAAAACAATGACTTTTTATAAGTCATAATATGTCCGTTACTTCTAACAATGCGACATTTTTCTTAAAAAAAAAATAAAAATTAGCTTTCGAGTACCAAAATGAGCTCAAAACAGAAAGAAACCACAGAAGCTCAGCGCAAAATAATACTACACATGCATAATCAAGGCAAATCGTACGCTGAGATAGGCGAAATAATGGAAAGAAGTCGTTTCACAATTCGAAGTATTGTTAATCGCTTTAAAGGGGATACAAGCTTCAACAGTGCTAATCGAACAGTCCGTCCTAGAGCTTTAACTGGTCGCGAATGCAAGCAAATAGTCCGAAAAATAAAAGTAAATCCCAAAAAAACATCGACCGAAATTGCGGCTGAAGTTAAACAGGAATTTGGTAAGACTATTCATCCCATGACCGTGCGGAGAGTGCTGCAAGAGGCTAATTATAGTGCACGAGTTGCTAGGCGTAAACCACTTGTTTCATTAATCAACCAAAACAAGCGATTAGACTACGCAAGAGAATTTAAAAGCAAACCTGTTAGTTTTTGGGATGAAGTACTATTCTCGGATGAGAGTAAATTTAATATTTTTCGCTCAGATGGCCGCACCAAAGTGTGGAGAAAGCCCAATACGGCATATGAAAAACAAAATCTTGCTCCCACAGTCAAACATGGTGGGGGTGGTGTAATGGTGTGGGGCTGCATGTCGTCTGCGGGTGTTGGTGAGTTGGTTTTTATTGAGGGTACTATGGACAGATTCGTTTATTTAAATATTCTCAAAGAAAACGTTAAAAAAAGTGCCGAAAAGTTGAATTTACCAACTACATTTACATTCCAACACGACAACGACCCCAAACATTCAAGTCATGACGTGCGTATGTGGTTAACCTACAACTTGGTACATGTTCTACCACACCCACAGTCTCCAGATCTCAATCCTATTGAGCATTTGTGGGAGGAACTCGATAGACGGGTCAAAAGACGGTCAATTTCAAACAAATTTCTATTACAACAGGCATTGAAGGAAGAGTGGATCAAAATTGGGGAAGATATAACCAAAAATCTAGTGCATTCTATGCCAAAACCCTTGAATGAGGTTATTAAGCAAAAAGGCTTGCCCACAAAATACTAAATGTAGCTTATTAGATTAAAATTTTTAGATTTTAATCTTTGGAATTAAATGTGCCAATACTTTTGTGCGAGAAAATCGTGACATATTTTTGTTAAATGCATTATAAAAGAATTAAAAAAATAAATGTTGATGTAAAACCACATGTATTAGTTAATTTATTGGATAAGCTAATTACAAAAGCATTTCTTTTACTTGTTAAAAATTTCCTGCCACAGTGATGGGGATATAGGTTCAAGAAACCTTGCTGTGCCAATAGTTTTGTGCGGGACTGTATAAAATATTTGGAATGAAATATATGCGAAATAATTTCGCAAAAGCAGTACTCTGTTCTTATTGTGGAAAACATGTGAAATACATCTGGCAACTTTAATTTTTCACACGAAATAACATAAGCAGCACTTCCTTCGCACGAAATTAAAACCAACAGCTGATCATTTGTTGCATATAAAATTTTTCGCATGAAAAAACCATAATTTTTCGCATATATGAACAGAGTACTAGGCTTAAGTGAGTAAAGAAAAAATTAAACAAATTGCTTTATTGTTTTCGCAAGAATATCAATATAAAGCAAGTTGACAGTTTAGTCTTGATGTACGGGCACCTGCAAATTTATCATTAAAAGGTTATTCGGGAATACAAAATTAATATTTTAGTAAGATTTTCTTATGCTAAATTCCCAATTTTCTTAATAAATTCACTGAAATTTATTGTTGGGGTATAAGCTACTTCCTATGCGCATTTCACTGGTTGCTTAGGCCAGATCATCATTATACCCTCCACCACCACAACTGGTGAAAGAGGGTATATATAAGTTTGTCATTCCGTGTGTAACATTGAGAAATATTCATGTGAGACCCAACAAAGTATATATATTATTGATCCTTATGAAATTCTAAGTCGATTGAGCCATGTGCGTCTGTCTGTCTGTGTAAAACACTCTCTCGTCCAAAATACATAAGTAAAATTAATGAAATATATACCAAAATCTTTATAATTTTTCCAAGCAGTTTGGTATTGAAAATCAGCAAAATCGAATTGGTAGAACCAGGGTTATGGATCAAAATGTAAGACAACCTCCAAAAGTTTTGATAATTTTCACATGCTTTTTTTCACTTTTGATATGATAAAAGAACAAATTGTGCTGAAAATGGTAAGAATCGCTCCATAATTTCTCCTAGCCCCCATACAAATATCTCCCGAAATATGGAGCTATGGTATATAAATTCCCATAGAATTGCAGTATCCGTACAAAATTCAGCACAACTAAGTTTTGTGCAAAGAGAAATCGCGACACCAATTTTTTTTTTGCCGGGCACTATTTATCCATAGCGCCCAAATAAAGTTCACTTCCGAAAATCACTTAATTAAACATAAATATCTACTATATATCGCTATTACGTTGAAATTCAACGAAATCCCTCGCTGTAGGGAATTTTATGAAGATCGGACTATAATTGGTTATAGCTTGCATATAAGTACCTCTTCCAAAAAAAACATAAATTTTTATAAATATCTGAAAAATATCGTTGTGGAATTAAAATTTTACGGAGATCGGTAGTATTTATTCACAAATGATAATACTAGATTTTATGAATATCGGTCCATATTTGACAATAGCTACCATATAAGGTCCATATCCGAAAATAGCTGAAATACTCATAAATCTCTTTCAAAACGTTCTATGAGGTTAAAATCTATCTATATATGGGGGATTTCACGTCAAGTGAACCAACTTTTGAAATCGATGTCTTCCGATCGGGATGAAATTTGCACCAATGTTAGTTCTATTGGATAGTTATTCGGACACAATTTTTCAACAAGATCGGTCAAGAACTCTCTGAGTTATAGGAGGTCAAAATTTGACATTTTGGCCAAACAGGTGTTTTTTCTTATCCATATAACTTATTACCTATTGTTCTTAGCAAAATGTGTCCCAAATAGTTTAGATAGCTATTTATGCAATCTTCCGAAAAAAAAAATTAAAAAAATAAAATATTTATGACTTTTTTTAAAAAAAATCAAAAATATTTTTGACTTTTTTTTCAAAATGGGCCCTTTTTATTTTTTTTAAGAAAGCTCAGGTCTTTTCCTAAGCGACCTATATGGTCGGTTAGTTGGATGCGAGTGGGATATCTGTCAAAAAAAATATTTTGTAACTCAAGATATAAAATTTTTGACTTTTTTTGCAAAATCAAAAACTTTGTTGACTTTTTTTAAAAAAATGGACCCATTTCTTAATTTTTTTTTTTTACTCAAAAGAAAGCTTAGGTCTTTTCCTTTAAAACCTTTTTGGTCGCTTAGTGGGATGCAAGTGGGATATCTATCAAAATAAATATTTTGTAACTCAAGACAAAGGTTTTTAAATTGATTTTTTTCTAAAACCTTAAAAATAAAAACCACCACAACTGACCGATAATAGCCACTGGAGGGGTGCAATGTGAAGCTGACCGCTATTAATTTTCCACCCCCAAAATTTGTCTGAGTTTTGTATCTTACGGCTTTTTTAGTTAATCCTATAGGTAGTTTTCAGCGCAATAATTCATATTCGTGATTGATTTTTGGAAGTGGGCCTTATATGGGAGCTATGTCAAATTATGGACCGATCACCATGAAATTAGGTGGTGTGATTAATGTCTATATGAAAGTTATTTATGTTGCATTTTATGTGTATACCAACAGTTTTAGGAGATTTATGCTCGTTAAAGTGATTATCGGAAGCAGGCATTATATGGGAGCTATGACTAATTATGGACGGATCATAATAAAATTTGGTGACATGAATTCCGTATATATAAAACTTATTTGGATAAAAACTTGTGTAGATACCTATATAAATTACACATTTGTGACCGATAAAGTCTACTTTCGGGAGGACATTTGTATGGGGGCTAGGTGAAATAATGGACCGATTTCAGCCAGTTTCAATAGGCTTGGTCCTTGGGCCGAACAAATTATATGTACCAAATTTTATCGAAACATCTTCAAAATTGCGACCTGTACTCTTCGCACAAAGTTTACATGGACAACCAGCCAGCCAGACGACGAACGGACGGACGGACATCGTTTAATCAACTCAGAAAGTGATTTTGAGTCGATCGGTATACTTTAAGGTGGGTGCTATACTAATATTTTTGGGCGTTACAAACATCTGCACAAATCCAATATACCCTCGCCACTATGGTGGTGTAGGGTATAATAAGTGATTTTTATTCCTGAGGTTAACATATTATGGGTATTACAGTATCGAGGCTATTAAATTTTAGTTAGGTATGTTACATACCATCGGAAAGGCTAATGTGTCTAGTTTCTCTGCGTAAGTCTAATTTTTAAGGTTTACACACAAATATGAAAAAAATCAAAATGGTGCATATGCTAAAAATTGAAAATCCTTTATCTTGAGTTACAAAACATTTATTTTGATAGATATCCCACTCGCATCCCACTAAGCGACCAAAAGGGTTTTAAAGGAAAAGACCTAAGCTTTCTTTTGAGAAAAAAAATAAATAAAATAAGGGTCCATTTTGGAAAAAAAGTCAAAAAAGTTTTTGATTTTGCAAAAAAAAAGTAAAACATTGTATGTCTTAAGTTACAAAACATTTTTTTGATAGATATCCCACTCGCATCCCACTAAGCGACCATATAGGTCGCTTAGGAAAAGACCTGAGCTTTCTTAAAAAAAATAAATAAAAAGGGCCCATTTTGAAAAAAAAAGTCAAAAATATTTTATTTATTTTTTTTAATTTTTTTTCCAAAGATTGCATAAGTAGTTATCTAAACTATTTGGGACACATTTTGCTAAGAACAATAGGTAATAAGTTATATGGATAAGAAAAAACACCTGCTTGGCCAAAATGTCAAATTTTGACCTCCTATAACTCAGAGAGTTCTTGACCGATCTTGTTGAAAAATTGTGTGCGAATTACTATCCAATAGAACTAACATTGGTGCAATTCATCCCGATCGGAAGACATCGATTTCAAAAGTTGGTTCACTTGACGTGAAATGCCCCATATATAAAAGTGAATGTGTGTCTGTATGTATGTATGTATGTATGTATGTATGTATGTTTATTATTATTAGTTTGGGATCTATAGACGGCTAAACGGCTGAACCGATTTGCTTGAAATTTTTACAGTATATTTATGTATGTCTGGAAGGAGCTATAGGCTACTTTTTGTTTTGAAATTTTAAGTGGACGTGGTACCTCCCATACAAAGTTAATTTTAAAAATCAAATATTTAGGAAACTATAATAGCTAAAGTCCTCAAATTTTGCATGAGCAATTCCACTGTTTGTTTAAATATTTGCGGCAAAAATGGGAGTAGTAGCCACAGAGGGCGTGGCACCTCCCATATGATGATAATTAAAAAAAATTATATATGGGAAACAATAAGATATATGGTACGGTTATTCTACCATCAATATTAATATTTAGGACAAGAATGGGCGGACTATCAATAGTGGGCGTGGCACCTACCATACATATTTTTTTTTATTTTTTTTATTGTATCTTTATTTACAATCTATTTTACAATATTAAGTAAATTATATAAAAAGGAAGTAATTAACTTACATTATTAGATTTCAGTAATTCTAATAACCTTATATAATATAAACTATTTACATTATTTATATATTTACAATATATAATATTATTATTTAATATGTACTGATTTCTCAGTATTAATATAAATTTTCCATTTTTTTAGCCATATATCTAGCATATCTAGTTCTCTATGTATTTTTGTTGAAGCTATAACAGGAGATTTATCTGACGATATTATTGCTGTGTCATCAGCATATGTTGCAATTGTTACATCTTCAATTAGAGGCATATCTGATGTAAAAATTGTGTATAGGATAGGACTTTATATGACAAATTTTAGAAGATTCATCATTTACCTTTACATAAAACGTTCTTTTATATAAATAAGATTTGACTATTAAATACATTGGTGTTGGTAAAAAAGATTTAAGTTTAAACAAGAGACCTTGATGCCATACCCTATCAAAAGCCTGTTTAACATCTAAAAAGACTGCGGAGCTATACAACCTTCTTTCAAAAGAGTCAGTAATTATATCAACTACTCTGTGGATTTGTTCTGGAGTTCCATGTTGATGGCGAAATCCAAATTGGTGTTCCGGAATTATGGTTTCTTTTTCCAAAAGTGGTAGCAGTCGATATGAGAATAGACGTTCAAACAATTTTGAAAATGTAGGCAGCAAACTAATAGCCCGGTACGAATTTATTTCATTTTCTGGCTTATTGGGCTTATGAATCATAATGATTTCCGCACATTTCCATTGTGTAGGAAAATAAGATAATCTCAATATGGAATTAAAAATTATAGTCAAAAACAGTATGGATTTTTTGGATAAATTCTTAGCTACTATTGAGTTGATTCCGTCATATCCTGGAGATTTCGTATTATTCAGCTTGATAATTTCTTTTTTCACTTCAGATGGAGAATATGATTTGATTGGAAAATTCATTTGACATGCAGAATCCAAGAAGTTTACTATATACCTCTCACTGTTTGAGTTTGTAACTGGAAATTCTTCAAAAGTTTTTTCCAAATGCTCAGAAAATGCATCAGCTTTTCTTTTATTAGTTTTACACCAAGAACCATGTACGTCTTTTATTGGAATATTTCTTTTAGTTGGCCTTTTCAAATATTTTGTAGCTTTCCATAGACTGTGTTCACTATTGTTATTATTTGTGTTAAGTTTTCTTAAGTAGTTTGCAATTTCTTCATTTCTGAACTCTGCTATACGTTTTTTTAGATAATTTGCAGCACAATTGTAGTTAGTTTTGTCTAATGGGTTTCTACTTGACTGCCAAATTCTTCGGAGCTGTCTTTTGTTTCTTATTAGATTTCTAATTTCGGCTGATACGAACAACTGTTGTCCATTTGTTTGTTTAATTTTAGGTGTAGATAGAAATGCAGCCTCATGAATAAGATGTGTGAACTTTTCTACTTCAAAATCAATTTCTTCGCCAGATTTGATGGATACATTTAAATTTAAATTTAAATTATTGTCACACCAATTTTGGAACTATTTAATGTCCGTTTTATGTGAGAACCAATTCGAACTTTTGCAAAAGGTTTTTAGCGAGGTATTATAATTTAAAATAATAGGGGTGTGGTCTGAATTTAAATCATTACTATCCATTATGTCAAGTAGATGATTTGAAATGCCAGAGTAGATAAAAAAATCAAGTAGATCAGGAATTTTGTTGGGATCACTTGGCCAATAAGTGGGTCTACCTGTAGATATAGTTTTGTAATTATTTACATTAATACATTTATATAATTCTCTTCCTTTTGGATTAATAAGCCTTGAGCCCCACCATGGATGCTTTGCATTGAAGTCGCCTCCTACAATAAATCGGCTTCCTAAGGTTTTGAAAAAATTTGTGTATTCCTGCTGTGATGGGTTATGTCTTGGTGGAAAGTATATTGAGTAAATTGAAACATCTGTGTTATTACAGTTGATTTGGATTCCACTTGCTTGTATTGACGGTTTCTTCACTGCATCTAAAATAATGTATTTAATACTCGACTTTACCAACACTGCTGATCCAGCATGAGCTTTCCCAACAGGATGCTTTGCTTTAATGAGATCATATCCATGAATTTTAAAATAACTTTTTTCAGTAAAATGAGTTTCTGAGATCAAAAGTATATCTATAAAATTTAATTTAAGAAAAATTTCAATTTCTTTTACATGACTGGAAGCACCATTAGCATTCCATGTTGAAATTCTTAAATTTATTTGCATAACTTCGTAATTAGGACTGTTATAAGATTCATTAGCTTATCTAGCATAGCTTCTAGTCTTACCATAACATCGTTATTGTTATTATTGGTGTTGTTGGGGTTGTTGTTGGGGTTGTTGTTGGTGTGATTGCCTGTAACAGCTTGTGAGTATGAGATGTTTCCAAATTCATTATTGTTTGTTGGATTTCTTTGGGAAAAATTCTGACTTTGGTTATTTTGTTGATTACGGAATCTAAAATTAATGTTTCTTTTCTTATGAATAAGTTCCTGATATATTCTACATCCTTTATAGCTTGCTGTGTGGTTTTCTAAGCAGTGCACACATTTTGGGGGCGTATTAATATCCTTGGTACATGATGTTAGGTGATCACTTCCACACTTTACGCATTTATAAGGCCTTTTGCAATAAGTTTTGGAGTGTCCAAATTCCTGACAACGATAGCATTGAACAAGATCATCCGTTTGTTTTGGTGGTTCAATAGATACAATAGCATTGCTTAAGTGTTTTATTTTATAAACATCTTTATTATTAGTATTTGGGTCTAAGTCTACAAAGAATATAGAAAGTGGTTGCTTTGTAATTCGGCTTTTGATGTTAAAAACATTTCTCACTTGATGACCTAACGACAATAACTCAGCTTTTATATCCACAACTGGAGTTGTATGATGAATACCCTTAATCACAATTCTGTAAGCTCGTTCCTGTTTTAGTTGATAAGTATGATAGCAAATATTTGTTGATTCTAAATGTTTAACTACTTTTCTATAAGACTCAGTGTTTTTAACCATTAACCTAATCTGACTATCTCTCATTGACTTATAATTAAATTCATTACTAGATATGACCTTAGATATACATTTAATCATATTATTTATATTTTCTACAAAAGGGATGTATATAGGCGGAGGTTTAGGTGTTCTTTCTTCATTTTCTTCTTGAGTTTGATTTGTATTATCAACATCATCGTTAAGTAATGCAAACTGATTTGCATTAGATATACTAGGCTCACTAGACAGGTTTGGTTTTTTACATAAATGCATATTGGGTGATTTTGTCAACAGTCGCTTGTTGTTGTTTTCTGGTACTTGCTGCCAAATACCATCACTTTCATCATTGTCTTCTTCACTTAATGTAGGCATGTTGTTGTTTTTTGTTTATTGTTTTTAAATGCTTTGGAATTTCTTGTTTTTTTTTTTTTTTTTGTTAAGGAATGTAATCCCTTTGTTTTTAAAGTTTAAATTCAATTGAATTTGTTGTTATATTTTTAAGAAAATAATAATATTTGCGCACAGTATAATTTGTGTCCATTCACTGCCACAGTCAAATAGAGACTCCTACCATACATATGATGACAAATAATAAATAGGGAAAGCTATATCATCTATCAATATTAATATTTAGGACAGAAATGCGCTGACTACCAACAATATTAAGTAAAGGTTAAAATTTGTATACATTTGAAACCCTTATCTATATATAAAAGTGAATGTGTGTTGCATGTAAGTATGTATGAAATATATAACATTTCCATCTGACTTCTGCAGCATGACGCAATCTATAGAAGAGTTAATAAATTGCGTTTTACCCAATATCGGACAAAATTTTAAAAACAAGCAATGGTTATGTGAACGCGCGTTACTGGCAGCCAAAAATATAGACGTTAACTCCATCAACATAGATTTTAATAACTTAATAAATATATTTCGGGTAGCGAAGCACACCGGGTTTTAGCTAGTATATATATAAAAATGAAATGGTCATGTATGTAATGTCATCACGTGAGAACGGCTGGAGCTATTTGGATGAATTTTTTTTATTCGATTTGAAATGTTCAGGAGATGGTTTGTAAAAAAAAATTCAAGAAATCGGAAATTTAAATTTGTAATATATTGCCTCCTTTTCTCTGTTCACTTCTCATTTTTCATAATAAAATATTTTTTTTTGGAGAAACTTGAAGAACTTACATTAGTAAATAGATAACGGGTGAAGACGGTGCGGTCAGCTAGTTTTATATAAATATTTGCCATATATACGAAAAACGATGTGTTGAATTTTATGAAGATCGGCCGATAATTGGTCATTTCTCCCATATAAGTACCGATTACGAAATACACATTAACCTCTATAAATATTTTAAATATATCAATATCAAACAAAAATTGTATACAGATCAATATATGTATCCGAAAATCGTACTACTGGGTTTTGTGAATATCAGTCCATGTTTGACCATATTATGTCGTGTAAATAACGTTGCACAGTGGGGCAGAATCAAAATTTTTTGGAAATAAATTCGGCATTTCTAAACGGGGCCATCCGATCGGGATAAAATTTGACGCGGCGCTATGGGGGCTCAAAGTAGGCTACCTTCGACATGTAAAATCTTTAAACACGTGCCATTTTTTTGATTCCCATCCGATTTTTAAATTTTTGGGATTGCAAATATTAGGAACAATTTGGTCCACATTTTTTCCGAACTAATTTTGTTGCCGGCCTTAGGCCGGGCGCTAAGGTTTTCTCCTCTGGAGTGTATCAAAAACCGGCTTTGCTCAGAAAATATTATTTTTACTCTGGTGAGAAATGAAAATCTGTTTTCTGAAATATTATAAAACCTTTCAGCAACGAAAGAAATCTTTTCTGAGCGAAGCCAGATTTTGATACACCCCAGAGGAGAAAACCATAGCGCCCGGCCGAAGGCCGGCAATGTAAAAAACTTTTCTGAGCGAAGCCAGTTTTTGATACACCCCAGAGGAGGAAAACTTCGCGCTATGCCCGCAATGCAAAAAATGTTTGGTGAGCGAAGAATAATTCCACCATTGTAGTTCTTTATTTCATTAGGAGTTAGATTACATAAATAAATTGCTTCGGATTGGGAATTGTTTCATTTCAATTAGGATTTATTTCATTGGGAGCTATTTCGCTTTTTATGGGACTAGTATTTTTAAAATTATGAAACCGCCGATTATTGGGAGTTATTTTATTTTACCCTTTGGTAGTTATTTCATTTTTCAGGTTTGTGAATTATTTCATTTTTGATGGGTGTTATTTCATTGCAAGTTATTTCACGGTACCTTAAAGGCTACATTTTATTAAAAATTTTGAAGTGGGCGAAATGCCACGCCAACTTTAAAAATAAGAATACAGCTCCTTCCTTGCACTGGACATGTTAAACTATAAATGAAATAAAAATCGTTGAGGCAAAAAGTGGCAGCTAATTATTTAAAGATTAGAAAGCTAAATCTATATAGATGACGACAACATTAAAACTTAAGCTTAACTCTGTTAAATTACCATTTTAAATTCTAATAGAATTTGGACATTGAACAAAAATTTCACATTTAAAACACACATATACATAATTGCATTTTTTTTTCTAAACAAAACATATTTTCTGAAAAATTAAAACAGTAATTTTTATACCCTTATAAAATCTGTCTGTCTGTCTGTCTGTCTGTCTGTCTGTCTGTCCGTCTGTCTGTTGAAATCAATTTTCTGAAGACCCCAGTTATCTTCGGTTTCCAAATCTTCAGACATGCTTTCGAGAAGTTTGCTATTTAAAATCAGCAAAATCCGTCCATTGATAACGGAGATATGAGCAAAAATCCGAGACAACCTCTGAAAATTTCATCAAAAAAAGACAATTTATTGTATGATTTGACAAAAAAGCATCAAAGCGTATGTGTCGATGTGTGTTGGTTATTTCTTTGCGTATTTTGTTTTTATAAAGCTAAATTCGGCTGTGCCGAATCTTATATACCTTTCACCTAAGTATACATATTGACGTACATTGTCTTTACCCATGCAAAACTCTTCATATAGCAACAACAACAAGAAAAAATCATAATATTATATCAGATGCAATTGCAAAACATCCGATATTCATATTCACAGGTTGAGTGCTCACTGATAACTAACCAAATAAACACAACAATTATTTTCACAATTGTATGTTGAAAAAATAACAACAAACAACAACAAAAATTAAAATAAATGAAATTATGCATGCGTGTGTTTGATTTATAATTCTTATTCATTTCATCTCATTCCACATTGTAGAACAGATGTGCGCAAAAGTAAATTATCTCACCAACACATTCAATTCTTTATTTTGTTCAGTGCACCTACATACAAACAAATACAAAAACTGAAAAAATAAAGAAATAGTCATACACCCGTGCTCATGCGTTTTTTTAATTGTTTCGTTGAGTCACAAAGTATACAGAGGTGTTAAATTTGACGTTTCAAAAACTCAAAATCAGATGAAAGGGCAGTTCTCTTAAAAAAGGATAGCAAATATTTTATACTACAATATCAGTGATGTGTTAAAGCAAAATGCTATATACAACGCGAATATGGTAGACAAAGTAATGTAATCAAAACAAACAAATAACCAAAACAGAACAATGAAAAGGGCAGTTTATAAAGAAAGAGACGAATAGAAAACGAGATTATTTTCTGTCTCGTGACGCCTCTGTATACTCTGTGGTTGAGTGGTCAACGACCATAAAGAAATAAACACAGATGGCGACATGACTCTCTTAAAAAAATTCTCTTAGGCTCTGTGACGTCAACATTGATTGAAACTGATTGTATTATATGAAAATTGTATGTGATTTATAATGGAAAAGTCAATAATTATGTTTAAAAGCTATTTATGTTTAATAAAATGAAATGTTTTTAGGTTTTATGTTATTAGACATATTTTACTTTATTAATTTTCAATATTTTTACTATATTTTAAGTAAAGTCATTATTTTTTATATTTTCTTTTTCTTGATGTCGTACTATCTCTGAGTTCTTTATTAAGTTTTCTTATTTTGAAGTACATTCTTGATCGAAAAAATAAAGTTTTTACTTTTTCATCACATTCGATGTGGTGAGCCTGTTCCAATAGAGATTTTATAACACTGTGATTGGTAATAAAATACCGATTTAACTATTTTTTGTAATGTACAAATCTTCAAACCAAAAATTCAAAAAATAAATTATAATTTTAGTTTCGCTGCTCATAACTTACCCATTTCGAATTGTAAATTGTTTTCAAAATCTTCGGTTTTGAAATGCGCCATACAAATCTTGGACGTTTTAACGTTAATTTTTTTATTGCTGCAACAAAAACTTAACTATTGCTTTAACAAGATAGGATATGATGGAAACTTAAAAAAACTTATTGCACACGATTTTGATTTTTTATTATTATTATATTGCAATTTTTGACAGCACACCACATTTTAATTAATTTTTTTTATTTATTTTTCACTATTTGTTTTGAAATTTCATATAAAATGTAAGTATTTTACATTCAAAACATAAGAAAACAATCAATGTTGACGAATAAAGAGTAAAAGAGTACACTAAAATAACGGTATCGTCGATGTCGCAATCTTGTTTATTTCATTCATGGTCAACGACTACTAAATTGTAAGAGAATAAAGGGTGGATTAGCCGACCGTAATGTAATGTAACCTTAATGGAACGGAACAGCTGATCGTATCTATTGTGTGAAAAATGGTTAAAGCAGTTATAGTGAGAAAATGTAACGTAACTCTTACGTCTGAACCTGTTAAAAACAGAATTTATTTACGTTTCTACGTGACATTTACTAACGGTGTTGTCAACTTGTTAATTAAAGTCTTGTATAAAAATACTTATTTTGCACAGAACGCTTAAAAATATTTTCAATGTACTAAAAATGTTTTAAATATTTCAATAATAAGTATAAAAAAAACAAAACTTTGTAATGTTATACAAATTAATTTAATTTATACAAGTATTTATAAAATGTATACTAATAATCGGCGAAAGTATTTAAGTTTCAAAATATTAAATTAATATTTTGTATACACAAATCAACTATACTTAGGGCCATTAATACAACTTGCCTTTATGTTCGAAATAGTAAAAAAATTTATAATGGCCCTTAGTATAAAGTACAATACAATATTAATTAATTTTTAAGTTATCGGACCTTAAATAAATAAAGTTTGTATGACAAGGTAATAAATAATATTTATAATTGTCTCCTAATGGACAATAATGATGAATACATTATGTGTAAATAAATACGGTTTATATGTAAGTACTATTACCAAACAAAGTTTAATAATCTTTTTTAAAATCGCTTGAACAGTATTTAAAACAATTGTGTTGATAACACTTTCAAACAGCTGTTTAAATTTTGAAAATTTCAATCAGCGACAAGCGCGAAATTTTAAAGAAAAACTTAAAATTAAACAAAACGTATTAAATTTATCTTTATTAGAATGACAACGAATAATTGATTTTATTGGTACAGGACAATGAAAGTTTATACAACAAATATAGTTCCGGCTATATTTTGTTTGTTTATGTCAAAAACATATGACACGTTTTTAATGTTCTATAATCGCACTAAAGTCTTACGTTAAGTCAACATTACGGTTACATTACATCAACGGTCGGCTAACCCAGCCTTAAGAATACGTGTGATTTGATTTTGCAAAATTGTGCTATGGGCTGTGCACCATTGTTGTAGAATGTTGTTGTTGGGTGTGTGTGGTGTTTACATATGAAAGAGATGCTCATATGAAAACTCATTATAAACAACTCCCTCTTTATATATACCCTTGACTCTCATGGTGGTGGGTATAAAAACAAAACAAAATACGCAAAGAAATAACCAACACACATCGACACATATGCTTTGTTGCTTTTTCGTCAAAGCATACAATAAATTGTCTTTTTTTGATGAAATTTTCAGAGGTTGTCTCGGATTTTTGCTCATGTCTCCGTTATTTATGGACGGATTTTGCTAATTTTAAATAGCAAACTTCTCGAAAGCATGTCTGACAGAACTATTGAAGATTTGGATCCCGAAGATAACTGGGGTCTTCAGAAAATTGATTTCAACAGACAGACGGACACACAGACGGACATGGCTTAATCGACTCCGCTATCTATAAGGATCCAGAATATATATACTTTATAGGGTCGAAAAATTATATTATGGAAATTACAAACGGAATGACAAATTTATATATACCCTTCTCACGAAGGTGAAGGGTATAAAAATGTATGAATATAACAAACCTTCAAATGGAAGAAAATAAGAATATTTATTGTTATTCTTGGCAACACTTATATCATATACCGATGTTTTCAAAATTTCGTATTTATCACCTGTGTAGTGTAGTGAGTACAACGTTGACTAGCAATCGGATGGTTGTTGGTTCAACTCGTGGCTGCGACTTATATTTTTTTTTTATTATTTTATTTTTTGTTTGTAAATACCTAATTCTATAAATAACTACTAACAAACCAACTTATTTCCGGCCAAAATATAAAGGATTATTTTTGGGACATCTTCCATTAGAATAATAAGTAGTCTATAGTCAAATTTCTCTTATTATTCGGCTTAATTTTTTATATTTCTGTGTTTTCATTATTTTTACGATAGTTCCAGCTACAAAAGGTGAAGATAACGAAGAAAAAATTGCAAATAAACTTTATCGATTAAAAAAACACAACTTAAATTATTGTCGCTAAAATAACGAACAAAAAACTGCTTAAAGTAACAGCGGACTTCAACCGACAGCGAATATCGTTAAAAATGTTACTGAATAGCAAATTCGATAAATTTTCGTTATATTTGTTTTAACGATGCGATTATCGTTATAAAAGTTAGTGTATCGCACTACTGGCCTGCAAAAGCTCCTAGGCAAATTTTTTATATGAAAGCCAAATTTTAAAGTAATCCTTTGTGATAACTTCGAAATCGATGGAGAATATTTTGATAAGTGAATATATGGCTATATGCCTCTCAAGTAATACAGATAAAAATATTCTTAAAATTATACACGTCGTCGGACAGAATTGATTTTCATTGGTCAAAACATAAATTTTGCCATTATTTAGTAAACTTATCAAAACTAAGGTAGCCAAATTACTGTAAGGTGTTATAAAATATTTTTTAAAGTACTATATTTACGTCAAAATTTAATTTTAGAGGAAAGTAACTTTTAAGGATCAAAAAATACCTCGCCCACATAAAGTTGAAAGAGTTCTCTTTAATCCTATATATGATTTTATAAACGCCCAGACCCGCCCGTACATATTTTTAAATATTAAAATTTTTTCTCCAAATAACGCTCTCTATATTATTTATGACATTTTATTTTAAATCTTTGTAGTATTTTTCATTTTACCTGCTTATATTTATGAGTCTAATATACGCGAACCCTTAACTATGGGAGTTCAAGAAGTTATCGGCACATTAAAAAAATACTAAAACATCTCAATCGTTTCAAAGTAACAGAGTTTTGGCCGATGAAAAACAATTCTGAGCAACTGTGCGTCCCAGGCAAGAATACAACATGTATTTTGAATGCGTCATTGATGCAAATAATAAAATACTCGAGCAAAAATTTAATGGTATAATTTGAGAACAAGAGCAAGTATGAAGTATACAAGGAAGGTTCCAACAATTTGTATGTTCTTAAATTGTTTACTGGTTCAACATTTTCAGTTAATTTTTGTCATAATATTCCTGCCAATTTATATAAGTAAATATATAAGTTTTAATTTAGCCATAAAAATGGCTATATGAAAATAAAAAATGCTAAAAAATGGCTAAGGGCTAAATTAATTTTTTAGCTTGATATTAATTTTTTAACAAAGAAGCAATTAATTGTTTTTGAAGCAATGTATCAATGCTAGTGCAGCTATTTAAAGAAAAAAATATGCCGTTATGTACTATGGACACTTGTCAACAAATTACCAAACAAAAAATTTGCTTTTGAAACATTTAAAAAAATGACTTTTTTCCGGCTAGATTGAGCATTTGGACCACTGTGCGTGGACCAAATAGCCAGTGCAATTGAACTGACTTTAATTTTATTTGTTTAACCTAGGCTTCAATATTAAACGGCGATCAAGACAGATGCCGAGATATCTCACATGGCTCTGTTCTGGAGTTTTGATATTATTTATCTGTATGGAATGACAACTTTCTCGTCTTAGAGTAAATGTGACGTGAGTACATTTTGTTGCATTGACTTTTATCTTCCACTTGTCCAGCCATTTTTCCAAATCGCTTTTGTATAAATACAAAAGCGGTATCCGCAAATGTAGATGTTTGAGTCAGTGCTCTCGTAGGCATATCTGCAGTATATAAACAAGTAAGAAAGTATGGTCGGTCAAGCCCGACCATATAATACCCTAAACTAAGTAAATGAACAAAAACATTTTTCTTTCAAAATTTCGATAATTTATATTCGTGAACGATTTTCGGAAGTGGGCCTTATATGGGAGCTATGACCAATTATGGACCGATCACCATGAAATTAAGTGGTGCAATTAATGTCTGTATGAAAGTTATTTATGTTGCATTTTATGTCTATACCAACATTTTTAAGAGATTTATGCTCGTTAAAGTGATTATCGGAAGCAGGCTTTATATGAGAGCTATGACCAATTATGGACCGATCACCATGAAATTAAGTAGTGCAATTAATGTCTGTATGAAAGTTATTTATGTTGCATTTTATGTCTATACCAAAATTTTTAAGAGATTTATGCTCGTTAAAGTGATTATCGGAAGCAGGCCTTATATGGGAGCTATGACTAATTATGGACCGATCATAAGAAAATTTGGTGACATGAATTTCGTATATATAAAACTTATTTGGAGAAAAACTTGTGTTGGTACCTATATAAATTAAACATTTATGACCGATAAAGTCCAATTTCGGGAGGACATTTGTATGGGGGCTAGGTGAAATAATGAACCGATTTCAGCCAGTTTCAATAGGCTTGGTCCTTGGGCAGAAAAAATGATATCTACCAAATTTTATCGAAATATCTTCAAGATTGCGACCTGTACTCTGCGCACAAGCTTTACATGGACAACCAGCCAGCCAGCCAGCCAGCTAGACGGACGGACGGACATCGTTAGACTAATATTTTTGGGCGTTACAAACATCTGAACAAATCCAATATACCCTCCCCACTATGGTGGTGTAGGGTATAAATATGTAGGAACGGCCCAAGAATACTTCCCTGTGGTACACCAGCGGATATTTTTCACGTGACAAGATCACATCTTTCGTTCTGATTTGGAAAAATCTTTCTTTTCTATAATTTTTAAGCAGATTATGTACATCTAATGATTTCGAGTATTAGCCCATCGTGCCAGAATTTATCGAAATCTTGAGATATGTCAATAAATAATGCCGAGCAATACTGCTTGCCCTCGAAGGTTTTCTGAATAAGAGTAGTTATGTACCTGTTCGATAGTACTATGCTTCCTTCTGAAACCAAATTGATGGTAAGAAAATGTAGTAACTGTGGTCAAAATCACAACGACGCCCAGTATTCCTACACATTTAGGAATAAACGATGGCTCAATATAAGAGTTTTAACTTTCCAAGCCTTCCCGATGCTGCTAGTGCTCAATATAGAAGTATCATAAAAAAAAGAGGGTGTACCATATACCACACCCTCTTTTTGTCGTATGGACATACGATTTGTTTTGATAATTGTCATTTATGATATTCTGTATTGAGCAGTAGAAGCGCAATTGTTTTCATTTTGATAACTGAATCCTCTTTTTCGTATGGGCATACAATTTGATTGGATAATTGTTTTTTATGATACTTCTATATTGAGCACTAGCAGCATCGGGAAGGCTTGGAAAGTTAAAACTCTTATATTGAGCCATCGTTTATTCCTAAATGTGTAGGAATACTGGGCGTCGTTGTGATTTTGACCACAGTTACTACATTTTCTTATATTACACTGTGCAACAAGAAAACCCAGCCTCAACAATTCCAACGGAAAATGAAAGTATACCATTAAGTAAAAAGAACTGCCAAAGGGTTTTGAAAAGTATTTCGAATTTCATTTTTATGGCCTCTTGAAGTTGGGCCATTTTTGACCATTTTTTTCAGAGTTACCATTTTGTTCACTGGAACCAATATAAATTTTTAAACTTTCACCAATGTTTTCTGAAAACTAATTTAAACGCATCAAATTGCATTTTTATTACATTCTTCTATTTGTTTTAAAAAAATGTTAAAACAAAAATAGAACAGTTGTGTTTCAATATTGTTAAATATAAGGCAGTAACGACTATGATATTTACTTATCTAGTTCATTTTATGTTCAACTAGCTAATACCCGGTGCGCTTCGCTACCCCCTCGAAGTAAAATGCATATTAAGTAAAGGTTTAAAAAAAATATTTATTTAGTAATTAAAACATACATTGTTTCTTTAATATTATTTCTTATTCTATTTTTTTGATGTACAATATATTCAGTCTATATATACAATTTAAAAATAATAAATTAATGAACTATTTGTTTCTTACTTTTAACATAATAAAGTCATCAATTATATTTCCTTTATGTAGGTATGTATGTATTTAAATAAATTTATTCTTAGTTTTTTTCAGCACTTACACGTATGTAAGGTCCTAGTATGAATACTTACTACAGTAACTCCGACAAAATTTGAAGACTTCAGATGTTGTAGTTTCACGACACATTAATTTTAATATGGATTTAAATGTTGTTCATATACAATTTGGGTACGAATAATCTATCTAAGATATATTTTTTTAATTCATTTTTTCGAAGAAAAAAGTATCTCATAGTTTATTGCAGACATACAGCAAGACGTAAAAATTTCATAAAAATCAGTCCAGCCATTTAGCATCGCACAGACAATATTGATAGTAAAGTTATTCTTTCAAAATGTTAGTACTTCAGTTATTACAGTTTTCAAGATATAGGAATTTAAATATTTATATTGATAGTATAGTTATGTATTAAATTTTTTCCAATATTAGGTGAAGTTCCATTATTTTCGATCTGTCAAATTCCAAAATATTCATATTGATACTTAATATGAGGACTATATCTGTTATAGTTTTCCAAATATGCAGTTTTTTGTCAAAAATATTTCTACTGAAACTAAAATTACTTTTACAAAATTTGGAAACTCTAATTGATATAGTTTCTTTGATACGCAGATTTTAGTGTATACTACATATGGGAAGTGACACGCCCACGTTTGCTGGTCCGCCTATTTTTGGTCATAATATTCATATTGAAGCTAAAGTTACTTGTACAAAATTTGGAAACTGTAACATGTATACTTTCCCTGATATGCAGATTTTAGTATTTACTGCATATAAGAGGTGACATGCCCATAATTGCTGGTCCGCTCATTTTCGTCCAAAATATTTCTACTGAAACTTAAATTACTTGTACAAAATTTGTAAACTCTATCTGTTATAGTTTCCTTCATACGCAGATTTTAGTATTTACTACATATGGGAGGTGGGAGTGGCACTTTTGCTGGTCCACCTATTTTTGGCCAAAATATTCATATTGAAACTAAAGTAACTTGTACATAATTTGGAAACTCTAACATGTATAGTTTCCCTGATATGGAAATTTTAGTATTTAATTCATATAGGAGGCACCACTCCCTCTTTTGCTGGTCCGCCCATTTTAGTCCAAAATATTTCAAGTGAAACTAAAATTACTTGTATAAAAATTGGAAACTCTAGCTGTTTCCTTGGTACGGACATTTTAATATTTACTACATATGGGAGGTGACCCGCCCACTTTTGCTGGTCCACCCATTTTTGTCCAAAATGTTTATATTAAATCTAAAGTTACTTGTTCTAAATTTGGTAATTTTAGCTGTTATAGTTTCTTAGAATTTCAGATTTTAGTATTTACTACGTATGGGGGGTGCCACACCCACTTTCGGTGGTCCACCCATTTTCGTTCAAAACATTCATATTGATACTAAAGTTACTTGTACAAAATTTGGGAACTCTAGCTCATATAGTTTACTTCACATTCAGATTTTAGTATTTACTTCATATAGAAGGTCCCACGCCCACTTTAGTTGGTCCGCCCATTTTTGTTAAAAACATTTGTATTGAAGTTAAAGTTACTTGTATTTAATTTGGTAATTTTAGCTGTTATAGTTTCTTAGAATTTCAGATTTTAGTATTTACTACGTATGGGGGGTGCCACAACCACTTTCGGTGGTCCACCCATTTTCGTTCAAAACATTCATATTGATACTAAAGTTACTTGTACAAAATTTGGGAACTCTAGCTCATATAGTTTACTTCACATTCAGATTTTAGTATTTACTTCATATAGAAGGTCCCACGCCCACTTTTGCTGTTCCGCCCATTTTTTGTTCATAACATTCATATTGAAACTAAAGTTCCTTGTACAAAATTTGGGAACTCTAGCTGATATACTTTTTGAAATATACGCATTTTGTTTTTGACTTGAAATAGGAGGTAATGTTGTATAAATGGGCGTGGCACATCGCCCACGTAAAATTTCAAAATCAAAAGTAGCCTATAGTTCCTTCCAGAGATACGGGAAGACATCGTGAAGATTTCATGAAAATCGGTTCAGCCGTTTAGCCGTCTATAAAGTCCAAACAAACAAACAAATATACATACAAACACACATTGACTTTTATATATATAGATGTTGTTCCTTTGTGTATCAGTCCTCCGGCAGCTGGATGTAGTGTATCCAATAGAGTATTCAAATAATCGGGTAACTTGTTTAATCGGTTAATCGAGCAAATAATTCATCGGGGCTTAGATTTAATTGGTTAATTTTAAATTATTCGATTAACCGAATAATTTCTATTTTAATTTTAAATTTTTAAAAAAACCAAGAATTTTCTGTTTAAGCATTTTATAAATAAAAATAACAAAATCATTAAAACGATACAAAACATAACAATTCATCAAAAAAAAATAAGTAATAGCGAAAGATCTAGGTATCAAAGATCATTTTTTTTATACACATGTGAGTTTTTTTAGGATTTTAGTGAGATCTTTTGAAATAATCTTTTAAAAAAAGAATATCATTGGAGTCCCTTTTGGAGTTTTTTAGATTGTGAATACTTTTAATAGTTTCTGATAAAAGACTCATTTTAGTTATGTCTTTAGTTACATCTATTATCATGTCGTCATGATTATAAATTGCCCAACTTCAAGAGGCCATAACAATTAAATTCGTACTATTCAAAACCCTTTGGCAGTTCTGTTTACTTAATGGTCTACTTTCATTTTCCATTGGAGTTGTTGAGGCTGGTGGCGATGACCCGAAATTTGTTGCACAGTGTTATTATCTGTTTTTGAGTGGGGACATTCTTCACTTTTATGAATATCTCCACATCTTACACAGACAGATGGTAATTTGCAGAATATTCTGGTGTGACCGTACTCTTGGCACCTTTGCGCTTAATAGGTTATTTTACAATTATTATGTGAGGAGATAGCTTAAAGCATATATTGGATGAGTGTGAATTTTTTACTTGGTTGAGAAATTTTATTCTTATTAATTATATTGTGAATGGACTTCACTTCATAACATTTAGACTCTAGGGCCTTTTTTATATCCTCAGTTGGCTCAGAATTATCTATACCTTTGATGACTACTGTAAAACTTTTACACTTTTCTTTTCTGGGAATCGAAATTATCGTCTATTATTCTGAAACTTTTTTCCGAGTAAGTTTGTATCTTTGTTTCGTGTATATTTCCTTTATGCATCGTGTATATTTCCTTTATGCGTAGAGACTACGTGGAAATTCTCCTTACCTACAAGTTCAGACAATTTATTCACCAACACGTTTGTAGAAGGTTCCTGTAAATCTGGTGGCTTATAGTCTTTTACAGGCTTTGCGGGGATTTTTTAACTTTCTTGATTGTTAAGAATTGCGAAACGAATTTGACTTACCGAATTTTTTTTCACCTGTTTCGGATTTGGTTCCAATTTCGAGGTCCTAACGGTCCATACCTGTTAGGATTTTTTCCATTGCCGCTGAGCTTTCTTTCACTTGTTGGAGAGTAAGAGAAACTCATACACAAAAACACAAACACTACACTCTTTATTTAAGGTTTTGTTTATGTTGTTGTTTTTTTTTAATTATTTTTGCTTTGCTTTTTTTTGTGATTGTTAATATTTGCATTAACAAATCGACAATTTATTTTTGGATGTAAAAATGAATATTAGATAGGTATATTTCTAAGTATTCAATTAGAGACAATTCGCTGTTACTTATTTTTTTTTTTTCATTTCTGTTCGCAATTTTTTTTTTTTTTTTTTTGTAAGAGCGATTTAAAACACGTCTATCCACTATGAGAATAACACTTACGTTGTTTTAAAAAAATGAAAGGTGTCTTGTTTCGATTAAAACAAAATAGTTCTCGGAAGTTTTCGAAACAGGATAAAAACTTAAAATTTGTTGTCGAATGATAAACGAAATATTAAAAAATTCTTATCTTTGGTTCATGGGCCGTGGACGTGAGCGATTTTATTTGAAACACGGCATGCGTTTTTTTTTTGTTTCAGAAATGTATGCACCAAATTTTTAGACTTTTGCGTGGACGATTTTGATAAAATTTCATTCTTATCTTAATTTTGTCCATATAATTCTCGGTGACAAATTTCAATGCTCTACGACCACTACTTATAATTTTTGCACAAAAATGTATATGAAATATTAAAAATGATTCCAAATGTTTGTTTTCATTCCTATTTGAAAGATTTGTATATGTGTAGAATCTACAAGAAGAAAGCTGCAAAAACATATAACTATATTTTATCTCTTATAGTTACGGTTGCCAGACGTGCAACGTGTGTCTAGAATCAAGAAAAAATGTCATTTGTCAAGCTAAAACAGAATTTTAAAAATTTGTCCATCAAATTGGGGGAAAAGAATTGTCGGAAAGAGCTATGGAAATTTGTATCCCAAGAATTATCAGATTCTGAATTGTTAAATGAAAAAGAGGTATGTATAGCAGAAGGACTATCAGAGGCTTATTTGTTTTTCATTCATAACATAATGCATGAATTTCATGCATCCATATTGGCTTTAGAAAACGATTCATGCACAATTTTGGACTTACATGGTATAATGGCTAAGCTAATGAATGCCCAAAATCAGCGCAATTGATTGTTTCTATGGTTGCAAAGCTAATGCTATTATTATTATTTGAGTGAAAAGGAAACTTTTGAGTTAGAAGCTAACCAATTTTTACAAAAGACCGTAAAATATTTAGAAAAAAGGTATGATTTTGTACAAAAATCAGTTTTTAAGCAAATTGCTGTTTTAAATATTAAAAACTCGTTGTCATGGAATAATTTAGCAGAGCTGCCAAATACTTTGAAAATATTAAGTTCAGATGATGAATGATCAGATTACAACTGCGTTCGGGAAGTCTTTGAAGAATTACCAAAACACATATCCATTGACAACAAATGGGCCAATTGCTTTACAAAATGTAATAAAAAAAATTAGAAAATCTGTATAAATCAAAATCATTCGTATTTTCAATAAGCAATGCTTATTGCGAAAGTACATTAAGCATTATGTACACCAAAGACAGAAATAGAAAATCGTTTGATCTCATAAAGGCAGAATTAATAATTAGACAAAATTTTGATGAAAATTTTAAA
Source organism: Calliphora vomitoria (assembly GCA_942486065.2). NCBI lineage: Eukaryota > Metazoa > Arthropoda > Insecta > Diptera > Calliphoridae > Calliphora > Calliphora vomitoria. The sequence goes on from OW818029.2 coordinate 104,337,183, forward strand.
AATTTTCGGCAGTATTTACTTACACCAGATGCTACGAGTTTGATTAAATCTGTTACTAGGAATACCAAATACATGTGGAAAAACAAATAATGTTTAAAGTTTACTTTGCTTTAATTTAAATATTTTGCAATGAAGGGACTATATTTTAAATGTTTGTTTTTTCAATTTGACTTTAATTTGTGTGTTTTCTTTAAGTTTTTGTTAATATGAAAAGTCTGAATTAAATTTAATTTTAGTACTCGTTTTTGTTAACAAAAAATTGTTTATGTAACAATGTATTTGTATGTTTAACTATTTTATTTGAAATACCCTTTATATAACCTCAAACAATGTAAAATATTCAAAAACGTACCAAATTAATTTAAATTAAATCAAATTAAAAAAATGTTATATAAGTTTTCTTTTAATTTAATTGAATTTTAAATTGTCAAGAAAAATCAAGTTTCTTTCTTTAATGTCAAGAAAAATCAAACTTTTTCTTCTGAATATTAAGCTTTTTGCCGATTTCAATCTGGCAAGCCTACTTATAGTTTACGAGATATTCACATTTGAAAATTATAATTTCAGGTTTTTTACCTACCTTAGTCTGGATTTTTGCTAATTGTGGATCCAAAAGTACTTCGAAAAAAGTACTTACGAGAATGTTTAGTTTTACAGAAAAAAATAATGTGTTTATATTTTTCTGAAAGGTAACATTTTGGGAAGTACTACAGAAGAAAACTGATTTCAAAATTTGTATTACAGCGAGGTACAGAGCCTTCCGAAGTAAACCTATTTTTTATGCAAATTTAAACATTATGCCTTATGCTTTCAAGCTGCTTTTGTATGACCCACTATGTTTCTAAATATTTTGCAAAGGAAATAGCTCGGGCCTCGGTACTGTCAACAGAGTCAAAAATCTTAAAAATATTTTATAAGTATTTTTAAAGTTTTTTGGGAATTTTAGGATTTTCATTAACAATTTATTAATTTCTTTTTCACATTTACATAAGATAGCTACGACGAAGTTTTTTATAGTGCTCGACAAGGTGATTCTATATATGTAATTTTTGAAATTGAAAGAAGAAATACGAAGAAATATAATCGTTTTAAAAATGTAACATACGCGAAATTTTCTACTTTGGAGAAAACTTAAACTCGACAACACTTCGGCCCTAATTTTATAAAACGCAACGCCTTCGTTATCTTAGCGTTGCATTAAATTATAGTTTGCAAATCACTGCGTTCAAGCAAGTGACTTCTCGCGTTGTAACAGCTGATTCTTACGTTATTATGATGCATTTGTTTGAAATTGTAGCCAGCGTTTTTTGTCACTTTGTCAAATTCAACGCTTTAATTTTTTTGGCGTTGGTTTAAAAAGCGGTCAAATATTGTTAAATAAAAAAAATATATATATTTAAACGAATTGTTTAACATAACGATGTAAGTAAATATAACCATTTGAATAAAGTATATATAAAGTATTAAATACTATTAAACATTTTTTAGGGTGCTCAAAGAGTCTTCATCATCCGAAGATGTTTTCTTCACTTTTATGTTTTTAACATTTATTTTGTTACAAATATTTTATGCATTAAAAAGTAAATAAACGCCACACAGCTGTTTGGCTTACAGCATTGCCAAGATGATATAAGTACATCTTTGTAAGTTTTTATTTAAAATTTTACAGCCGTATGCATAAAAATTTACAAGAGCTTTATAAATCAATTATAAGCAAATTTTGATAAAGTTGTATTCATAAACGATTAATAGCTCAAAATACATTTGATAAACCTTTAATAAGTGTACAAATTTTAAAGTTCGTTCGACCCTTCTTTAAACCTACTATAAAGTATTCTTTTTACATTTTATCTTGAAAAAAGGGAATTTTAAAGATAATTCTTTATAAATTTGCAATAATTGTCGATACTATTGCAATTGATAAACATAATTTTAACTCCACTGGGAAATATGGTCCACTTTAATAATATAAGATTTTGTTCCATATTTCTCCGGCAGTGAACTACATGAGGTTCGCAAGTGAGTTTTATTGGCATTTTTGTAATTTATTGTTAACCTGTAACGGCATGTAGTAACTAAATGTGTAAACATTGTGGAAGAAGGTCCACACAATCTAATATATCCACTCCGGAATTAAAATTATGTGTTTCCTCATAGAAATTCATTAAGTTTTGTTAAAATTTAAAAAAATGACAATAAAATTAAATTAATAAAACAAATTATAAAACAGTGATGTTTATTTTATCACAGAATATTTGTCATTCGAATACTTTTAATAATAATTGAACTAAAATATATAAAAACGTTTGTATATTAATGCATTTTAGCTTAATATAAATTTACTAGAATCAAATAAAAATTTTTTCTCGAAATATTAGTTTTTATCTTCAAAAATTTATTATTACCAAAAACAAACAATGAAAAAAAAGAGAATTAACGAATATTTTATCCTAATTGCAAGCAACACTAACAACGAAAAATGCGAAATAACAGAGAAGCATTGCCAGCTTCGACAAAAAACAGTACATTAGTTATTGTGGCTTTAACAAACGTTTATGAATACTATACTTTTATAAATGATTTTTAAAGCTAAAGTGTTCGTTAACAAATTTGTGTTTTAAATCTACAATAAGTTTTTTTTATGCATATAGCCGTTAGTATCAACTTATACAATGGCAATCACGGCTACACACAAAAAAATCCATAGGTTATATTTCCTAAAAATATAGTATAAATTTAACTAAGCGCAAGGGTAGAATGGCATTTACAAAGTTTCTTAGTTAATATGACTAAAATTTTAGATAATTTCAATGTTCGAAAAATCAACTAAAATTTTTTGTTAAAATTCCTTATAAAATTGTTTAATTCACCAATGAAAGCAAAGTAAATTTATAATTTAATTTTTCATAATTTAACTATGGAACAATTGTAACATAAAATGAACTTATTTACAAATTATATTTAGAATATCTTTAGCTTTTATTTAAAAAAATGTATTTACAGAATGCATTTTATGTGTATATAAATTAAATTTAATATAAACTGGTTGCTTTTTTGTACGTGATTCGCATCAGAATCACTCAGACCCTTGAACTCATGCGTTTTTGTTGCTGGCGTAAGACACGCATAGGGCATCTAGCTAAATTAAATTGAGCCAATTCCGACACTACATTGGCCGTCGATATACCAGTTAGTCTTAAATAATTACAAACATCATGCGGCTGATGATCGATACCAGCTAAATCTTCATTATCTGTTTGTTTTTCTAAATTTTCGGGGCTGCTGTCATTTTTACACTCATCCGCTGATTTTTTTGATGAATTCAAAAGTTGAGGACTAGCCATGTAGGTGGATTTGACGGGAGTTGAACTTATTGTGGACTGCTTGATTTTTTGAGTTTTGAAAATAGAATTTATTTAAATTTTTATATTTTTTAAAGTAAATTTATTATATACATACCCTTTTGCACCAAAAATATTTTCAATTGACAATTAAATAAACAAAAAACTTCGAAGAAGAAGTTACTAATTCCAATAGTTATATTAACATAGTTTTTAGGTAAAGTGTATTGTTTGAATTACCTGTTGGCATAGATAATAAAACTAAGTTTTTCATTTTCATACAAAAATAAATTAACTATGCAAGCTTAGTTAATATAGCCTCGATTATTTTTTTGTGTGTACGTAGTGATTAATAAAATATGATATTTTTTGTTACGCGTTCACAACAGCGTTGGTGAAGCGTTTAACGCAAGTGAATTACACAATTAGCGCCTTCCTCTTTGCGCATGTCATATTTCATTCAAATCAGACTAACTGTTTAGAAGTAACAGATTTATTTCTCTCTTTTTTGCTGTGCTCAATTTAAAAACCACATGATTTTTTTAAGTAGTATTCTAACTTTCTGAATATCGCTATTTCTCTACATTTGCTAATAAAAAGTACTAAACGAAGTGATCGAGAAAATAAGAAGTATTTGCAAACTCTATAAGAAACCCTGCATTATTATGGGTCTCCAATTTTTATACCCTACACCACCATAGTGGGGAGGGTATAATGGATTTGTGCAGATGTTTGTAACGCCAAAAAATATTAGTCTAACACCCACCTTAAAGTATACCGATCGACTCAGAATCACTTTCTGGCTGGCTGGTTGGCTAGCTGTCCATGTAAACTTTGTGCGCAAAGTACAGATCGCAATTTTGAAGATATTTCGATACAATTTGGTACATATCATTTCTTCGGCCCAAGGACCAAGCCTATTGAAACTGGCTGAAATCGGTCCATTATTTCACCTAGCCCCCATACAAATGTCCTCCCGAAATTGGATTTTATCGGTCATAATTGTTTTATATATACGAAATTCATGTCACCAAATTTTATTATGATCGGTCCATAATTAGTCATTGCTCCCATATAAGGCCTGCTTCGGATAATCACTTTAACGAGCATTAATCTCCTAAAAATGTTGGTATACACATACAATTCAACATAAATAATTTTCTAATAAACCTTAACCACATGACCAAATTTCATGGTGATCGCTCCATAATTTGTCATAGCTCCCATATAAGGCTCACTTCCGGAAATCACTCACGAATATTAATTATTGAAGTTTTTAAAGAAAAATGTTTTTGCTCATTTACTTAGTTTGTGCTATTCTTACTTTATTACTTGTTTTCTTTAGAAAACATAATTTTTTTGTTCCGTGAAGATTTATATCCGTTATTTGTGATAAACCAGACCACGCCAACAAGTTTAAATTGGGTCTCTCTTACACAAATTTAGTTTTATGAAGCTCTAATTATTTGCGCCGCCTATATGTGAGAAATCATGCGTGAGTTTATAAATATCATCACACACTACTCACGCACGTAGATTTCAGTTTTAAACACTATTGGGAACATTCGCCTGATTTTTTTAATGTAATTACGATCACAAGTAAGTACTATTTTAGGTTTTAAAAAATTAATTTTCGGCCTTTAGAAAAATACTAGCGTACTTTGGGAGGTCCATAGCCCACCAATTTATTTCCAAAATAAAAAACTACATAGCCATTGTGCACTATGTAACGCTTCAGAAGTTACAGAATTCATTCCAAATAATAATAATAATATGCTATGTTAATTGCAATGAAAAGAAAACAAATTCGTATACGAATTGTGAATTAAATACATATTTTATTAGGTTTTAAGTGACGCATTCATTTTTCTTTGATGTCCCATACTTAGATATTGAGTATAAATTCAAACATACGTACATACTTTTTAACTTAACATTACATATTATTCAATATTATTTATAATTGTCCTTTGTCCAATGAAAATTTGAACTGTATTAGAACAAGAAGATATACAGTAATTGTTGCAATTGACTAGAAAGAAATAGAAAATAAAATATATAAGAATTATATTAAAAGAAAACCTCAAATTTAATTATATTTATGGTTTTTTTTCAACCATGAAAAACTTGACAGATATAGATGCAAAGTCAGCTATCTCCATTTGTTTGTAGGCTTTTATAATAGTTAGACTTTATCTAGTTACATTTAATGTATGATTGTAATCAGTCAATATGCCCGTACCAAATACACTTTTAAACAATTTAAAACAATAATCAAAAACTATCGATTGAAGCAAAGCCAGCAATATCCATTGTATAGAATAACTTCGGGTATTGTGACTATGCGTCCAATGTGGTCCAGTGTTTTTTTGCAGAAACTATTGAAGGTATGATATCACTGCTTTGTCGTACATTTTTGAAACGACAAATGGACATGTGCTTTAATGAGTAATTGATTTGTAGGCCTTTTATTTTTGTATTGAAATTAATGCGCGTGGTCAACATTTTTTTCCGCCCAAGTAAGAAACTAAATTTAGTACAGTTACTTTGTAGAATTTAATGTTTGGTTGTTTTACATAGTTAAAGTGGACACGTAGTTTTGCATACACATATTTGGTAAGTATTTAAGAAAATTTAGGTTAGTAGGTAAAACAATTTTTTATTATTTTTTTGTCATTCATTCATTCTCTATTTATTATATTATACATTTTTTCTCCTTTAACGCAAACAATTTTCAACTAAAAAAACAATTAGTGAATACATTTGCTAATTTATTGCTTGTAACGGATCGACTACTAAGGCTCCAATTATCTAAAGACTATGCTACCTGTTGTTCCGGCGGTGATCAGGGAAATTGGGATGGTTCTTGTCTTTATCTAATTGGGTTTAGATTCGATACATAATTTATTTAATTTAAAAAGGTAGCAATATTTCCACAACCGACTAACAGAAATAATAAACAAATAAAAATTGAATTGGAAAACAATAAGGAATATGATAAGGTGTTATTACCTTTTCAAAGATCTGTACCCGCCCTACCATACTATTTTATTTATCTTTTAAATATCCCTATAAGAAACTACTTGACCTACCACCGTTAACATGTTTGTGTGGATATGTTATGTGCTGTTTTTCTATAGCGAACGAGTGCTTTGAGTGGAAATTTTACATGTGTTTTGTTTTTGTTACAATAACAAAACACATGTTAAATTTCCACTCAAAGTACTCGTTTGGATTAGGAAAACAGCACATTAATGAATGTATATTTACTCAAAATTCAAACTTTAAAATTAAAACACTAACATATTTTTTGTACTCAAAATCTGAATGTTGAACAAATATGCAATTAGGGGTTGTTTTGTATATTAAAAGAGTGAAAATTTAATTATTTTAAGTTTTAAAACTCACCAATTTTTAATGTTCCACGAGGATTTAAAACCTGAATTCGAGGATGTCTTTAAATTCGAAGACTTTCAAACTATTTAGTGTATAAGAATATAATTTCCACTCAAATGTAAACAAACAAAATTGATTATGTTAAAAAAATTACGGTCCCGATTATCGTTTACAACACCTAAGTGTTGTGTTGTTTTGTAAACAACACTTTGTTCTCGATTATGGTTTACAACATCTAGGTGTTGTGTATGTCACAGGGTTGCATTTTATATTAGTGCACATTATCCGTAAAATTACATCCCTGCGTATAAAAAACTGCCAAGTTGGAAAATAAAGTTTCATGAATATTTGTAACGCGCAATATTGTTTAAATTATAAGTAAAATAATGGATATAAACACCGAATTATTTTTTGATGATGCTAGTAGTAGGAATACACATATAGCACGTATACAGAAGTGAATTCGGACAGTTCCAACCCCTTGGAGCTACCAAATGCTGAGTACGTATAATTTGTCTGAAATCATTAGCTTTATTAACACATATATTTCAGTTTTATAAAATTTTTCCGCATAAATAAAGATGCTTTTTTGTATTTGTTGCCAAAATTAAGCGACTTTTTAAAACCGTCAACACGCTGTTCGGCCATTCCACCGATTCTTAAATTGTCTTGTGCGCTCAGATTTTTCGTTGATGGAAGCTACCAAAGAGTTTCGCAACCAACAGTCTGCATTATTTTGAAGGAAATAATAAAATTCTTTGAAAGAAAAATATGCAAAAAATGGATAAACGCCCGGATGAAAAAATTCCAACAAAATGTAATTTTTCTCAAAAACTCGATTTCCAGGAGTAATTGGGTGTATAGAATTGTAGCGCCTGCAAAGGAATTGCAACATTTGTATTTGAACGAGGAGGGATATTACAGCCTGAATGTCATGATTGTGAGGAATATTGTTATTCTTCAATTCAAGTAAATATATTAATGAGAAAATATTTCTTTATTATATTAGGCGTGCGACTTCGAAATGAATATACGATATGTAGATGCGCGATACCCCGGCTCAAATCATGACTCCTTCGTATGGAATATGAGTGACTATAACCAATATTTACAACAAAATATGGAGGAGAACACTTGGATTTTTGGTAGGAAATTTTCTTTTTATATTTCTTTTTCTTTAAATTCACAAATTTTTTAGGCGATGCTGGGTATTTTAATAACTCCATTTAGAAGTGCTGCTGAGGGATCACAAGAAAGCCGTTTAATACAATCCATGCAAAAGCAAGAAACGTTGTTGAACACTCCCGAAAAAGCGACTCAAATTACAAATGTTTGTTGCGCAATTTAAGCAAACACTTTAAAACTGAATTTAATGAAGAATTGCCTTTTCCATTAGACCCAAAAATAGAAGGCGGAGAACCTACAGTGACAAACATTGAAGAGTCTGCACAACAAATTAGAAATAATTTAATGCTTGCAATTTTAAGTGAATAAACATATTTCAACATATTATTTATTGCTATAATTCACTAGACATTAAAAAATAATATAAAAAGAAGAAAAACTTATTAATATGTAAATAAAATAAAAAAATAAAAACTTATTCATATGTACATAAAAAGAAAAAGTTAGAAACTTATTCATATGTTAATAAAAAAAAGTAACGGATTCTTAAAACTAAAACAAAAGCTATTTAATATATATATATGATTATCACAACTCTTGAATTCTTTTATTAGTTAATTCAAGTTTGGCTACTATCAATTTCATTTCTAAGTCGGCCTTCTTTATTAAATCATAAATTTTTTTGTTTAGTTGGTAATTTTTGTATGAATTACTTTCCATTTTTTTAACGTCTCTAAGAAATTCTCCTGATTTTTAGCTTGCGGTTTTATATTTTTAAACGTTCTACCTCCAACTTGTTTTTTCTGCGATTGTTCTTTGGCAATTGTGGTTCCATAAATTCAACATTCTGTGAAGGCTCGGCTCTAATGAGCTCAAGCTTATTTCTGTGGACGGACCACCACCAGTAGCTTGCAAGTTTCTTTTCTTTGCAGCCAATTTTTGTTTCAAATTTGCCTTATACCTATGATAAAATACAAATTATTTTTAAGTAATATAATATAAATTAGATAGTATATCTATTCTCGGCGGTCGCAAGCTATTTAAATGCTCCGTAAACGTATCCCATGTGGTCTTAAGTTGCATTTTGCTAAATCCAAATGGTAGCTTGCCTCGGCCAATGCCTGGATGAATTTTCATCAGCTCAACCAGCTTCTCCATTTGTTTTATATTTGTAATTTTGCTAAGAAATATTTATAATTAAGTATTTTTTACAGTTATTTATGTTTTGCAAAGAAAATTTTATTATCATACTTACAAATTTGTCTCCATATTCGTTTTTCAACTTGTAACGTTCATAAAACAACATCAAACATGCACTTGTAAGTTTTTGACAGTACTGCCATGTTGTACACATGTTGTAAACCATAATCGATGTTACAGAAAACAGACAACTCCAAATATAACAGTGCCGACAACAGTTGTAAATCATGATCGTATTTTAAAAAATACAACACTAAAATAACTACTGTTGTAAATGGTAATCGGGGCCTACAATTACAATTCTAGATAATGCAAATAAATGATAACAAAATTTGCATATTTTGATTACAAATTTTGAAGCAATGCCTCACAAAACAGATAACGTTTTTGAGTATTACCTCAAAATATTGGATCTGTAAAAGGCAAAGAAAAATAAATGAAGAAGCTTCATTAATTTAAATCCGAATATCTTTAGCATGATACGTTCTCTTCACATTAGTACCTTCATCTTGAAGTTGATAGTAAACTTGACGAATTTTCCGTATGATTTTAGCTTTTACACCTACAGGCCTTTGCATTTTTTAGAAATGTCCGTCGGTAAACGTCTTGTCCCACTGTGAAATTTCTAACACAAGTCCGAAAGTTATATATTCTTGCATTTCTTTCATATGCTTTGCGCATATATTCTCGAATTTTTTCTCGTATCCACATGAATTCGCTGTGACTTTTTCTGACAAAAGATTCCATGCGACACATTGTCTGCCCGAAAACAATTTTATATGGACAACTGCCAATGCATTGATATATACTATTGCGCAAGGAACAATTAATGCTTGGAATGTATTTATCCCAATCTCGTTGGTCTTCTCTTACATTAGAGTTGGGTTTATTAGCTCAGTGAAGAGACCGCTCTTTTCAACTCAGCTCACCCAAATGAACTAGGTTGCTCTTTTAGCTCATTAGTTCAGAATGATGTAAAATGACCATTTCATTTCGTGAATTGCTTGTAGTGAATTGAATCAAACTTATCTGTTGTTAGATTTATGCGTGAAATAACTGATAACAATTAAAATTTTAATTTCAAAAAATAAAATATATTTTTTTTAAATAATTATTTTTCGGAACGAGCTAATTTTTGTATTATTTCTAATTTCCGATGCTAACCAAATGTTTAGACAATATTTGTTAAAGAGAACATGCATTGTTTTATGATCTAACTACTATATATAAAGGAATTTCTAAATTTTAGGAATAAGATTTTATTGTTTTACAACTTAAAAATATCGTAAAAACTGTATCACTTTCAAAAAACTGCGAAAAACTAAAGGTCGCTCATGGTACCTTTAAAATGTTCTGTTCTATTGATGTATCAGTATAGTAAAAACGTGCATAAAAAATTTATTTTCTATAAATAAGTGATTGAAATCAGAGTTTAAAATTACTACTATATTAGTAAAAAAATTGCTAAATATTTCATAATTTTAAATGAAAACTGCAACAAATATTTAACAAAATAATATTTCATTATATACATACTATAATAAAAATACTATTTACGAATTCCATATATGCACAAGCTTCATAGTAAAAATATTTGTCGCAGTTTTTCCAAAAATATTTTGCCTTACAAAATATTTTACGTTGCAGCTAGAAGACAAAATGAAAATTTTTAATTTTTAAAACATTTGCTGCCCAAATATATTAATATTTTTGGTTAGCATAAACAAATATATTGCTTGTGTATAATATACAAAAAATTTACTACAAAAACATCAAACATGCAAACAAATTACAGCGTGAAAACCATAAACTGCAAACGATTGCGCAGTAAAAAATTCAAAGAATGGAAATATGGAAGCAAGGCGAATTTATACAAGGTGGAGTCAATCAGCTGATTACTTTTTTTCGCTTTTTTGGTTCTAACTTCTGTCAAAGCTTGTTTTTATATTTCAATATCTACATATTCTATGCTTATTAACAAAATATTTATTTTTTACTTAAATAAGTAAAGCCCTCACTATTCAATTATCTACACTTTATTAAGTTTTAATGCATATTTGTTTAATTTTTGTTTTTTGACATTTGTTAAGACCAATTGTTGTTTTTGTAGAACTGCCACCACCAAGGCGAATTCATATAAGGTGTACTCGTTAGCCCAGATGATCATCAGCTTTTTCATCTCAATTGTCAAAATTTGTGTTAATATTGGTGCGCGTCATATATATGTGTGTGTTTGTGTGTTTTTGATGCGTCCACTTTTTTCCTATTGTTTTATATTCAATTTCTTCTGTTTCTCCACGCGTTTGAACTTTCATCGAACATTTTAACATCCTCCACATGAAATAAAGAAATAAATATAAAACTTACACTGGTTTGTTGTTAAATTCCAGTTTAATATTGAATTCGCCGTACTTGTATTTTTTGACAGATGGGATGAAAAGCAAAAACAAAAATTTATGTTGTTTTTGTATTGTTGTATTTGTTGTAGGGACGAGTACACCTTATATGAATTCGCCTTGGCCACCACCTTGTATAAATTCGCCTTGTATGGAAGATGCTAAATCAAGGCGAATTTATACAAGGTCTGCAACAACAAAAAACGCATGCATTTTGTTGTTGTTTATGGTCTTAACAAAAGTCAAAAACAGCTGACTGTAAGAACACGGCGAATTCGATAAAATGAAAAATTTGTGAACAAAAATAAAATATTACAAATTTATTTTTTTTAAATTAATATTAGTGGTTATTTTTGTCGAACTTTCTTGATTATCATATTATTAATTATTCAGGCTCAAGTTCATTAAATTGATTTCCTTAGAAATACAATTTTATTTTATTAAATTTTCATAATTTTAAAGAATACTGAAAAAGTTATATTTAGACACACGGCAGAATGGAATGCATTTTCGGGGTTAGCCATTACCCCCTCATCAGCATTTTTTTTGTCGATGTAAGTGTCACTTGTAAACATCATCTATTTAACTCGCCAGTTTTACAGAAATAGAATAAAGGACTTATTATGAAAGCTTTCTTTAATCTTATTTCTGTTTTTACTTTGATTGAGTTAGACGAAGTTTACGAGCTTTTTCAGCGTTGTATTCTTTTAGCATTATTACTTGTTTTGTTTTGCCTTAATCAGCTGTCAGCTAACAATGAAGCAATTGTTGTTTTTTTATTATGTTTATTTGTTGTTTCTTCTATGTTGATTCTGTTTCTCAGTCACAACTCGACAGAAGATCATGAAACATGTAACACCGTGCCCAGTGTTTTTTTTTTTAAATTAATATTAGTGGTTATTTTTGTCGAACTTTCTTGATTATCATATTATTAATTATTCAGGCTCAAGTTCATTAAATTGATTTCCTTAGAAATACAATTTTATTTTATTAAATTTTCATAATTTTAAAGAATACTGAAAAAGTTATATTTAGACACACGGCAGAATGGAATGCATTTTCGGGGTTAGCCATTACCCCCTCATCAGCATTCTTTTGTGTCGATGTAAGTGTCACTTGTAAACATCATCTATTTAACTCGCCAGTTTTACAGAAATTGAATAAAGGACTTATTATGAAAGCTTTCTTTAATCTTATTTCTGTTTTTACTTTGATTGAGTTAGACGAAGTTTACGAGCTTTTTCAGCGTTGTATTCTTTTAGCATTATTACTTGTTTTGTTTTGCCTTAATCAGCTGTCAGCTAACAATGAAGCAATTGTTGTTTTTTTATAATAAAAGCAATTGTTGTTTTTTTATAATAAAAAAAAACAACAATTGCTTCATTGTTAGCTGACAGCTGATTAAGGCAAAACAAAACAAGTAATAATGCTAAAAGAATACAACGCTGAAAAAGCTCGTAAACTTCGTCTAACTCAATCAAAGTAAAAACAGAAATAAGATTAAAGAAAGCTTTCATAATAAGTCCTTTATTCTATTTCTGTAAAACTGGCGAGTTAAATAGATGATGTTTACAAGTGACACTTACATCGACACAAAAGAATGCTGATGAGGGGGTAATGGCTAACCCCGAAAATGCATTCCATTCTGCCGTGTGTCTAAATATAACTTTTTCAGTATTCTTTAAAATTATGAAAATTTAATAAAATAAAATTGTATTTCTAAGGAAATCAATTTAATGAACTTGAGCCTGAATAATTAATAATATGATAATCAAGAAAGTTCGACAAAAATAACCACTAATATTAATTTTAAAAAAAAACACTGGGCACGGTGTTACATGTTTCATGATCTTCTGTCGAGTTGTGACTGAGAAACAGAATCAACATAGAAGAAACAACAAATAAACATAATAAAAAAACAACAATTGCTTCATTGTTAGCTGACAGCTGATTAAGGCAAAACAAAACAAGTAATAATGCTAAAAGAATACAACGCTGAAAAAGCTCGTAAACTTCGTCTAACTCAATCAAAGTAAAAACAGAAATAAGATTAAAGAAAGCTTTCATAATAAGTCCTTTATTCAATTTCTGTAAAACTGGCGAGTTAAATAGAATGATGTTTACAAGTGACACTTACATCGACACAAAAGAATGCTGATGAGGGGGTAATGGCTAACCCCGAAAATGCATTCCATTCTGCCGTGTGTCTAAATATAACTTTTTCAGTATTCTTTAAAATTATGAAAATTTAATAAAATAAAATTGTATTTCTAAGGAAATCAATTTAATGAACTTGAGCCTGAATAATTAATAATATGATAATCAAGAAAGTTCGACAAAAATAACCACTAATATTAATTTTAAAAAAAAACACTGGGCACGGTGTTACATGTTTCATGATCTTCTGTCGAGTTGTGACTGAGAAACAGAATCAACATAGAAGAAACAACAAATAAACATAATAAAAAAACAACAATTGCTTCATTGTTAGCTGACAGCTGATTAAGGCAAAACAAAACAAGTAATAATGCTAAAAGAATACAACGCTGAAAAAGCTCGTAAACTTCGTCTAACTCAATCAAAGTAAAAACAGAAATAAGATTAAAGAAAGCTTTCATAATAAGTCCTTTATTCAATTTCTGTAAAACTGGCGAGTTAAATAGATGATGTTTACAAGTGACACTTACATCGACACAAAAGAATGCTGATGAGGGGGTAATGGCTAACCCCGAAAATGCATTCCATTCTGCCGTGTGTCTAAATATAACTTTTTCAGTATTCTTTAAAATTATGAAAATTTAATAAAATAAAATTGTATTTCTAAGGAAATCAATTTAATGAACTTGAGCCTGAATAATTAATAATATGATTACAAATTTATTGTGAAATTGTGTTTTTAAACTTATGATAAAACGAAATTTAGAAGAGATTTGGCCCGGCGCAGGAACTTTTGATGCTGTGGTATGAGAACTACGATTTCAATAAAAATTCCTTATGCAGATATCATAATTTTTTGAAGTTGAAATGAAACTTTGGAGGCCTATTCTTAGGGCCATTATTACAACTTGCTTTTATGTTCATAGTAGTAAAATGTAACTTTAAGTAATAGAAAAAGGTAGCTTTAAAGTTAATTTTTACTATTACGAACATAAAGACAAGTTGTAATAATGGCCCTTAAACTATTAAGAGGATAACATAAAATTAAACATACATAAAATTGTGTGTAATAACTTTTTTATTAAGCAAAATTTGTTAGATACAATTGGGATCATCCATCCAAAAGCGGACAGTTGTCGGATTTGTCATCTCCGATTTTAAAACTTAGCACAGTATTCACATATATTGGCGGTTTTAAAGAAGTTCATCTGACATTCTTACTCCACTTCTTACACCTACCATCCTCTTTTGGAACGTTAAAAAATGTACCATTTCCAGGCTTACATTTTTTACAAAGACTAAAAACACGAATTTTTTAAAGAAATGTTTCTAAAGAAATTTTACACACACTAAAATTAAAATAATTTTTGCAAAAATAGTATAAAATGTTTTTGATAATATCCTTTCGTTATATTAAATAATGATTTATTGTTAAATTTCCACTTTCACAGTTTATCATACTTGTAACGGAAATTTCTAGAATTTTGTGTATAGAAAAATGTAAACAAAAACAACTTTGACAGTTGTTAGAACCAAACAAGTGAAAAAAAAAAAAATTGTCAGCTGATTGACTGACTCCACCTTGTATAAATTCGCCTTGGATCATCCATCCAAAAGCGGACAGTTGTCGGATTTGTCATCTCCGATTTTAAAACTTACCACATTGCACTTATATTCTTTACTAACACACAGTTCAATATATATTTTTATTTTGTTCATAGTTTTTTTTCACATTTTTCTACTCAGTGACTATATGCGGCATTTTCGCTTTAAACATTTTTTACTTCGCACAATTTCGTATTTTACATTTTTTAACTTCGTATGGTTTGGCAGTCTACATTTAGCATCTTCCATATTTCCATTCTTTGAATTTTTTACTGCGCATATCGTTTGCAGTTTATGGTTTTCACGCTGCAATTTGTTTGCATGTTTGATGTTTTTGTAGTAAATTTTTTGTATATTATACACAAGCAATATATTTGTTTTTGCCAACCAAAAATATTAATATATTTGGGCAGCAAATGTTTTAAAAATTAAAAATTTTCATTTTGTCTTCTAGCTGCAACGTAAAATATTTTGTAAGGCAAAATATTTCCGCTTCCCAAAAATATCAAGGTTTCCAAAGCTGCTTTCGTTTTCTGATCCTAGCTTTGGGATTTTAGAACATGTGGTCCAAAGTTAAAATTTTGATAAAAAATAGGTCAAATTCCGAAGGGCGTCGGGGCGACACATTCGAAAAATATGACATGTTTTTTATACCAAAATATTCTCCGTAAAGATATCTTACAGAAAAACATAAAATTGTTATATGTTCTTAAAGAAAGTTTTATTTTAATAAAAAAAGAGTTATGCCACCTTTTCGCCCAAAATACAGCCAAAATCTAAAAGTTTTTAAATTGAAAATCGTTTATTTTTGCATATTATTGGTAATTTAGTTGTCTAACTAATGAAAAAATTCGAGTCCATTCGGTTCAAAAGTACGCCCTATATTTTAAAAAAAACAAGACCTAGTCGAGCGCTTCTCAAAAATTTAAAAATCTTTGAAATCGGATGGGAAACAAAATGTCACGGATGGGAAACAAAATGGTACATGTCGAAGGTAACCTACTTTGAGCCCCCATAGCGCCGCGCCTGGAGCATCTATAGGGTCCATTTTAATAACTTGAACTCAAATACTCTTTGGCAACTCCCACGTCAAATTTTATCACGATCGGGCCATCCGTTTAGAAATGCCAGATTTATTTCCAAACAATTTTGATTCTGCACCACTGTGCATTGGTTAATAGTTTGTATATTTTCAGTATATGTGCACATTAAAATGAAAACGATTCATATTTATTGCGTACTCGGTAGTCAACGTTTAACTAAATTTTAAACTCTTACTAACAGAGTTTAATATAAAATGTAAATCAAATTAGTGCTTTAAATCTCCACTTCTGTGGAATTTGGCTATGAATACCCTGTTGGTCAGGATGGACAACAGAAGGATTAAAACAGTCGCGTATGCTGACGATGTTGCAGTATTTATATCTGGTAAATTTCTGGATACAATATCTAGTTGTATGGAATCGGCATTAAGTACACTGAGTGAGTGGAGTATATCAAGTGGACTTAGTGTGAACCCCCAAAAAACGGAATTGGTTATCTTCACTAGGAGGTATAATATCGATGACTTTAGACTACCTAGACTAAATGGAATCAGTCTTGAGATCAGGGATAATGCAAATTATCTTGGCCTCATTCTAGATAAGAAATTGTCCTGGAATTTGAACATTCAGAACAGGATCAATAAGGCCTATGTGGCCATTTACTCCTGCAAAAAGGCAATTGGAACTAACTGGGGAATTATGCCGAAAGGTATCAATTGGATCTTCAAAGCAGTTGTTAAACCCATCTTGTTCTATGGAGTATTGGTGTGGTGGCAGGTTCTGGATAATGCTACTCACGGGAACGCCGTTGAACGAGTTCTAACGGCGATACTGATTACAGGCGATATAAGGTCTACCTCCTCTAAGGCACTTTTTACTATTCTTAACCTTTTTCGATAGGCATTTCCATATTATGATCCCGAATAGGGATTTATGGCAACGCGGACTCTTCCGCCCTACTAATGTCATACGGATATACATTGATGGCTCTAACAGGGTCGGTGGAGGTTTCTACATTGAAAACTTTGGGATAAAATCCTTCTTTAGGCTACCTAACTTCTGCACTGTTCTTCAGGCGGAAATTACTGCCATTAAACGTGCATCCAACTGGCTGAGGTATTATCGAACATCTGGTGATATATGTATATTTACTGACAGCAAAGCTGCCGTTAACGGAATAGCGGGTGTCTTTAGGACATCTAGATTAACCGAGGAACGCCGGATATCCATAAATGAGAAAGCGAGACATTCTAGGATAACGCTAATATGGGTCCATGGACACGATGGAAATCAGGGTAATTGTATAGCAGATGATTTGGCCAAAAGGGGTGCGATGATGACTGATTAGGCGATCGACCCCTTTTCTGGTATTTCCCTTGTTAAATGCAAGATGGCTGTTCAGCAGAAACTATATGAGACTGCACAAAACAGATGGACTAATGAACCTTCCTGTGCTACAGCGAGGTCGACTTGGCCCGTATATGATGCCAGCAGGACGAATCTACTTATAGATTACAGTCGTGAGCAAATAAGGATAATTGTCTCCTTTATTACAGGACACTGTTTAATCGGGACACATGCTAGAAGTATGGGCCTACGGTACAATGATTACTGTAGAAGCTGCCATAATGAAGAAGAGGAAGAGACTGTGTATCACCTTTTCTGCCAATGTCCGGCCCTGACAAACCTAAGGGAACGTATCCTCGGATCTCCATTCCTATCATGTTTGGACGAGCTATCAAGGATGAGTCTGAGACGAATCTATTGCTTCATCTGGGAATCTGGTTGGTTTAATTTGGAGTCTGCAAATACCCTGATGTCTACTCCTTGGGTATCACAATGGGAACAGATTTGAATGGACCCAAGTGAGCTGCTTGAGGAGCGGCTGCTCATGGAACCTAACCTAACCTAGTGCTTAAAAATACTTTTTTTTACTTTATTAAGAGAAGTTTCTGATAACCATATTGTAATAAATAATAACAGGTACATAAATTATTACCACTTATATATTTTTACTCAAAATAATTGTTTAAATCTTAATTACTTTGGAATTTTGTACTGTTATTTTTTATTAAACTAAAAACCAACAAAAATAAAGTGACACCACTGAATTATAACACAGCTGTTTGCTTTGTAGCTGTCATCTTCAAAATAATTCAGTAGCTGCCACACGACTACAACTGCAGCCAGCAGCATTTGTGTTCGTGTAGTCTGCTGTCTTCAATGTGTTCAATATTACTGCCTCACCATACCATAAATTAATGCACACACATTCAATACCACACATAGAAGAATTCATTCAAGAAAACAAAATTAATTTGAAAACTCTAATAATTCTTGAAACATTGTATACAAACGTTGTATCATATCAGAGAAAAATATATACGCGGCAGAGCATGGCAGTATATGATTGTATACATACAAACATAACAAACTCACAAAAATAAAATGATCGTTTTATTTTTGTTGTAGATAATACTCACTTTTCAATGTCATTGAGCGAATGAATGCTACATTGACGAGTGAAGTGAAACATTGAAGACGACAAATGAATATACTTGTGCAGCTCTTTCATGAGTACTGAAAGAAATATGTGCATACTAAAAACCGCTCAATTGAAGACGCTCAGCGCTCATTTGAAATCGCTCAGTATGATGAATGATTCACTTCGCTCAGTTGAGTGAATAGTTCAATTGAACTAAGTCATTCATGAGCTACACAACTCTATCTTACATAGGCTCTTAATGCCTCATTTATTGAATGATTTAAACGCTCACTAGCATTCGCCTACGGACTATAATCTGCAGTCAATACATGGTAAACGCCAAAAAATGTTCAAAGAAAAATGGTCTAATATTATGAGAATTCCTAAATGTCCAGATTTTGTTCAATCAAGTCAATATATAAGCGTTGAAATGGTCTGTCTGTTTTAACCATTCGGCCTAATGGTGGTATCAAAATATTAGTGGTTTCTTTAGATGTTTTGCACAATACACAATTTTGTATATAGTCCTTAACATCTGTTACAACTAGGCCAGTAAAAATATCGTCGAATCCGTTCTAAGGTCTTGGCTATACCACCATGCAAAGAATTTGGATTATCATGAGCTGAATATATAACGTCATGTCTCAATTCAGTTGGTACAAAAAGTTTTCAAGAATTAGATTCATCTATTTCACCAGAACTAAATTCAGTCCGTTTATAAATATACTTGTCAATCATTTTAATTTAGAATATTCTCTTAATTTAGAACTTTCAGTACTGTCAAATGCTTCAGAATTTAGATCTATCTTCGGAAGTGTTTCCAGTTCAATGGATTCTACAAAATCTGCACCTTCATGTGCTCGTGAAAGAGTATGGGGTACATATTATAGCCATTACTACTGCTAAACATTCCAACTCAGCAATAGTGTAATTTCGCTGGGCTTTATTTAACTTCTGAGACATAAACGCTATAGGTCTTTCTACACTTGTCTTTAATTTTTCCAAAGCCGCTTGAGCATTATAGGTCCATTTGAAAATTTTCTTTTTAGTTAAAATTTCGGTCAGTGGGAAGGTTAAAGATGAATAGTCCTAAATGAATCGTCGGTACCAACCAGTCATTCCCAAAAATTGTCTCAAATGACGAATAGATAGTCCTGTATAGCCGTAACCTTATCTTCATCAACCTGTAATGTGCCATTTCCAACCACATATCCGAGATACTTAACCTTATTGAGACGAAAACTGCTTTTCATAACATTTATAGTTTTCTTAATTGTACTGATACCTCCAATAGGTGTGTGAGGTGTTCGTCAAAGTTTTTCGGAACTACCAAAAGGTCGTCTAAATACACAAAAACATGTGACTTTAACTGATACGGAATAACCATGTCCACAAGTCTGCACAATGCGGTGCATTACACAGTCCAAGCGGCATCCTTGTAAATTTATACAAAGGTCGATTAGGAACTGTGAAAGCTGTCTTAGGTCTTGAATTTTCCTCCAGTTTAATTTGCCAAAAGACATATTTTAAGTCAATTTTGAATATGCAATGAACTGAAGGTATAGGGTAAGCGTCCTTAACTGTCACGGAATTTAATTTTCTACTATCCACACACATTCTAATTTTTCCGGGCTTAACAACCACCACAGTCGGTGAAGACCAAGGTGAACTTGGTGCTTCTTCAATAACACCCAGAGATAACATCCTATTTAACTCACCACAAAGTTGTTTTTCAACAGGTATCTCTGTTATATAGGTTTCGCATCTCCCGTGTCAATATAGTGTTCAAGTAAAGTTGTACAACCTAATCCCTCCACTTCAGAATTTCTGCTCGGGTGTTAAAATTATTTTATCAGAATCTGTTGCTGAACAGTTAATTTCCATAATATCTGGAAATAAATTTTTAAACCAAAAGTTTTCCAAAAATCAAAACCACAGATTATATTCTGTTGTATAACTAAAAATTCAAATAATTTGTTTGTCCTTTGTGATGAATGTTTCGATTTAATTTCATCATTAAATATTCTTTTACGAGTTTTCTCATATTCTGCTAATCGAATAGGGTGTGGTCATAATAGAGGATGTTGAAATTCAGTCTTTGTGTCGATGTCATCATTCAAAATTATTGATATTGCTGTTTCATTAGTTTTGGATGTCCGATCTAAGGTCGTTGGACATCCTTCAGCCTGTTTCCCTGTTGTATTTTTCTATATTTCAGACACGTCGGTTTATAAGTGTCCTTAGCACCACATCCATAACAGAAAACGTATCTAATTTCAATGCAGTCCATGTAATTATGTCCTTGTTTGTCGCAATTCTAACACTTAATGTCAGCACGAATTGTACAAATGTCTTTATTATCTTCAGAGGAATCTAAAATATTTATCTCGTTGTTTGTGTCAATTTCAGCTACACGAACTTTTGCAGATGAATAAGAAGAAATATCATTTACAAATTTTTCGTGTTTCTTTACTTCACGTCGAAGTCGTGGTACACTCGAAATGTCTGAACGCAAAAGTTCGTGTCGAATTTGAGTTCGAAGAAATAGGATTTTCAAGTCTGCAGTTAATGCCGAAATTGAGTTAAAGAAATCATCAAATGATTCGTTAGTTCGCTGTTTACGTCTATGCATGTCTTCCATTATGTCAAAGTCGGTATAGTCACCCTTATATTGGTCTCGTAATGCTCTAGTTAAGGACCAGTCCAGTTCATTGTTGTAACGGTCAATACTTCTCATGGCCCTATCTCTATGTTAACAACATAATATTTTAAAATTTAATGTTATGAATATAAAATTTTAAAATAATATTACATTCAATTTTAAATAACAATATAATTGAGAATTAAAATTTTCAATATTTACATTAGCGGTATTCACAATGTAGAGTACTTATCCTATTAAAAAAGCTATTTATTGACAAACATTTCAATTTCTAATGTATTTTGTTTTTAGTTTTTTGATATTGTGCTATTTTACTACATTACCAGGCCAAGTACTCTACATTGTGAATACCGCTATTATTTTTCGGTTGATTAAACTTTAAATAGATTATAAATTAGTTATTTAAAATGTTACGTTAATATTAATTTTAAGAAAAGTTAAAATTAAGTTATATGTATAGATGCAATTTTCAAATTTGTTTAAAGAAAAGTTAAATTTAAGTAGTTGTTAATATTAAATTATGTTAGATTTATGATAAAATTAGGTTTAGTTAGTTACTTTACTTTAAGATTAGTTGGATTTATGATAAAATAAAGTTTAGTTAGTAAGTTTAGTTTAAGATTAAATAGATTTAAAACAGTTAAATTGAAATGAATTAGTTTTTAGTTATTAATGATGGAATTTCAAAATGTTGGTATTTCAAATCAATTTTCAATTCTAATTGCTGACGAATTTGATAGTTTTTGCAGGGTAAAACAAAATCCAGGAGTTTATATATATACAAATTTGTAGGAATCGTTGAATTAGTTGGCTTGTTTTTTTGATTAAAACTGAAATAATCATGATTTTCAGGATGATGGATTAAGGGCTAGATTGAAAACTTTGTTTAAAAAAAAAAAATCCTTCAGTTAATACTCTATGAATGTATATAACACACATCCTTACCTTTCTATATTCCTTATGGTGTTTATGTTGGAACAAAATTAATGATATCTTATAATTGAAATCTTATAATTTATAATTTCCAATATATGTAACTAATATTATACGTATGTTGTTAACTCTTTTGATTGGAATATAAAATGTTCAAATACAAAATTTTCAAAACATATATGAATATTAAAATATTTAAAGTATTTGAAACCAATAAAAGATTTTGATTTCGATAGCCCTAACAAAACATATACAGCATCCCGATATGCATAAGCATATCGATAAATGGATCTGTAATGGGATATAAATATGTACTTTTAGGTCCATATGTCCTTGCCGTGGTATATACTAGGGCATTCAATCGATTAACCGTTAATCGGTTTTAACCGTTGGTCGCTTAACTGTTCGAATAATTTAAAATTTCCGATTTTCAAATAACAAATAAACCGATTAATTTGCGTCGATTAACCGATTAACCGAAATTTCTTTTTTTTTTTGTACTTTATATAGAAATATAGTTTTAAACACACACATTTTATTTCTTAACTCATGAACATTCCCATCTAGCAATAGTTTTTTGAAGTATAGCTCAAAAACTGAAACTAAGGAATTATAAATGAACTTTTTTCTAGAAGGTTCCATGATGCACTTTGTCCTAATGAGTTGGAGGTAGACATGACAATAGACGAAACTGAAGACATTACTGAAACGAGTCTTTTATCAGAACTTAACAAAGCTATTAAAAGTATTAAAAATCCCAAAAGGACTCCAATTGTATAACTGAGGATTTTATATGCTTAAAAAAAACTGAATAAAGAACTGAGAAATTGGATAGTCGTTCTCATGCCTTACTTTTGATTTTTTCAACATCTACAATCAGTGAGAGAGAAAGCTTTTAAATTATATTTTTTCTTAAAAGATTATTTCAGAAAATCTCACTTAAATCGTAAAAAATACTCACATGAGTATTATTAGTTTGCTATTATTAATTTTTTGGTTGAAATGCTTAAATAAGTACACAAAATTGTTTTATTTTCAATTTAAAATTAAAATAGAAATTATTCGCTTAATCGAATAATTTAAAATTAACCGATTATTAACCGATTAAATCTAAACCCCGATTAATTATTTGCTCGATTAACCGATTAAACCAGAAACCCGATTAATTGAATACCCAAGTATATACCAATGCTTCCATTGTCTAAGTCTTGTAATTCGTAATTTAATTGTCCGATCTTGCGCATAACTTTGGCTTGAATACCTACAGGTGCAATTTTGGAATTGATGTTATTTATTTTCGAACTTTGCATAAAATTACGTCTTATTACAGTCTGTCCTAGAGTAAAGTCTTTTGTTCGAGAACGTAAATTATAAGTTCGTACATTTTTGTCGTAAGCCTTCTTTATATAGTCCTTAACTTTGTCCCGTATTAACGTCAAGTACTATCAATAGACCGATGTGTCCTTTCTTGGTCCTGGGAAAAGGTCCAATTAAGTCTACGTAAATTCTTTGAAAGAGTCGTTCAGTTTGTACCATTTGTCCTAATGGAGGTCTCATAATAGTTATCGGC
Organism: Calliphora vomitoria; assembly: GCA_942486065.2. Lineage (NCBI taxonomy): Eukaryota > Metazoa > Arthropoda > Insecta > Diptera > Calliphoridae > Calliphora > Calliphora vomitoria. Next base: position 104,361,096 of record OW818029.2, read on the forward strand.
GTCTTGGAGGTTTTGCATAACTCACAATTTTGGATGTAATCAGTTACTAGTCTTGGCCAATAAAAGTATCGTCGTATTCGATCCAATGTCTTAGCGATGCCTCCATGTGATGAGTTTGTAGTGTCATGTGGTGAATAAATCACGTCGTGTCTCAATTCTGTCGGTACGTACAATTCCCATAAGTTAGATTCGTCAGTTGCACCAGATGAAAATTTAGTCCTTTTGTAAATAAAACCGTCGAGAACTTTAAAGTCAACTTAACCAGTTCTAAAAGTGTCGGAGTCAAGGTCTCTCCTTCATGTGCTCTAGACAAAGCATCAGGTACTACATTTACCACTACGATGATCTATATTAAAATTAAAAACTTGTAATTTCATAGACCATCTGGCTAAACGTCCTGATAAGTCCCGCTGGTTCATTAACCACTTTAAACTAGCATGATCTGTTATAATCTTAAATTCTTGACCTTCAATATAAGAACGGGACTTTTTCACTGCCATTACTACAGCTAAACACTCGAGTTATATTATAGTATAGTTTCGCTGAGCCTTGTTTAATTTATGAGACATGTAAACAATTGGTCTCTCTGTTCCGCCTAACTGTGCCACAACTGCACCTACTCCACAAGTACTCGCATCGCTCTGTAAAATAAACGGTTTGTTGTAATTGGGATGAATAAGCAAAGGTGCAGTAGTCAGTTTAATTTTTAATTGGTCAAAAGCTTCCTGAGCAGTATCTGTCCACACAAAAGTATTTTTCTTCGTCAATAGTTCAGTCAATGGAAATTTTACTGTGGAATAGTCTCTTATAAATCGTCTGTACCATCCTGTCATGCCTAAAAATCGTCGTAAGTGTTTTATGAATTTTGTTATTGGAAAGTCTTTTATGGCCGAAACTTTATCTTCGTCAACTAGTAATGTCCCGCGTCCTACCACGTAACCAAGATATTTCACTCTACTTAATGCAAAGCCGCTTTTTTAACATTTAGTGTCAAACCTGCTTTTCGTAAATTTGATGTGATACTACTAGTAAGTCATCTAGGTAAACAAATTGTACGGAATGACCATGTCCATTAGTCGGCACAACGTTCGCGGTGCATTACACAGGCATTCTTATAAATTGATACAATGGCCGATTAGGGACTTAAAAGCTGTCTTCGGTCTCGAGTTTTCGTCTAGTTGTAGGTTCTAAGTTTAAGTCCGAGTTATTAGATCCTACAGTATCAAATATCCTTAAAACGTCCGTCGAACATCCTTCTGTCCGTTTCCCGACTTTTTAAAACATTTGGGACAATTTGGTCTATAAACGTTCTTGGCACCGCAACCATAACAAAGTATATGTCTAGGTTCTAAACAATCAAAATACGCGTGTCCCAATCTATCGCAGTTCCAACATGTCAAATTTTGATGTACAGAACAAATTTCATCAGATCTGTCTTCCAAATTTTCAAAATCAATGTCGTCATTAGTCATCTCAGAAATATGTCCTTTATTTGTTCTTTTAGATTCATATGTATGAAAATCCTTCATAAACTTCTCACGTATCCTTACCTCACGCCGAAGTTGGGATACATTGTTAATTTCCAAATGTAAAAGTTCGTTTCGTATTTCATTTTTCAAATTTGTAATGATTGTCTCACAAATATCTAATAATATTCAAAACTTTATCTGCAAAAAATTATTCTGGTTCCGAATTGTTATTTTGTCGAAATGATCTTGAGGAAATATTTGGAAACGAGGTTGGTTCGAACTAGTTTGGGTATTTATATTTTGAACCAAGGTTCTCATTTCATTAGTAATGAAACTCATTATTTCATTACGAAAAGATCCCGAACTGTCATTTATTAATTGTCTTGTCCGAGTGTCATTGTCAGGTTAACAAATTGAACTATCATACCGAGTCCGTGATGTAGCATTTCGTCTTGTCGAACGTATATTTTCACCCTGATTCGTATTCGATGATCCTACATCTACTGTAAAACTAACGTTCGCTAGTTCTTCAATATTTTATAGTTATCGTTGCTTCTAGTTATAGGCATCGTTCAATTAAATATCTAACTTCAATTTTAAAATTAATTAATTAATATATTTCCACTATGTTGTTCTAAGATTTCAGATGAGTATAATATTGACAAAGATTAATCAATTTAAAAACTTAAAATCAAAATCTTAAAACAAAAAAATAGTGAGCTAAATTTTATAACAGGTAAGTATTGGAGACCACCACCTGGATAACAATCTTGTCGCGATGTGGTGGCTTTAGTACTGGGTGTGGTTTTTATCTTGGTTGTGAATACTGCTGATGTACGGTCAACTTTCAACATAAGAAACTCAAAAGCCTTTACGGCCAAAGGTTATCCTCCCCTCTCTTTTTTCCCCTTCCCCTTATATCCCTTCTCTCCCCTTTTTCATCCCTTCCAACACTTGTAAGGTTAACGTGGTTGGTAGCAGTGCCGAGAACCTGAATGGCTAATTAGTGGTAAAAGAGGATTAGTCGATAACAGCTCCCCTCCGGCGCTAGGAATCGGGCCGGTTGTAACTATTTTTGTCCAGTCTATTCTGTCCAGCCGTCATACTCGTGGGACCAAAAATTAATCTAAATAACAACAAAAACAACAACAACACCGTGAAGAGAACCGATGATCTCGGATCGTTTTCAGAAGATTACCTGTTAGCCTCTAGCCATGAGAATTTGGACACAGCACTCTACTGCCCTCCAAAATCCAATCGGATACCAAGGTTGGCGAACAATTGAAGAAAAAAAAGGAAGAGTCAGAAAGACATCCTCAAATCAAAATACACCAAAGCGCTTTTTGTTCTTAACAAGATTGATAAGAATTCTGCCAGCGGTGCCTCCCATGACCGCGATGAGGAAGATCACGCAAAATACCAAGCTGTGGTAGATGAGTACCAAAAGTTTTTGGATTCCGTGGAACACTTGCTCGCTAATAGGACTAGTACGGCACCTCGCTTTGACTCCGGCGAAATCCACCGGGGCTACAGGGTAATCAAATGCTTGGACGAGTTCTCAAAGGAATTTCTTAGCAATTGCATCGCTAAGATCAGCGGAACATGGGAAGGTTTAAGTCTTAAACTGATCCCTGCACAGGAAATTCCTCTGAGACCGCGTGCCCAATCTGAGACCCCCCCCCCACCAATAATGACAATGGCGCAGCATTCGAAATGAGCTACAGATAACCTTCGGGTACTCTTAGCCGAAGAGGACCTGGACATTGGTCTCGTACAAAAACCCTGGGCGTCAGACTCGGATGTGAAGGGGTTCCCGGCCTCTATGCAAGAAAATGGTAGGCCAAGATCATGTATTATTGCCAAAAAATCTTTTAACATTTGTCTTTGTACGCAGCTAAGCTCAGCGGATCTAACGGTAGCAAAGGTCGAGCTACCGTATGACAGAAGCCCTACGATTGCCTCAAGCTACATGGCACATGAGAAAACAGCTCCTCCAGCCGAAGTGAGTGCTCTACTGTCCTTTGTTGGGGCATCAGAAGACTTTATCCTGGGCTGCGATGCCAATGCCAGGCATTCAATCTAGGGTAGCAGTAAAATCAATGAAATATATGTAATTCTTGTAACAAGCCAACATTCATTTTTCCAAGTTCGGACAACTATAATGGATGGGAGGAAGTATTAGATATTACACTCATGAATGATAGTTCTAAGATATCAGTAGATAAGTGGAGGGTATCCAATAAAAGGTCGTTCTCTGACCATAATTGGATTCTCTTCGAAATTAGACTTCAGGACTAAACAGATAAAATACAATTTAGGAACCCAAGAAGGACCGATAGGTTAAAATTTAATGGGATCCTTAAACATAAACTTAAGAACATGCCAGTTGTTGAAGATTCTATCACTGGTCTTGAGAAAATAGAGGAAAACTTTAGTAAAACTGTTGTCAAAGCCTTCGAAGTTTCCTGTCCAATCACTAAGGCTAGGAAATGCTTCCCTCCATGGTGGAATTTTAAGCTATCTAAACTACGCAGGGAAACACGTAGGACCTTTAACACTACCTAATAGTAAATCGTGGCAACCATACCGTGATAAATTAAAATCTTACAAGAAAGCTATAGTAGTCGCAAAAAGAAACTCATGGAGAATCTTCTGTGAATCTATGGATAATATAAAAGACTCTGCAAGACTTAGCAGAATTCTAGCCAAGGGACAATCCAATCCTACTTATATTAAAAGGAAGGAGTCATCCTGGTCCGAATCCTCAGCAGAGTCACTTGACATCCTACTGAATACCCACTTCCCAGGCTGCAAGGATGTTGCTACGGATATTGAGAATGATGGTAGGACTCCATCCAATATCGACAGTAAAATCATCTCCAACGATAGGATATCGTGGACGATAGATAGTTCGCAATTGATTACTGCGTCTGTTGAAGCGCATTGACCTAATTCGGAATTTGACATGACGACTTTTTCATAGCTAGACAGATTAACCACTGTTACTGTTACTGGAACTATTCTGTTGTAGTAAGGTTTAATATGGGCTTTTACTGTTATAACATCTCTTATTATTTCTGCTGGTTCTATCACCCATAAACTGCTGTCCTCACAATTTCCTGATGCTCGTCGGTATCTAGCTTTCTTACTTGAGTCATATTTTCATATCCGATGCCGTGACTAGTTATGAAATTAGCACCAATGATTACTTCGTCCACAATGTCGGCAACAATAAATACATGATTGACTGAATTGGGCCTGACGATAGACTTTTATGCCCCTGTATCTATAGTAAAAATGTGCTTCCGACGTTGATGTACCTACAAGCAGTAAAATTGCAATTTTTCTGTTGCATTGCGGATATGGAGATTGTGGGACCCTGAGTTGTGGGAGCTAGCTCTTGGCCCGTATTGCTAGCTTATGAAGATTCTTGATTTGACTGTCGGTTGTTTCTTGGTGGCGAAACAGATCCGGTTTCTTTTCTTCGTGCTTTGCAGTTTCGCTGAATATGAGCGGATTTACCGCAGTTATAACATTTTACTCTGACTTTCCTTTTATTTTCATCTAATGCCTGGATAACTGCAGCTTTTAAATCATTCACTATATTTTCAGCAATAACTTGGAGATATCGCGCCCTGCATATTTGGGTCTTAGAAATTACTTTCGCTGTTTCTTGTGCCAGAGCAAACCCCTTTATCTTGAATTGATCTAAGAACGGATGAGTTGCACCAAACGTTCAATTCCCATCTCAGAGTCTTGGGTTTCAATTCCATTCGGTATATTTCTTTCATGTGTTATCCATCGTATTTACCTTGTAGTGCAACCATTATGTCATCATAATTTTTTATATTGCTTTCAAAGCCAAAATCAATTCTATAGCTTTTTCTTCATTGTTCCATAAGTTTCTCTTTGCAACTGTATCAAACTTGAAAAATCCAAATAGTGTGCTGCCATCAATAGTAGTGGCCTTGTTCTACTAAAGGTTTCTGGAATAAATCTCTCCGGTCCATCGTTGCATTGACGATTATTTATCTTTATGTCTTGTAATTCTAGGCAGCTCTCTAATGGAATCCACTCTGCTGTTTATAGCTTTAGAACTTTCCCGAAATTTCGCTTCCATTTTAACAAATAGTTTATCGTTGTTGGCTATAGAAGTTTCTTGAACTTCAGCTATTGTTCCATCATAGCGCTTAAATCCATGATGATTGTTGTTGCACGTTCCTTATACTCAAATTGATGTCAACGTTGCGTGGCTTAATAAACCTCTTCTTATGAACTATATAAGAAAATAAATTTAATTTTTTTTTCTGGGTGATTGAGTACAGAAGGAATTTGTATACTTTAATTTAATTGTACAGAAGGAATTTATATATTTGTACACCTTCATTCATTGCACTATTTTCGAAAGCTAACGGCAACAAGTTTTCTTGGTAGGCATTAGCAATATTTTAGATATTGTAGTAAGTGCCTAAATGTTAAATTCTATTGATTTAGCTAGTGGCATTTTATTCCTTGACTGTTATTACCAAATGTTTATTAATGGAATTCTGCAAAAGATGCGAATTAAAATTAAAATAACTATATTTTTAAAGATTAAATCTGTATTTTTAAAGACAAACACTTTGGTTGATTTTAATCTGTCTTTTTAAAGACACATTTTTTTTCCAGTTAAACTTTCGGTTTACTAATACCCACTCGGGTCACGTTTTCGGTTTTATTTCTTTATTACCTTTTTTAATTTTGTTTCGATTTAAATTAAATTTAGACTCACTGAACAAATTTTGGAGTTCTGTAGAATTTTTAACGTAATGTAAATTAGTTTTTGACTTTTCAAATGATAAAATCCTGATCCTGTAGTGAAGAGAGCTCTGTTCATCGTCCGGATAAAGGGTGAGTAATAAAAAAAAAAATTTCTCTTAATATCAAAATATACCAACATTTTCTTATGGTAATTTTTTGTATATTTTTTATGTAATTTTTTTGTTTTCGGATTTTGGTAATATAAAATAGAGCGTTATCCATAAACTGTTTATTAAATTTTGACTTCTGTTTTTATGTACTTTTTACCATAAATTTTCAACGAAATCAATTTTAATTTTCAAAGTGATACAATTACATGAGAATAATATTGCACACACATTATCACCTATAAATTCTTGTTTAGAACAAGGCTTAAAAGAAAATAAAAAGTGTTCTGGTACAACAACAACAAATACTGCAGTAATAACAACAGAGTCAACTAGTGAGAGTTTTAATGTATTTAACACTGAAAATACCGTAATGGAAGATAATGGTACATCTAGAGGTGCTATACCTAAGGTTGGAAATAAGATAAGTAAAACTAAGTCTCCAGTTCAAACAGGTATGCTTAGATATATAAGAATTAATAAGCGAAATTTAAGTCCCCAGAAAAGTTTGTCTTCTGAAAAAAAGCAAAAAATTACTGATAACCCCTTGAAAAGTAACCGTTTTGCTCTCTTGAGTGAGGATGATTTTAATCATCAAAAAAATGATGATAAATCTATCCGAAAACCGTTAAGACCACAACCAATATTCCTTCGTGAAACTAGCTCCAATAGCTTAGTAAAATCATTTATTGAACTCATTGGTAAAAATAATTTTCATATTATAGAAAAATCTCTCAACACCTAAATGACAGTAAGAAAAATTGTTATACACATCAACTCAAAAGTAGCAAAGGCTTGATAGTAGTCATAAAAGGTATAGAGTCCAGTGTAGATACAAACGAAATCAACGAGGCCCTGGAAGAACAGGGCTATCAGACAAAGAATGTAGTCAATATATTTAATAGCGACAAGGTTCCTCAACCAATGTTTAGGGTTAAGTTAGAGCCTGATGATGGGAAATTAAAGAGAAATGAAACTCACACTATATACTCTCTAAGATATTTGTTGAATCGTAGAGTAAATATAGAGGAACCTCTTAAGCGTAATCGTCCAGTTCAGTGTAGTAATTGTCAGGAATTTGGACATACACGAAATTATTGTACCCTTCGCACAGTATGTGATGCATGCGGAGACCTGCACTCTTCGTCACAATGTGATGTATTTAAGAATGGTCTCAGTAGAAAATGTGGTAACTGCGGTGGAGATCATTCCGTTAATTAAAACGGATGCCCGGTCTTCAAGGAGTAATTAAAAAGATTAAGAGAGAGGCAAAAGCTGTTGAGAGGTGAAATAGTTGAACCAACACCTACAAATTTGGAATCTACATCTAGACCACTAAGCTCTGGAGTAGTTTCTTCAAATAAAAAAATTAATGCGGCTCATCCAATATTACAGCAAAATGACCAAGGAGCTACAATTAATGCTGGAGCCAGCTCATATGCCAGTGTTTTAAGATCGGGTTATCAAAAGCCCAGCGTCCCCCAAAATAAGGGAGGGTTAGAAAACCTTATACAAGCACTTACTGAGAATATTTCCTCTCTTAATCAAAATATGACTAACTTCATGTCATCCATGCAAACCACAATACAAGAGCTTCTGAGAGCACAGAACCAAATGATTCAAATTCTATTAACAAGAAATTAAATTTTTAAAAATATGTTTCTGGAATGCAAATGGTTTAAACCTGCACAAATCGGAAATTTCCAATTTTTATGTTAAATAAAAGCATCGATGTGATGTTAAATTCGGAGACACATCTTACAAATAGATATAACTTTAATATATCAGGTTACTCATTCTATTACACACCATCCGGATGGTAAGGCACATGGTGGTACCGGTATCATAATTAGAAACCGATTGAGACACTATGTCCTAGATGCGTTTTCAAAGGATTATATGCAAGCAACATCTATTCGCTTTGAATACCCAGCTGTAGAATTAACTATGAGCTCTATATATTGCCCACCACGTTTTTCGATGACCAGTGAAAAATTTTAACAATTCTTTATAACACCAGGAGATCGGTTTTTGCCAAACATACATATTGTGGTTCGCGATTGGTGAATCCCAGAGGTAGACAGCTGTATAAAGCTCTAGTTGATCACACAAATTGCTTAGATTTCGTGTCTCCTGGACACCCAACTTATTGGCCAACTGATCCTAGAAAAATTCCTGATCTAATAGACTTCGCCATATGTAGAAATATTAGTCGAAATACAGTATCCACAGAAATATCATATGATCTATCATCTTACCATTCTCCTGTAAATATTACTTATTGCGAGAGACCCAACAACCCAAGATTTCCTAAGGACTTTTTGTGTTTTAAGACAAATTGGCTAAAATATAGGAAATATATCAGCAGTCATATCCACACAAATCCTAATTTACAGTGTGAGAAAGACATAAATAAAACCGTCAATGACTTCATTTCATTGATAATTTCGGCTCTGAAACACTCTAGGTACCAAATCCCTCCAAGAACTAATACGCCTATTTCAAATTCGGATATTGAAAGACTTCTTCTCGAAAAGAGAAGACTCAGAAGAGAATGGCAACATAATAGATCACCTGTTGCAAAGCAGAGGCTGTCCACAGCAGTACGAAAACTGAAAAGAGCCCTTCATTTAGAAGAGGATCGCATAAACGAAAATTATATTAAAAGTTTGACGAGCACAAAATACACAAATTTCTCTCTTTGGAAGGCAACGAGGAACATTAAGCTACCGGTAGAGGCACGAAGCGTTATAAGAAAAGCTGACGGAACCTGGGCATGAAGTGCTATAGAAAAAGCCACAGTTTTTTCTGAACATTTAAGTGAAGTATTTCAACCTAATTCCACGGCAAATGAGTTCGAGCTCGAAGAATTTCCGGTTTCAACAATGGCTAATCCAGCTCAATTCGATATTGGTCCTGAGAATGTTAATAAAGTAATTAAAAATAAATTGAACTTGAAAAAATTACCGGGATACGATTTAATAACTCCATCATTGATTAAGAACCTATCAAATGTGGCAATAATTGTGCTTTCTATATTGTTTAATGCGATCTTAAAACTTGGAATTTATCCAAAAAATTGGAAAATTTCTCAAATAATAATGATACTGAAACCGGGTAAAGATTTAACCCTGCCATCTTCTATTAGCCTACTCCCTTGTTTGTCGAAGCTATTCGAGAAAATATTCCAGGAAAAAAATCATATCTTTTTTGAATGATGGAAATATTATCCCAGTACACCAATTTGGTTTCCGTGAACATCATGGCACCATTGAACAAGTCAATCGTTTAACTGGAGAATTAAAAATTTTGAATTAAAGAAATATTGTTCTGCCGTCTTTTTAGATGTTGCCCAAGCTTTTGACAAGGTATGGCATAAAGGTCTAGTACATAAAATCAAATGTTTACTACCACTATGTAATCATAAATTGCTGGAGTCGTATCTATCGAATCGACTTTTCAGAGTTAAGTTCAATGATTATGTGATGAGAGAATACAAGATTATAGCTGGCGTTCCACAGGGAAGTGTACTAGGACCCACATTATATTTGATTTACACCTCTGACTTACCTACGTGCGATAAATTAACAATCTCTACATTTGCGGATGATACCGCCATTATTGGTTCACACGAAAACCCACTCATAGCATCTAGTCAACTACAAAATTATCTCGTACGTGTGGAGACGGGTACCGTGAAATAGCTCCCAAATGAAATAACTCCCCACGAAAAAATGAAATAACACCCAACAAATTTTTCATACAACTTGGGACTTATTTCATTATGAAACAACTCCTAACGCGTAGGGTGTTATTTCATAATTTTTTGTTGGGAGTTATTTCATAATGAAATAACACCCAATGAAACAACTGCCAATGAAATTTTTGTTGGGTTTTATTTCATTTAACTTTGGGAATTAGGAGTAATTTCACTGTATTGGGAGTTATTTCATTTTTGTAATTTTTAAAGTGTATTAAAAACCGGCATCGCACACTATAAACTTTTTGCATTGCCGGCCTTCGGCCGGGCGCTAAGGTTTTCTCCTCTGGGGTGTATCAAAAACCGGCTTCGCTCAGAAAATATTATCTTTGCATTGTCGGCCTTTGTCAGGTCGCAACGATTTCTTACTCTGGTGCGAAGTGAAAATCTGCTTTCAGAAATACCTTTCTGCAATGAAAGAAATCTTTTCTGAGCGAAGCCAGATTTTGATACACCCCAGAGGAGAAAACCTTAGCGCCCGGCCGAAGGCCGGCAATGCAAAAAACTTTTCTGAGCGAAGCCAGTTTTTGATACACCCCAGAGGAGAAAACCTTTGCGCTACGCCATAGGCCCTCAATGCAAGAATAATAACACGAGCGAAGAATAATACCAGTTCTGTATTTCATTGGGAGTTAGATTACATTATTATTTCATTTCTATTAGGATTTATTTCATTGGGAGTTATTTCGCTTTTTTTGGGACTAATATTTTTAAAATTATGAAACCGCCGATTATTGGGAGTTATTTCATTTTACCCTTTGGTAGTTATTTCATTTTTCAAGTTTGGAAATTATTTCATTTTTGATGGGATTTAATTCATTGGGAGTTATTTCATTGGGAGTTATTTCATTTGGGAGTTATTTCACGGTACCGTGGAGACGCGGTTGAAAAACTGGCGAATAAAGGTGAATGAGCTGAAAAGTAAACATGTTACGTTCGCTCTAAGGAGAGGAAATTGCCCACCTGTCACACTCAACAACGTTAATATACCGCAGTCTGATTATGTCACCTACCTTGGTATTCATCTTGATAGACGGCTTACTTGGCGCCGTCACATAGAAACCAAGAGACTTCACATGAAGCTAAAAGGCTCTAGGTTTCATTGGTTAATCAGTGATCAATCAAAATTAAGCCTTGAGTATAAAGTCATCCTGTATAAGACCGTTTTAAAACCAATTTGGACGTATGGAATTCAATTATGGGGAATGGCTAGCAATACCAGTATTGATCTAATACAGAGGGCCCAATCTAAAATTCTTAGGACCATGACGGGAGCACCATGTTTTATAAGAAATGAAAACATCCACAGGGACTTAGAAGTGACATTGGTAAAGGAAGAGTTCAAGAAAGTCCGAAAGAAATATACTGTTAATACGCTTGCAAGACAACTTGTGCCCGATCCAGGCTCCGTAGAGCTGATCTTCCACCCGCTAAGATGAGTGCCAGTTAACCATTTAGGCTCTCTTGTTGGAAAGCAACTAGTTTTAATTTTAGTTTTAAGATTTAAATACTTATTGTTAGGCCTATAAAAGGCAGATTCAATAAATTAATAAAGCGATTAAAAAGCAAACAATAAAGGTAGGTAGTTGTACCTATAAAGGTGTCTAGGTAGTTAAAGATGTGGGGTATCGTAGGGTCCTTGACGGTAGCCTGAAAGACTGCTGGCTACAGCCGAAATGTAGACATTATAGAGCTCTAATCCCGTTTCTCCCAATTTGACCGCAATACCTTGGACTACAAGTGTTCTATACTGCACGGTGTTGTGGATGACGAAGGAGATAACTTCTCTGTTGCCCCTGGCGCTATCACTTCAGAAAATGTTATAACTGTGCAGACTGGAATTGATCGTCAGTTTCGTCTCCTAGACCGCTGCTGTCGATGTTGATGAGAATGTCGATGATGCCTATGAGTTTCGTCGGTGACAACACCGTGCTAAAAATCTCTTCGATTACTCCCTTTCGTGGATGAGTCCGGAGCAGTTCCTGAGGTGAAACCCAAACAAGTGTTGAATCTTAATTGGCTGGACATGTGGAACAATCGGTTCTGGTAAACAGTACAAAACCCAGGACAGGGATTTAGTTCAGACCAAAAGAAAACTAAAAAAGTGAAATTGTTGTGTTTTATTGTGGGTTGCAACTATTACTCTTACAAAAACCGGGACAATTTTTAAAATAGATGAAAAATGGCGGGATTTTCAAAACATTCTCGGGAAAAATACAGAATAAACAATTTTGATTCGTTAAAGCCTTAGTTCGAGAGGATATTTGTAGGTTGATTATAAGAACTAAATGCGCAACCATTTAGCAGATTTACAGACCGAAAGACATACATTTTTAGTCACTTTCTGAGTCAATTGATCTTTAAGAACCATTATTTTTTGTTTTTTAAAGAGTTACAAATTTATATACATCTCTTCTTTAATTTTATTAATATATTAATTTAAAAATATTGTTTATTTTATATTTATTTTACCAAAGAACTCTTTTTTGAATGTTTAAATCAATGGTGGTCATTTTAGTCAGCTTTCGCGCTGACTAACAACTAGTGTTGCCAGAAAAATTTTACCTTTTGACCCAAATCTGATAATAGATGTTCCCAAAAAGTCTCCATTTCATAAATGAAATCCCCAATTTTTGTCACCAAAATTTTATTATTATAGATACAAAATTATTTAACTTTTTGTATTTGTAAAAATAAATTTGCAATTTAATTTTTTCTAGTAATAATAAACAACACTAAAATAATACTGCGTATAATGAAAAACCGGTTAACCATTTTATCGGCTAAAACAGCATTCGTAAAGGTTCCCTTTTCCTCCCACCAAATACAGAGAATTAGCGCCATGTAATGATTCGGTGAAAAAAACTATTTTTTTTAGCGTTCAAATATCATTGCTGACATGCAAAGTCGTCTTTCAAGGTCTCTCGGCTTCAAATTCTATGGTATCCAATTTCCCTGCTTTTGGTTGAATCCTGCTGCTCACAAACGTTTTGAAATTGCTGCTTGAGTAGCTCATATAATTTTGCAAGCTCTTGTTGAGTTTTACCACAAGTTTCATGGAGTAATGCCTCCAATTCATGGTCTTCAAATTGTTGTGGCTAGCCTGGGCGATCTGTGTCTTCTGTTTCAAAATCACCACTTCTTGACCGCACAAACCATCTCTCGCACGTTGAAACCGATGGAACACATTCACCATGTGTTTTCAAATTACAGAAGTAAAGCAAAACTTCCCGCATATGACACTTTGTTGGCGGAAGCTTCGACATTTTCGAATGTTCAATAACTATTTAAGTGAAAATAAATTACAGAAATGTACCGCGTTCAAAAGATACGCCATCTATTGTAAATCCCGCATTTTTAAATCATACACCCAATATTTGTTAACTTTAGTGAAATCCCTCCCCACTGGATTTTGTGCCCAAATTATTCATGAAATCCCCAATTTGGGGAGGAATCCCCACGTCTGGCTACGCTGCTAACAACACACATATTCTTATACCGTAGACAGACGACAGAGTTAATTTGCATTAACAGCACACTAATGTGAATTAAAATTTAACCCTGACAAACGACAGTTTTTGCATTTATTAAACAGCTGTTTGTTTGTAAACAACTGTTTAATTGTAAATTCTCTGCTAGATGTTAAGTTTTCCCTAATTAATTACCACATAAAAAACATAAAGTAGACATGTTATATATCAATGGATAGGGAATTTTGTCTATAACATTTGACAATTAAAAAATTCATGGAATATTTTTTGAAAAATATGACAAACAAATCTTTTTATTGAGTTTTTGCGAAAATTACTAATTTTGCGAATTGAAATCAAATTTTTATTTATGAATAGTTTTTAATGAAATTTCACAGTTATATAGATATTTCTATTGAAAATGCAAAATTTAAAACAAATTTTGAATTTTGGCATCAGGAAACCCTCTATTCCCAAAAAAACTTTCAAAAAATCTCAAAAATTAGATTTTTTGGCTATAATATCCATACCAGGGGCGGTGTTATCGGAACCTTTTACAAGATAATTAGGAACATATTGGGCCATCTAAAATAGATTAATATATTTTGATATCGACTATGCGATTTTAGAATTTTTGCCCTAAATTTAAATTTTACATAAAAAATAGGCATTTTTGGATAGAACTGGCCCGTTCGGTATCAACAATTTTAAAATCGGTTTTCATTTAAAATAAAAAGAAAAAATGTACTTTATTCCCAAAAAAACTAGCAAAAAATTCAAATTTTTTAAATTCAAATGCAATAACTTTGAAGTCAGTCATAATTTTTCAACAATTATTATTTTTATTTGGTACATACATTTGTTTTCAGTCTAATAAAGGAAAAAAGAAGAAAATCGGGAAACATTTGGACTCGCTGTTATAAAAAAACTGGAGTAGAGTGGGTAAAAAGTTTAAAAATTTCATTATCAAATGCGAATATCTCATAAGCTGTAAGAGATAATTGATAGCTATGACGAGATTTTTTGTAGTGCTCGTTGAGGAGATTCTATATATGCAAGTTGTTTGAAATCGGGACACAAACGAAGAAATACTATCGTTTTAAAAATGTAACATACCGGAGGTGTCCTACTTTGGGGACCACTGGCCGCGCCCTTGGTTTGCCTATGTGGTCCAAATACAAAACTTAAATTCGACAGCACTTCATCAAACCGGGCTGACCGTTTAGAAGTTACAGATTAATTTCTATACCACAATAATAAAAAATATCCCAAAAGTTGATTGATTGTCAACGGTATTGCCATACTGAAATAGCTAAATTCAGTTTGATTTTGAGCATTTACAACAAAGTAAATGCGCATTAAGATGGGGATAATTCACAAGTTAATTTGAGTTAAGACTGCTAATGCATATTAACGCTGTCGTCTATCTACGCTATTATTCTCTCTTGTTTAGTCGCGACGAATGGGCTGCTAAGCGGGTGTATTACATAGAGCGGAAACTCTCCTGTCAAAGACCTAACTCAGTTGTCAAAAACCTAAGTGCTGAGAATGTATTAGTTAAAAAAACTATGTGAAAACAAAAACAATACTCGTATGTGTGATTATTTTGATCACTGAAAGAAATATTGGGATTGTTTAATATATTTCAAACTTTAAAAAATCATTGAAGTGTTGTCTGGCTTTTTCCCTTAATTTACTTCTGTGAACAATTTTTTCAGATTTTAAATTAATTTAATGGAAACAACGCAATAAAATAATTAATAAAATTCTTTTAATACGAATTTGCCAAAATTGATTAATACCGAATAATTTTTGTCCCAGACTTCGTTATTGTTAACAAATAAAGCCTGAAAAATACTGACATTTTTTTATAGTTCACTAAACTTTTCTTTTAACTTCGCTTTAAAAATTTCTTTAATAAATTTTTTAATTTTGCTTCGATTTAAATGAAATTTAGACTTACTGAACAAATTTTAGAGTTATGTAGAATTTAATAAAAACATGATCAAGTTTTAAGTTTTTATAAAAACATGATAAAGTTTTAAGTTTTTATAAGGTTTTTTCGAATTTATTAAAATTTTGTTCGTCGCATATAAAAAAAATGTACATAAGTACAGTCCGGGTGGTATTGCACTTCTATAAATTTTTTCGGTATTGTTAAACCATGTACATGAAAACTGATACTAAAACGTCTCTGCTATGCAGTGGAATAGTCAGAATTTACGGATTTATTTCAAAAATATTTTTGTTCAAGGTAGAATTACCGAAAACATCGAGGGTATGAACTGAAAATAAAAAGAAAGAATTTTAAAGATTATCCTAAAACAAATACTTACCGAAGAAAGCAGCTCCCGGTTTACAGTAACGTATCCCTTTAAACTCACAATTGCAGGATTCATTTCAATTGCAACAATAAATATATCGATTTCCTTTTTGGCTTTTAAATCCGCATGAAGAAGATCAATTGATAACAATGTTTTTTGCACTCCTTTAGCGACTCCAAGTGTTGCTTTATGGGAACAATCGCAAAAAATAAAAAGCAATGTGCAACAATATATTACATCGACAATTAATCCTGCTTCCTTATACGATATATTATAATCGTGTTTATGATCCATAATTTCTGCAAATGCTCCATATACGGCTATAACAATATTAACAAATCTGAAAAATTAGAGGAGGTACATATTAAATTTGTATTTAGATTTCATTTCATTAGTTAATGAACTAACAATAAGTACATATTTCATATCTAGAAACTTTTTCTGACGTCTATGATTTCAGTTTACACCTGGGCCAATTAATATGAATTGATTCCACTTTAATTTCAGTCAACTTTACATCTATCTATTTGAAGCGACGATCAAGATGTATTCTGACTATTGATTCAACTTCTGATTATTGAGTTATTTTATGAATAGTTTCTTCTTAGCCAACAATTCATTTTTCAGAAAACGATAAAGACTTAATAACTTTTTAAAAATGGGTTTAAAAACAATTTGTTTACAAAACATGAAGGGCGTAGAAACATTTTTTGAAAAAAATTTTTACTTACAAGTAGAGATGTCAAACGGGGAATCACGTTCCCGAAAATACAGGGATTCTTAAGTCCCGAAGCCCGGGATTTTCATACATTTTGACATGTCCGAATATCGCAAAGTGATGTTCAGCAAAGTTGTTAAGCTTAAAGCAATGGTGCCCAAGCCCTTGGTGCTCATTTGTTTTTGTAAATGCTCTTAGCTATAGGCTGTGTGTTTCTATACTCAATACAGCACTCAGCACTAGCAATATGAAATACACAAACAACTTTGTCTTGTTTGTTTTTTTGTCGATCTTCATTGTATACACTCAAGTGAAAAGCAACAACACTTTCGAATGCTTTGCTGGTAAACATTGACGACAGCGATCATCAATGTAGATTTTGTTTTTGTTTATCGTATGGTATTGTTTAAAAAATTGTGTATTTTTTCTTTATTCTTTGTATGTTTTGGTTTTTACAACAAAAAAACTTGCATAAAAATTAGTTTTTCTCTAAATGTATTGGTGTTTGCTCTTCCATAAGGAACTTTTGGCACCCCTGGCTTAAAGCCTCCTACAACATAGTAAATAAAGGAATGCGGTATTTTTGGTTTTCCTTGAGAGGGGCTTTAGAAAATAAATTTTTCATAATTTTTTTTCATACGTTATCTAACAAAACTCAATATAAATCCTTCTCAAACGAAATTGATTTTATGGCAGATGAGAAGTTCGAACAAAATGAAAATATTTCGATTGTTCAATAACAAAACCAAATTATAATGTAGATTTGCAACTTGCAAAAGATATATATTTTTTTATTTCAGAAGGAACAAGAGGAAAAGACTTGCAGATTTGTTACTAAGGTACTGTTTTTTACCAGTATGTACAATGGGGCAACAACTTTTTTGCAAATATCAAAATGCGCCTAGCATAGTCGAATAGACCATTGATTTAAAAAAAATGGTATTACTACAACCCGCGGTAAAGTTTGAAGAAATTTTTTTTTTTTATAAATATATCAACCTGGCTCGAATTTATATTTAAAATTTGCGGTAACGGGAAAGAATCCGCTGTTTTACTATAAAAAAATATAATACAAATTTGAGAAAATTTTGTCTTCAAAAAATCGTTTTTGTGTGTAAGGTTTTTATTCCAAAATGTTGCCATCGCGTGGTACTAGGGCCAAAATTTGGTTATAGCCCTAATGTACATTGTACACACTTTAGTGTTATTTCTTCTTATATAATGTACATACTAGGGTATTCAATTAATCGGGTTTCTGGTTTAATAGGTTAATCGAGCAAATAATTAATCGGGGTTTAGATTTAATCGGTTAATTTTAAATTATTCGATTAACCGAATAATTTCTATTTTAATTTTAAATTGAAAATAAAACAATTTTGTGTACTTATTTAAGCATTTCAACCAAAAAATTAATAATAGCAAACTAATAATACTCATGTGAGTATTTTTTACGATTTAAGTGAGATTTTCTGATATAATATTTTAAGAAAAAATATAGTTTAAAAGCTTTCTCTCTCACTGATTGTAGATGTTGAAAAAATCAAAAGTAAGGCATGAGAACGACTATCCAATTTCTCAGTTTTTTTTTAAGCATATAAAATCCTCACTTATACAATTGGAGTCCTTTTGGGATTTTTAATACTTTTAATAGCTTTGTTAAGTTCTGATAAAAGACTCGTTTCAGTAATGTCATCAGTTTCGACTATTGTCATGTCTACCTCCAACTCAGCATCATGGAACCTTCTAGAAAAAAGGTCATTTCCAAATTCCTTAGTTTCACTTTTTGAGCTATACTTCAAAAAACTATTGCTAGATGGGAATGTTCATGAGTTAAGAAATAAAATGTGTGTGTTTAAAACTATATTTCTATATAAAGTACAAAAAAAAAAGAAATTTCGGTTAATCGACGCAAATTAATCGGTTTATTTGTTATTTGAAAATCGGAAATTTTAAATTATTCGAACAGTTAACCGACCAAAATGAATCGGTTAACCGATTAACGGTTAATCGATTGAATACCCTAGTACATACTCATGCACGTATTTTATTGCAAACAAATGTGATTTATATATAAATTATATTTTATTATTTTGAATAATAAGGACTGAGATCGTAAAATTCTTAACACACATTTTTCATTAAAACGTTTAACCCAAGTATTATTTGATTTTTTGCAAGGTTGGCAACCGAAACGAATAACGGTATCGGTAACGGTATCGGTATTAATTTTATTTTTATTTCGGTATCGGTAACGGTATTTAAATTATATCGGTATCGGTATACCGGTATAAAACTAATATATCGGTATTTATACCGGTATAAAAATTAAGTACATCAAACCTAACAAAAACTTATAAAAAATCGAAATATATGAAAGAGCTACAAAAAAATACAATATGTCAAAACAACAGGTACTTTGTTTTTGTTAAAAGATAATTGAATTGTCAAAGTTGCCTGTTGTTGTTTTTGCTTGAATTGACAATCCAATTATCTATACAAGTGAACAAAATAATCAGCTGTTCTTCTGAGGTCCCCTGCTATAAATTCGCCTTGGTATGTAAGTAAACAACTAAGACAGAGTTGCATTAGTTGAACATCAAGCAGGGATGGACAAGGCTCAAATACTATTTTCTACTAGCAGCAAAGTTGTTAAATTATGTAATTTTAACAATTTTGCAAAATTTAATTATAATGCCGATATGATATCAGTATTGAAACTTGTATGATACCGGTATTGATTTGCAATTGATACCGGTATAATAAAGGTATTGATACCGTTATGATAACGGTATTGTACCGGTATGATACCGTTATTAAGGGAAACGGTATTTGAATACCGGTATTTTACCGAAATAATTATTTCGGTATCGGTATCAATACCGGTACTCAATTTTAAACGGTATTTAATCGGTATCGGTATTAATAACGGTATCGGTTGCCAACCTTGATTTTTTGTTATCAAGTTACCTTTGAAAAGCATGTCAGTTATTATGTTTAATGTCAATTATGTTCATTTGTTGTTAATCTGATTAAAATGAGTGACCAGAAAAAGTGCGTAATAAAATTATTAAATATTTTCAACAAAACCCAACTTGGTCATACAAAAATTTGGCCAAACAATCAAACATTTTCCAATGTTATTAAACAGTACCGTGAGAACTTGTCCGTTGATATAAAAGCTGATTCAGGTAGAAGGAATGTTTTTAAAGCCACATGATATTTTTAAAGCCAAAAAACTAGAAAGCATTTTCAAAAGAGCTCCCAACACCTCCGGTAGGAAAGCAGCCCGGTTAGGTTAGTACTCGGACTATTTGGTACGAAAAGTTAAAGGTTTGAAAGCATACAAGGCGCATAAAGTTCCTGCTAAAAATGTAGAGGCCAAAAACAGAGCACGGAAATTGAAGTCAAATTTTATAAAACAATATTCCTGCTGTAAAATGGATGACGGAACGTATGTTCTGGCAGATTTTTCGCAGCTTCCGGGTCAAAATTTTGATGTTGCTGATGCTCGAACGCTGCTAAAAATGTAGAGGCCAAAAACAGAGCACGGAAATTGAAGTCAAATTTCATAAAACAATATTCCTGCTGTAAAATGGATGACGGAACGTATGTTCTGGCAGATTTTTCGCAGCTTCCGGGTCAAAATTTTGATGTTGCTGATGCTCGAGGGAATGTTGAAGAAAAGTTTAGGACTCAAAAGCAGACAAAATTTTCCAAAGAGTTCTTGGTATGGCAAGCAATATGCATTTTTTTTTTTTTATTTATTTTTTTTTTTTTTTTTGTAACCAACACTCAGGGGATACCCCTATTTATGCAGTGCATTGTGTTGATGTTAGGAAATTAAGTTATGGGAAGGAGGAAAGAGGGAATAGTGTTTGTTGACGTTTGACTTGAATTGATAAATATTATATTCCGCCGGGAATACGTTGGCAGATAGTAAATTCCACATACGTATGGTTCGACCAAAAAAAGAATTTTCCCTATAATGTGTCGTGCGGTTGGTGCTCAAGTGTATAGCAAATTGGTGCGATCTGCGTGGCAGTCGTGTGCTCCGAATGAAAGTGCGAGTATTAGGTATGATATTACTTATGTCTGCTGAACAACACCCGTGATAATATCTGTAAAATAAGGACAAGCTGCCCACATTCCGACGATGTTCTAAAGAATCGATAAACCGGGTAACAGTTTCATCACCTATAAGATCACAGTGGGGCAGAATCAAAATTTTTTGGAAATAAATCTGGCATTTCTAAACGGATGGCCCGATCAAGAAAAAAAGGAGGAGTATTCGAGTTCAAGTTATTAAAATGGAACCTACAAATGCTCCAGGCGCGGCGCTATGTGGGTCCAAAGTAGGGTACCTTCGACATGTAACATTTTTAAACACGTGCCATTTTTCTGTTTCCCATCCGATTTCAACGATTCTTGAAAAAACATGCTTGCGTGTGGTATTTATCTCTTATAATTTCCAAGTTATAAGCATTTCAAAATTGAAATTTTCAAATTTTTTCATTAGTTAGATAACTAAATTACCAATAATGCGCAAGGATTTTCATTTTAAAAATTAAAAAAATAGTATATTTTTGCTGTTATTTTTTAGCGAAAATCCCAAAAATTGTATTTTTTACAATTTCGTCCACAGGTGCTACATTTCCTTCGGGGCTGGGAAAATGATTTAAAAATAAATAGGAATCACACCAAGATTTCCAAAGCTGCTTTCCGTTTTCTGATCCCATCTTTGGGATTTTAGAACATGTGGTCCAAAGTTTAAATTTTGATAAAAAAATAGGTAAAATTCCGAAGGGCGTAGGGGCGACATATTCGAAAAATATGACATGTTTTATATACCAGAATGTTCTTCGTAAAGACATCTTACAGAAAAACGTAAAACTTTTATATGTTCTTAAAGAAAGTTTTATTTTAATAATAAAAGAGTTAAGTCACCTTTTTGCCCAAAAAACAGCAAAAATATACTATTTTTTTAAATTTTTAAAATGAATATCCTTTATTTTCGGATCCGTAATCGATGTTGCTCTGAAATGTTTGGCACATTGTTGGTAATTTAGTTCATTCGGTTCAAAAGTACGCCCTATATTTTTAAAAAAGCGGACCAAGGTAAGGAAAAATTTTAAAATTTCAATTTTGAAATACTTATAACTCGGAAATTATAAGAGATAAATAGCACACGCAAGCATGTTTTTTCAAGACATAGCCGAGCGCTTCCCAAAAATTTAAAAATCTTTGAAATCGTATGGGAAACAAAAATGGCACTTGTTTATAAATTGTACATGTCGAAGGTACCGTACTTTGAGCCCCCATAGCGCCTGGATCGATTGTAGGGTCCATTTTAATAACTTGAATTCGAATACTCCTTGGCTACCCCCACGTCAAATTTTATCCCGATCGGGCCATCCGTTTAGGAATGCCAGATTTATTTCCAAAAAATTTTGATTCTGCCCCACTGTGCGCCCTTCTTTGAACCCGGTCCAGCAGCTCTAGACTTGACCTTGCAGCTCCGGCCCATTAGTGGGAATTATATTCCATCTTCGGACGAATGAAGCTAGTGTATATGCGATGAAGGTCGGAAGGGGAGAAATATGTCCGACAGCGTCTCAAGAAGTCCAAGCACCTAAAAGTTTCCTTCGCAACATCGAAAATATGACAGTTCCAACGCACGTCACACTGTATTCTCTTGCCTAGAATCATAAGGTTATCTGAAACTCCAACAGTTGCGTTACCCATACGAAGAATTGATTGTTGTGAAATCTCAAGACGTTTGTGTGTCAATGGGCAGCACTGAGTTTTGAGTGCGTTAAAACTAACCCGGTTCAATTCACCCCATCTGGAGATTGTTATAAGGTCATGATTTATCGAGTCATCCATATTCATTCTTGAGAGTTTAAACTCAGAAAGAGTTGGTCTATGGTCAAATGAATATGAGTGACAGATATTACTGTCATTCGCGAAAGAATAGATTGGATTTGAAGTGATGGTTAGTAAATCATTCATGAAAATTAAAAAAAGGGAAGGAGAATGAATAGAACCCTGGGGGACTCCAGAGCTCAATATGAAGTTATCGGAGCAAACTCCATCTGACACTACCCTTATAGTACGTCCACGAAGGAAACTAGAAATAAAACGAAAAAATTCAACCCCGACTCCGAACGAGATCAATTTCGAAACTAGTTCATCATGCCACACCCGGTCAAATGCTTTCGAAATATCGAGTGCGACTACCTTACTCTCTCCCATTCGGTGTATTCATTGACACCACTGTTCTGAAAGAAACTCCATTAGGTCCCCAGTTGAACGACTACTACGGAAGCCATATTGTCTGTCATTCAGAAGTCCATTCGATTCTAAATACTTAAGAAGGTGATAGTTTAACATGCTCTCCATAACCTTCGAGAACGTCGAACAAATTGCGATTGGGCGATAATTGTCCGGATTGGTGGGGTCGCCTTTTTTTGGGATTGGCTGGACGTTGGCAACCTTCCAACAATTGGGGAAAATCCCAGATTGATATGAAAGGTAGAAAAGGTTTTTAAGTGGGCGGGCCAGAGATGATGAACATTTTTTCAAAACAAGTGACGGAATACAATCTGGACCAGGGGATTTGTTCACGTTGAGTCCGGATAGAACTTTCATAACTGAAGAATATTTTAGGCATAATACAAGATACAGTGGGTATCACAGTCACCGATTGATTGCAGTCGGGAAGAAATTAATTTGTTGAGAAGATTTTTGCCAAAAGGTTTGCTTTATCCTTAACTACGTTTATAATACAATCACCAGAGAGAAGGGGAGGAATTGAAGCACCAGTGTTGTTCCGAATCCTCTTGACAAAGGACCAGAAACTTTTGCTGTTTCTTTTGGGCATTAACCCTTTCGCGATCGAGTATGTTCGTACAGTCATTACGTGCCTGTCTACGGAGTTGATCAGTGTGGGGGTTTTTGTTTCTGCACCAATTTCGAAATGCCATATTTTTAGCTCTAACTGACTCACAACAAGTTCTATTGAACCAACATTTTTCCGACGATTTGCTGGAAATTTTCCATCTTGGTATTAAGAGTTTAATCCCCAACAGAATCGTGTTAACTACCATCTCGGCAGCTGCGTCAATGTTATCGTCGAGGAAGCATAGTTTCCAATTAAAGTTATCAAAGAAACTTTTGAGTTCATTCCAGTGTGCTTTACCGTAATCAAACACCAAACGTTCAGATGAAGCGTTCGGGGAATGCCTGAGGGCAGAGTACAAAATGAGGTAGAAATGATGTTTTGGTCGGAATTTTCCATGGGTGCATGGATATCAACATTATATTTTTCAGGGTGAGAGGTCAAAAATAAGTCAAGAATATTACCTTTCACCCCAACACTATTGGGAATATACGTAGGTTCAGTTATTATCTGAGTAAGATGGTTATGTACCGCAAAAAGTTCAGCATATTTTCCCTCGGCAGAAGTATGGCTAGAATGTACAAGCCAGGATATATTATGAACATTGAAGTCACCAGCTATGGTGATTTCTGTGTCAGGATGTACTTCCAAATTTTTGGAGAGTGCGTCGAATCCATTATGGGAAGCATCTCTTCCTATGTTAGGACTCCGGTAAAGAAAACACATAAATTTTGTCTTTGAGCAGATCTTGATTTTTAGCCAATTAGTGGTAAACTCGGGGTCAGTGTTATTTAAATGGTTCTGGGGTTGATATAATAAACTATCACATACATAAATAGCAAGACCCTATTCATGGTAAAGGCCGTAGTAATGTGATATCCAGGTACACGAAAATCAGATGGATCGACCGATTCACTAACTTGAGTTTGGCAAACAGCCATAATGTCAGGTCTGTAGTAATTAATATGGGCGTAAAGGGAAAAAAAATTTGATCTTAGGCCACGTATGTTACAAAAACCTATACGAAATTTACTAGGCATATTAAGATATAAAAAATAAAATTTTATGAAAAACAATTCAAGTCAACATCAGTAAAAAACAGAGACTGGTATAATCTGGTTATAATTGAATCGAATAATTAGAGTTTAGTGTTATGCCTTAGACACTAATTATTCCAACTATATTCAGAGTACAAAAATCACTGTCTTTTAAGAGGGGAATTTTTCTCTTTTTCCTTAAAGAGAAGAAGGGAATATGTAAGGGAAGGAAGATATGAACAAACAAAAAAAACATTGTGATTAGAGGTATAAAAGCCCTTCGTGTGGTCAGTGTGTTGTAAGATAACTTAAGAGCTCTGTTTTCTCTAAAAAATTGTTGAGAATTTATCTTAAGTGTGAGTTTGGTTGTAATTTGATCTTATTTGTTGTTATGGTTTTTAATTTTTTGGCCTTATTTAACATCTGTCACTATGGTAAAAAAGGTCTTGAGTGGTACAAGAACAATAATGTGGTATTTGTACCAAGGGAGGCAGTTCCTGCAAACTGCCTGGAATTGAGTCCAGTGGATAGATGTTAAGCTCTTGTTAAAAGAGAATAGAAGAGCACAAAAAAGGTGTCCAAAAGTGTGGTGGATTTTAAACGGAGATGAACAACCTGTTCAAACAAAGTAACATTAAGCACTATAAATGGAAGGGTTTTCGAAAAAGGTTCAAAATTTCATCATTAGTGATTAGAACTATAAAAATATATATATATATATTTTTTTTTTTGTAAATTGTAACAGTAATTTTAATCAAATAAAAAAAGATTCAAATCAGTAAGTTTAGTGGTTTCATTTTTATAAACATATATGTATGTTAAGAATTTTTCGATCTCAGACCTTATATATGTACATCGTACATATTTAAAAATTAATTGCTAAATAAAAAAATTACTTTCAATTGTAAAGACATAAATATGTATATACGTTTCTTTCTTATAATTTAGATTTCCCGAAAATCCCGAAACCCCGGGACGGGATTTTTATCAAAATCCCGAACACCGGGATTTTCAAAAATCAATCCTTATTGGCATCTCTACATACAAGTAACTGTAGCCAAAGTTGTCGCTTACGTGTTTCAGGCGAAAACAAAAATTTAGTTTTTGGAAAATTAAAAGAACACAAATGTATGTAAATTAGCATTTATTCTTATATTAAAAAATAGTCTATCCTTTGAAAAAAGAAACGAAAGCTGCTATATATAAAAAAGTTTTCTTAAACTAAAAAAATACTTCAAAAATCCTACTTTTTAATATTAATTGCGAGTTGTTCTATAAGGGTCAACTATTTGCCGGCATTACTTTTTTCAAACTTATCAAATCTTCATATTTTAGCTTTTTAATGCCAATGGAGCTTTTGTAAAGCAAAGTTATGTTGAGATCAAAATAATTTTTTTTATTGGGAGACAAAACATATAAATTTTCAAAATTCAATTTATAGAACATGTCAAGTTCATTATATTGCAAACACTTTATATAAATCACTTGCGGATCACCTGTTTTTATTTCAGGACTTATGGAATGATAAAATTAATTTTTTTTAATCCTTGAAAAAATTGTGTTCTATTGCATATAGTGAACATTGTAAGGTGACGAATCAACTCTGGCGTTTTATATTAATTTATATTTCAAATCTTTTCCATTCATTTTACGGTTTGTATGGGTGCTACTATAAGTAGCAGCGATAGAGCTACTACTGTGAATCCTTTAAAATAAATGTTGGTTATATTAAAATAATTGGGGACGGTGTTAGAAATTAACCCTCTATGGGACCGCGTAAACGCCTTAGGGTCCAAAAACGAATTTCATCTAAGAACTACTTGTACGGGAGCCACGTATAGATATCGAGATAGAGCTGTGACATACAAGAAAAAAAGTTGCATTTTATTAAATTAATGGAGGCTCGAGGGACATTTGTGCTGTATAGGATACATAGTTTTTTTTATAGAAAAGTGGCGTTTTTATCGAGGTTACTGACTTTGATAGCCTGGCGCCGCACCAAAAATGTTCCGATTGAACTTTCAAGATTTTTTTCTATTTCAATAACGAACAAATGGTATATGAGACTTTAACATTTCCAACTTTAAATATAAAAACCATTATATTTTGCATGCAAATATCATTATGTATGGCGTTAACGAGAATTTCGAAATAGCTTTAATTTTTTTTTTTAAAATTCATAGTTGTCAAGTTGAGATTGCAATCGGGTTATTTTCTACCATAAAAACCAAAAAAGTAAATTTCGAAAAATGGTTTTTACGTGGTTTAAGAAGATACGAGACGATATCTTGTAACTATCGAGAATTTTCTTAATCCTCAAGAATATTTTCGAAAATTACAAATAACAATGAAAATAGTTGAGCTTGTAATTTATTTTTAAAATTGCTCAACTAACTTGTGCATTATAAATAGGACAATTTTAAATACAGACAAACAAATTTAAAATAAGTAAGCTGTTGGAGCGTGGAGTTTTTTGGCCTTTGATGGTTTTCTCCACAAATGGTTTTTTTTATATCCCTCTTTTAAATTTTTTTTATTTACACTTTTTTATATAAATCTTTTTTATTAATAATAATAATAATTTTATTAATTGTTTTTTTTTTTAATTAATAATTTATTGAATTTAAACTGAAAAAACTAAAATAAATTTTAAATATGAAATTAACATAGATATAAGAACAGAAATGGCAACCCTAATTTTATAAATTTTATGAAATGTAAAATGTAACTGTTTGCTGAAATGACAAACAAAAGAACTAAAAATGAGAATTGAAAATAAATAGTTACAGTTCTGTACTATAACTCAACTTGTGAAGACGTGTTTTCCTACCTTTTTTTAATGGAAGATGTTTTAAGTCCTCAATTTTTTAAAAAACAATTAAATAAGTTTTTTTTTAAATTTAAAATTTTTTAAGCTTCAAAAATATTAATGTATGCAGAAAATAGCATGGATATTAGGGTGGGTCGATTTAGAATTTGATATTGTGCCATCGATTTTTCGATAGTTTTTGGCATGAGAAAAAAAATGTCCACTACGATATATAAAACAAGTTAGAGTACTATATTCGGCTATGCCGTATCTTAAATACCCTCCACCTAGATATGATGCAAATTATAGAAAATACTTTATAGAAAAAATTGGGACTTAGCTCCGATAATGAAGATTAGTAGATTGTTAATGTAATAGTATTTTGTTATATTGTTAGATAAACTATTTTACGCAGAAGATATTTTATTTCAATGTATAAAAATGTTATGTAATTCAGCAATTTATAAATGAAATAACTACATAATCCTACTATTTCCAACAGAGTCTATTATTTTATAATATGAATAAAATGTACTATTTAACAATTTTTATACTAAATAATTATGTAGTTAATATTATCGATTGGCTCAACATTTTCCTTATTTACCACAAGTGAAGAAAAAGAGTATAAACAATTAAGAGTACTATATTCGGACATGCCGAATCTTAAATACCCTCCACCTAAATATGATGAAAATTGTAGAAGTTACATTGGCATAAACTCTTTAATATACATATTCAATATTTGTTATTAGAAGTGCGCTCCTATTATGAGGATTAAGACAATGTGATTGAAATACTATTAAATAAATAAATACAAAATTCAAAATTTTGCATATGAATATGAGTTATATCACAAAATTTTAATATATATTCGCGATTAATGAATTTTCCGGATATGCGACTTATATATAGAGCATTTCATGTCAAGTGAACCAAAAATCGAATTTTTTTTTCCAAAATGGACCCTTTTTAATTTTTTTTTGCTCAAAAGAAAGCTTAGGTTCATTCCTTTAAGAGCTCTTTGCTCTCTTAGTGGGATTCGAGTGGGATATATATCAAAATAAATAAAATAAAATATATCCCACTCGAATCCCATAAGCTCTCTTTTGTGCCAAAAACAAAAATTTTTAAAAGGGGCCCATTTAGGAAAAAATTTCGATGCTGCAAAAAACTCAAAAATTATATGACTTGGATTACAAAATATTTATAGGTATCGCACTCGCATCCCACTAAGCGACCAAAAACTTCTTAAAGCAATGGACCTAAGCTTTCTTTTGATCGCAAAAAAAAAAATTAACAAGTTAGAGTGATATATTCGGCTATGCCGAATCTTAAATACCCTCCACCTAAATTAGATGAAAATTATAGAAATTACATTTGTATAAACACTATAATATCCATATTCAGTGTTTGACTGACTTAGCTCCGATTATGATGATTGGTAAAATGTTAATGTAATACAGTAGTTTTCGCTTATAGTCTACAAATACAGTTGCACAAATTTTGTGGACTATAAGCGAATTAGGACTATAACCGAATTTCTTTTTTAGCCACTTTATGGACTATAGATGAATCCTGATATAATACACATTTTGGACTATATACAAATATATACTTTCTTCAATAAAACCATTTTAAAAAAAAGTTTATTTAAAATATAATTATAGTATCGTTTTCGCTATCATAATCTATAAATATAAAAGTGAATGTATGTATGTATGTATGTATGTATGTATGTATGTATGTATGTATGTATGTATGTATGTATGTATGTATGTATGTATGTATGTATGTATGTATGTATGTATGTATGTATGTATGTATGTATGTATGTATGTATGTATGTATGTATGTATGTATGTATGTATGTATGTATGTATGTATGTATGTATGTATGTATGTATGTATGTTTTTTTTTTTTTTTTTTTTTTTTTTGTATTGGAGGTGGAAACCTTACATAGGTCCCAATTGGGTATGTCGGATTCATACCGACTAAAACCACCTCCATCGTCAACACCACACTCCACGGGACTGCTGTTACGTATTACGTCGCGGGGTGGTCAGCTTTTTGCGCTGATTCACCTTTTCTTATTGGATTTGTTCCACTCGCATTTGCTTTCGAATCTGCTCTTCCTTTCTTAAGCATTCATTTACGTACGTTATGAATCCTTTTATACTATTCCAATATACTTCCGATGTCAGCATGACATCTACAATGTTTTCTGTTGTTAAGCTGCACCGTATTTGAGTCTCTAGTTTTGTTCTTTCCTCTTGGAATCTGTGACATGAGAATATGACATGTTCTGTGTTTTCATCCTGATCCAGGCAGACTGGACACCTAGGTGAGTCATCATGTCCGAAACGGTATAGATAGCTTCGATAACCTCCATGTCCTGTCAAAAATTGCGTCATGTGATAGCAGATTTCACCATGTTTGCGGTTTATCCATTTCGCGATATTTGGGATCAATTTGTGGGTCCATCGACCTACCGTAGAGTTATCCCACCTTTGTTGCCAGTTTTGTATGGACAGTGTTTTTTCTGTTTGTCGAATTGATCTGTACTGTGTCTCTGTGTTTATGATCTTTTCTTCGTATATCTTTGAAAATTCCCGTGCTGTGATATCTATAGGGACTATGCCCGCAACTACACATGATGCATCAAGAGATATGGTGCGATATCCGCTGCATACACGTAGACAACTTCTACGGAAAATGGACATCATGTCCTTCCTGGAGGTGCATCTTAGTGAACCATTCCAGATGGGTGACCCATATAGCAGGATAGAGTTTGCCACTCTCGATAGCAGTATTCTGCGGCTTTGCCTTGGGCCTCCTATATTTGGCATCATCCTGGCCAAAGAATTTACGACTTTGGTAGCCTTTTGGCATGAGTATTCCGTATGCCGTTTAAAATTTAGTCGGTTATCGATAATCACACCCAGATATTTTATTGCTTCCGTGGAAACAATTTCGCTTCTTCCAACTTGGATCCTTAGAACTTCTTTTGCTCTCCTGCTGCTAATCAACACGGCCTCTGTTTTGTGTTCTGCAAGTTTTAGGTTCGCTTTTCCAAGCCATTTCTTGATGGTTCTAACGGCCTCGTTTGCGTATATCTGCACATCTTCTAGATTCCGGGCTTGGACTACTACTGCCACATCATCCGCGAATCCAACAATTTTCACCTCATCCGGTACTTGAAGCCTGAACACGCCATCGTACATAATGTTCCATAGTAATGGGCCTAGGACCGATCCTTGCGGAACTCCCGCAGAAATGTTTTGGAACTCGATACCATTATCCGTCTCATACCACAGGGTTCTATCGGAAAAGTAATCTTTTACTATTCTTATAAGATACTCCGGAACGTTCAAATTCTGCAGCGACGAAATTATATTATTCCATTCCGCCGAATTGAATGCGTTCTTGATATCTAGTGTAATTACTGCACAGTACTTTCTCGCACTTCCTTTGCCTTGAATTGCTTTCTTCGCCATGTTTACTACAAGATTTATTGCGTCAACCGTTGATCTCGCTTTTCGGAAACCGAATTGTGTCTGCGAAATTCCTTGAGATTCTTCTACAGCATTTAGTAGCCTGGTATAGATCACCCTTTCCAAGCACTTGCCTATTGAATCTAGTAGGCATATCGGTCTATACGACTCAGGTTCTCCCAAGGTTTTTCCAGGTTTGGGTATCAGGATGAGTTTTTGTTTCTTCCATCTCGTTGGAAATATATCATCCTTCAAACATTTGTAAAATAATGTGGCAAACAGAAGTGGTGTTGTCTTTAGCGCAATCTTTAAAGCCTTGTTTGGGATCCTATCGGGGCCTGGGGCTTTTTTGTCATCAATCTTCGAGCGTAGTTTTAATATCTCTTCTTCAGTTACTGGCAGTGGGTCAGATGTATTACTGCTGTGTAACTCGCCTGTATAAGGTTCTCCATGTGGAAATAGCGTAGAAACAATTTTTGTAATCAGTATGGGGTTCGTTACCTGTGCTGATTTTGTCCCTTTTAGTCGAGACATTACTACTCGATACGCACTACCCCAAGGGTTGGAGTCAGCTTCATTACATAACTGTTTAAATGAGTCCGCTTTGCTTTTATTAATGGCTTTTTGTAGATTATTTCTTGCCTGGTGGTATGCTTCTCTTTGTATGTATGTATGTATGTATGTATGTATGTATGTATGTATGTATGTATGTATGTATGTATGTATGTATGTATGTATGTATGTATGTATGTATGTATGTATGTATGTATGTATGTATGTATGTATGTATGTATGTATGTATGTATGTATGTATGTATGTATGTATGTATGTATGTTTTTTTTTTTTTTTTTTTTTTTTTTTTTTTTGTAGCGCTGGAGGTGTGGAATCTTCATAGATGCATTCAACCCGTATTGAAAAACATGCACGATTCGCAAATGCTCCTACGTACTAAACCACACCCCCCGTAACGTCCCCAATCCCCGCGGGACTGCCAATTGGTATTACTTCGCGGGGGAGATATGCCATTTCTAGGCTATTCTCCAATGAATTTCCATATTATACTTGGCTCGCCATCACGGTCTTCCGTGCAATTTCAGCTTCTCGCAGTGTTAAGTTTATATGAGTAATAAACGCGTTAACTGCATCCCATTTCTCTTTGGATCTTAGCATTATGCTAATTATGTTGTTAACTGTCAAACGTTCGCCTAAATAAAGTTCTAGTGACGTTCGATATCTGAAAAAACGTGGGCAAATAAATGTAACGTGTTCAGCCGTTTCATCTTCATTGTTGCATTGTGGACATCTTGGACTACTGTCGTGCCCAAAGCGGTGCAGATAGTTCCTATAACCCCCATGTCCCGTAAGGAATTGGGTTAAGTTGTAGTTCACCTCGCCATGACGACGATTTAGCCACGTACTTATGGAGGGGATTAGTCTAAAGGTCCATCGACCTTTAGGGGAATTCTCCCATCTCCTTTGCCAGCTTTGAACACTCCTTTCCTTTTCGATTTGTCGAATTTGTTTTCTGGAAGCCTCCGGATTTTCAACTATAGTTTTGTAAACATTTGATAATTCATTTGCCGTTATATCTATGGGGGCGATTCCCGCCACTACATTTGCTGCATCCACTGATATTGTTCTAAAACCGCTACTGACTCTTAAGCAGCTCCTCCTCGATAATGATATCATGTCCTTTTTGGACATTTTGTTGATCGCTTTCGCCCAGACTGGTGCTCCATATAGGAGTATCGAATTGGTGACACTTGATATTAGTAATCTGCGACTTTGTCGTGGCCCACCGATGTTTGGCATCATTCTGGCTAATGCATTTGTTACATCTGCAGCCTTCTTGCATGCATATTCCATGTGTCTTTTGAAGTTTAGACGGTCATCTATCATGACGCCCAAGTACTTTATTGCCTCCAAAGAAGTTATTGTGGTCGCGCCTACTTGTACTAACAGGGTCTCCCTTTTTCTTTTCCCACTTATAAGGACTAGCTCTGTTTTGTGTTCGGCTAGGTGCAGGTTTACTGATGTCAGCCAATTTTTTATCATACTTATTGCTTCGTTCGCGTATAGTTGGACCTCGTCAATGTGTCTTGCCTGAACCAGGATTGCGACGTCATCTGCGAAGCCTACAATACTTGCTTCATCCGGTATTTTTAGATCGAAAATTCCATTGTACATAATATTCCATAACAGGGGTCCTAAAACAGAACCCTGTGGGACACCTGACGTGACCTTATATGTACCCGTGCCCCTGTCAGTCTCAACCCACAAGGATCTGTTTGAAAAATAGCCCTTGATAATCCTGATTAAATACTCTGGAGTATTAATACTTCTCAACGACGACACGATATGCTTCCATCCAGCAGAGTTAAAAGCATTTTTAATGTCCAGTGTTATGACAGCGCAATACTTTCTTTCCTTGCCTTTGCCGCTAATTGCCTTCTTGGCTGTATCAATAACCTGGTTAATAGCGTCGATAGTTGATTTCGCCTTTCGAAATCCATACTGTCTATCGGATAGGCCGTGCGCATTTTCGACGGCCTCCAAGAGCCTATTATGTATTATTCGCTCAAGACATTTACCAATAGTATCCAGCAAGCATATTGGTCTATATGACTGGGGTTCTCCGAGGACTTTGCCCGGTTTAGGTATCAATATAAGTTTCTGCTTCTTCCAATTATCTGGGAATATGCCATCTTTTAGGCTTGTTTCAAATAGACGGGCGAAGATTCCTGGTCTTAACGATAGCGCAAGTTTAAGAGCTCTGTTGGGGATATTATCTAATCCTGGGGCTTTGTTGTCGCCAATATTTGAGCACATTTTGATTATTTCATCCTCAGTGATTTCTCCTTCGTACTGGGCCGTGGCTACTGGAGCATCAGTGTATGGGTCTCCTTTTGGAAATAAAACGTTCACTATTTTATCTATGAGCTTTGAGCACGTAGTTTTTTGATATCTTTCCCCTTTAAGTCTGGCCATTACTACCCGGTAGGCGTTGCCCCAAGTATTGGTATCAACCTCCATGCACAACTGCCTGAAACACTCAGCCTTGCTGGAGTTAATGGCATTTTTTAGGTCTCTCCTCGCCTGATGATATGCTTTTCTTTTTGTTGGCAGATCAGTCCTTGACCTACATCTTTGATACTGTCTCCTGGATTTCAAGCAATTTTTTCTTAATTCCGCTATGTTGTTATTCCACCAGTAGTTTGCCTTCCTTCTATTGCTTGACCGTTTGATTGGCATGGATGCATTGCAGGCTGTTTCCAATGCTCCTGCGATTTGTTCTGCCATATCTACTAACCCACTTTCTTCGATCCGATAACTACAAAAGGTGTCAGCAAAAGTTTCTGAGTCGAACTTTTCCTTCGCCCATCCCTGGAACTTTGTCTCCCCACGTGGTACTCGTGTTCTGCTTCGTACTGTGAAGATGATAGCCTGATGGTCGCTATGAGTGTACTGTTCACTTACTATCCATTCTACGTCCCTAGCAAGGTTGGTACTTACAAAGGTTAAATCTACAATTGAGCCAGTACCCGCTCGTCTAAAAGTATTGGATCCCCCGTTGTTTGCGAGGACAACATCTAGCCTTGAAAAGGCATCCAGAAGTATTCTTCCTCTTGCGTTTGTTCTCCGACTACCCCAATCCTGCGCCCAGGCATTGAAGTCTCCTCCGATGATTATTGGGTTATGATGGGCCGCGTCTCTCGCTAAATTATCTATAAGTCTCTCGAAATCGGAGAGTTGTATGTTAGGTGACATATAGCAACTATAAATATAAATTCCGCCGATCTTAGCTCTAGCGAAGCCATCTTCCGACTGTTTCTTGCCTTCTTCTATCGCCCTATTTCCGCAGGCCCAAACTGCAGATCTGGCCGATGAATCTTGTTCCCACACAGACTTGTCTAGATTTCTATATTGTTCGCAGATAATTGCAACATCTATTCCTTGCTCACAGATGGTCTGCTTTAGAAGATCTTGAGCTATAGCGCAATGGTTTATATTTAGTTGGATAAGTTTCATTTTGATCTATTACTCAACGCCTTCTGGAAAGCGGGACATCTATAGCTTCCTGCTACATGTTTTAGATCCGCTCCCGCGATTTATGTATGGATGTATGTATGTATGTATGTATGTATGTATGTATGTATGTATGTATGTATGTATGTATGTATGTATGTATGTATGTATGTATGTATGTATGTATGTATGTATGTATGTATGTATGTATGTATGTATGTATGTATGTATGTATGTATGTATGTATGTATGTATGTATGTATGTATGTATGTATGTATGTATGTATGTATGTATGTATGTATGTATGTATGTATGTATGTATGTATGTATGTATGTATGTATGTATGTATGTATGTATGTATGTAGGTATGTATGTATGTATGTATGTATGTA
Organism: Calliphora vomitoria; assembly: GCA_942486065.2. Lineage (NCBI taxonomy): Eukaryota > Metazoa > Arthropoda > Insecta > Diptera > Calliphoridae > Calliphora > Calliphora vomitoria. Next base: position 104,396,404 of record OW818029.2, read on the forward strand.
TGTATGTATGTATGTATGTATGTATGTATGTATGTATGTATGTATGTACGTATGTATGTATGTATGTATGTATGTATGTATGTATGTATGTATGTATGTATGTATGTATGTATGTATGTATGTATGTATGTATGTATGTATGTATGTATGTATGTATGTATGTATGATGGGCCGCGTCTCTCGTATGTATGTATGTATGTATGTATGTATGTATGTATGTATGTATGTATGTATGTATGTATGTATGTATGTATGTATGTATGTATGTATGTATGTATGTATGTATGTATGTATGTATGTATGTATGTATGTATGTATGTATGTATGTATGTATGTATGTATGTATGTATGTATGTATGTATGTATGTATGTATGTATGTATGTATGTATGTATGTATGTATGTATGTATGTATGTATGTATGTATGTATGTATGTATGTATGTATGTATGTATGTATGTATGTATGTATGTATGTATGTATGTATGTATGTATGTATGTATGTATGTATGTATGTATGTATGTATGTATGTATGTATGTATGTATGTATGTATGTATGTATGTATGTATGTATGTATGTATGTATGTATGTATGTATGTATGTATGTATGTATGTATGTATGTATGTATGTATGTATGTATGTATGTATGTATGTATGTATGTATGTATGTATGTATGTATGTATGTATGTATGTATGTATGTATGTATGTATGTATGTATGTATGTATGTATGTATGTATGTATGTATGTATGTATGTATGTATGTATGTATGTATGTATGTATGTATGTATGTATGTATGTATGTATGTATGTATGTATGTATGTATGTATGTATGTATGTATGTATGTATGTATGTATGTATGTATGTATGTATGTATGTATGTATGTATGTATGTATGTATGTATGTATGTATGTATGTATGTATGTATGTATGTATGTATGTATGTATGTATGTATGTATGTATGTATGTATGTATGTATGTATGTATGTATGTATGTATGTATGTATGTATGTATGTATGTATGTATGTATGTATGTATGTATGTATGTATGTATGTATGTATGTATGTATGTATGTATGTATGTATGTATGTATGTATGTATGTATGTATGTATGTATGTATGTATGTATGTATGTATGTATGTATGTATGTATGTATGTATGTATGTATGTATGTATGTATGTATGTATGTATGTATGTATGTATGTATGTATGTATGTATGTATGTATGTATGTATGTATGTATGTATGTATGTATGTATGTATGTATGTATGTATGTATGTATGTATGTATGTATGTATGTATGTATGTATGTATGTATGTATGTATGTATGTATGTATGTATGTATGTATGTATGTATGTATGTATGTATGTATGTATGTATGTATGTATGTATGTATGTATGTATGTATGTATGTATGTATGTATGTATGTATGTATGTATGTATGTATGTATGTATGTGATATATATTTCGTTATAATAAGACAAAAACCATTAAAAAAATCAGAATCCCCATAAAATAATACCGTTTTTACTATAATATCGTTTTCTGGTTATTGGGTACTTGAAACTTATTTCTGTTACATTTTTTACCGATATGAGTGTATACATGCGTTAATGTATTTTTCGGATGTGCGACTTATTTAAGAGATATAATTAAATATTTTAACGTGATTTCTATGTATTTGAGGTCTTTTTTGCTTGATATTTTTCTTCATAACATTATTTACAAGAGTTTTACGGGTATTATTGCGATTGTTGGAAATGGAGCTAATATGGGTGCTAAGTCAAATATGGACCGATATTCACAAAACCCAGTAGTATAATTTTTGGATACAATATATTGATCTGTATACAATTTTAGTTCGATATCGATATATTTAAAATATTTATAGAGGTTAATTTGTTTTTCGGAAGTGGTCCTTATATGGGAGCTATAACCAATTATGGGCCGATTTTCATGAAATTCCCTACAGTGATTTTCATGTGCATGGGGATTATGCAAGTCCAACAACTTGATAGCTATGGTCAAATAGTCCCTGATCCAAAAAAAAACTTAGTTGTGCTGAATTTTGAATGGATACTGCAATTCTATGGGCATTTATATACCATAGCACCATATTTCGGGAAGAAATTTGTATAGGGGCTACGAGAAATTATAGACCGATTATTTTCATTTTCAACAGAATTTGTCCTTTTATCATATAAATAATGTGTGCAAAATTTCATGGTATTCTCTGCAATGAATTTACCCAAAGTCAGAAAAATCATGTGAAAATTATCAAAATTTTTGGAGGTTGTCTTACATTTTGATCCATAGCCCTGGTTCTACCAATTCGATTTTGCTGATTTTCAATACCAAACAGCTTAGAAAAATTATAAACAATTTGGTATACATTTCATTAATTTTGGTTATGTATTTTGCACGTGAGAGTGTTTTACACAGCCAGACAGACAGACGGACATTGCTCAATCGACTTAGAATTTCATAAGGATCCCGAATATATATACTTTGTTGGGTCTCAAATGAATATTTCTCAATGTTACACACGGAATGACAAACTTATATACCCTCTTTCACCACTTGTGGTGGTGGAGGTATAAAAAGGGGCCTATTTTGGAAAAAAAAAATTTAGATCTTGCAAAAAAAGTCAAAAATCATATGTCTTGAATAACAAAATGTTTATTTTGATAGATATTCCACTCGCATCCCACTAAGCGACCAAAAACCTCTTAAAGGAATGGACCTAAGCTTTCTTTTGACAAAAAAAAATCAACAAAGTTTTTGATTTTGCAAAAAAAGTTAAAAATTGTATGTTTCGAGTTACAAAACATTTATTTTGATTGATATCTCACTAAGCGACCAAATAGGTCTTCAAGGAAAATATCTAAGCTTTCTTTTGGAAAAAAAAATTAAAATGGGCCCATTTTCAAAAAAAAGTCAAAAAAGTTTTTGATTTTGGAAAAAAAATTACAAAATTTTTTTATTTTTTCCGAAAGATTGAAGAAATAGCTATCTAAACTATTTGGGACACATTTTGCAAAGAAGAATAGGTAATAAGTTACATGGATGAGAAAAAACACCTGCTTGGCCAAAATGTCAAATTTTCACCCCCTCTAACTCAGAAAGTTTTCGACCGATCTTGTTGAAAAATTGTCTTACTATCCAATAGAACTAACTATGGTGCAAATTTCATCCCAATCGGAAGACATCGATTTCAAAAGTTGGTTCACTTGACATGAAATGCCCCATATAATTATGAACCCATAGTCAAAAAATCTAGCAGTATGATTTCTGTCTACTTGTAACTAATTTCTGTTGAATTTTTTATCGATATCAATGTTTATATGCGTTAATGTATTTATGGGTTGTGGAACTAATAACTAAGCTATGACTTATTATGAGTTAATCGTAAATATTTTACCGTGATTTCTATGTATTTTAATTGAATTTCATCTTTACAAGAGTTTTATGGGTATTATAGTTATTATCGCAAGTGGAACTTAGATGGGAGCTGTTGCTAATTAAGGACCGATATTCACAAAATTTAGTAATATGATTTTTGGATACAAATTACTGATCTGTGTGTTATTTAGGTTCGATATATGGGAGCTGACCTATATGGGACTATCGCCATATAACATTGTAACGTGATTTCAAAGTATTTGAGGGCTATTTTTGTAAAATTTATAAATAAAAAAATTAATAAAACTTAATTTAACAAGAGTGGACCTTATATGACAACTATATCGAATTATAGACCGATATTTAAAAAATCTTGTTTTATGATTCTTGGATACAAATTTCTGATCGGTGTACAATTTTGGCTCAGTACAAATATTTGTTGGATATTTGTGTAGGTTAATGTGTTTTCCGGAAGTGGTACTTATATGGAGGCTATGACCAATTATGGGCCGATCATCATAAAATTTTGTACAATGTTTTTTACATACATCTATTAAAATTTTTAGTTTCGAATTTCAACTTGATAACTATATTTGTAAGAAGTTTGTGATGATTTTAGTGATTTTCGGGAGTGGACCTTATATAGGAGCAATGGTCAAATATGGACCGATATTCACAAAATTCAGTAGTATGATTACTGGGTACAAATTACTTATCTGTGTATAATTTTATTTTGATATCGATATGTTTTAGATATTTATGCAGGTTAATGTGTTTTTCGGAAGTGGTCCTTATATGGGAGCTATGACCAATTATGGGCCAATCTTCATAAAATGAGGTACAGTTGTTTCTATGTATATGAGTATTAGTGTTTCGAATTTTAGCATTATAAAGATATTTATAAGAGATTTGGGAATACTTAACTTATTTTCGGAAGTGGACCTTATATGGGAGCTACGGTCAAATATGGACCGATATTAACAAAATCCTTTATATGACTTCCAAATATAAATTACGGATCTGTGTAAAATCTTGGTTTGATATTGATATTTTTTAGATATTTATGCAGGTTAATGTGTTTCGGAAGTGTTCCTTACATGGGAGCTATAACCAATTACGAGCCGGTCTTCATAGAATTCGTCGCAGCGACTTTTGTATATATGGGGATTATTTGTGTCGAGTTTCAACTCAATAGCGATATTTATTCGTGTGATTTTCGGATGTGAACTTTATATGGGGGCTATGGTCTAATAAGGGCCAATCCGATAGTCTTATGATTTCTCTTAGCACGAAACTTATTATTGCTGAATTTTGTATGGATACTGCAATTCTGTAGGCATTTATAGACCATAGCTCCATATTTCGGGAAGACATTTGTATGGGGCTAGGAGACATCATAGACCGATTCGTTTAATTTTCAACAGAGTGAGTCCTTTTGATTTGCAATATATATATACGGAAATAACAAAAAATATATGAAAATTATCAATTTTTTTTTTAGGTAGTCTCACATTTTAATTCACAACTTTGGGCCTACTGTACCGATTTTGCTGTATGTATGTATGTATGTATGTATGTATGTATGTATGTATGTATGTATGTATGTATGTATGTATGTATGTATGTATGTATGTATGTATGTATGTATGTATGTATGTATGTATGTATGTATGTATGTATGTATGTATGTATGTATGTATGTATGTATGTATGTATGTATGTATGTATGTATGTATGTATGTATGTATGTATGTATGTATGTATGTATGTATGTATGTATGTATGTATGTATGTATGTATGTATGTATGTATGTATGTATGTATGTATGTATGTATGTATGTATGTATGTATGTATGTATGTATGTATGTATGTATGTATGTATGTATGTATGTATGTATGTATGTATGTATGTATGTATGTATGTATGTATGTATGTATGTATGTATGTATGTATGTATGTATGTATGTATGTATGTATGTATGTATGTATGTATGTATGTATGTATGTATGTATGTATGTATGTATGTATGTATGTATGTATGTATGTATGTATGTATGTATGTATGTATGTATGTATGTATGTATGTATGTATGTATGTATGTATGTATGTATGTATGTATGTATGTATGTATGTATGTATGTATGTATGTATGTATGTATGTATGTATGTATGTATGTATGTATGTATGTATGTATGTATGTATGTATGTATGTATGTATGTATGTATGTATGTATGTATGTATGTATGTATGTATGTATGTATGTATGTATGTATGTATGTATGTATGTATGTATGTATGTATGTATGTATGTATGTATGTATGTATGTATGTATGTATGTATGTATGTATGTATGTATGTATGTATGTATGTATGTATGTATGTATGTATGTATGTATGTATGTATGTATGTATGTATGTATGTATGTATGTATGTATGTATGTATGTATGTGATAAATATTTCGTTATAATAAGACAAAAACCATTAAAAAAATCAGAATCCCCATAAAATAATACCGTTTTTACTATAATATCGTTTTCTGGTTATTGGGTACTTGAAACTTATTTCTGTTACATTTTTTACCGATATGAGTGTATACATGCGTTAATGTATTTTTCGGATGTGCGACTTATTTAAGAGATATAATTAAATATTTTAACGTGATTTCTATGTATTTGAGGTCTTTTTTGCTTGATATTTTTCTTCATAACATTATTTACAAGAGTTTTATGGGTATTATTGCGATTGTTGGAAATGGAGCTAATATGGGTGCTAAGTCAAATATGGACCGATATTCACAAAACCCAGTAGTATAATTTTTGGATACAATATATTGATCTGTATACAATTTTAGTTCGATATCGATATATTTAAAATATTTATAGAGGTTAATTTGTTTTTCGGAAGTGGTCCTTATATGGGAGCTATAACCAATTATGGGCCGATTTTCATGAAATTCCCTACAGTGATTTTCATGTGCATGGGGATTATGCAAGTCCAACAACTTGATAGCTATGGTCAAATAGTCCCTGATCCAAAAAAAAACTTAGTTGTGCTGAATTTTGAATGGATACTGCAATTCTATGGGCATTTATATACCATAGCACCATATTTCGGGAAGAAATTTGTATAGGGGCTACGAGAAATTATAGACCGATTATTTTCATTTTCAACAGAATTTGTCCTTTTATCATATAAATAATGTGTGCAAAATTTCATGGTATTCTCTGCAATGAATTTACCCAAAGTCAGAAAAATCATGTGAAAATTATCAAAATTTTTGGAGGTTGTCTTACATTTTGATCCATAGCCCTGGTTCTACCAATTCGATTTTGCTGATTTTCAATACCAAACAGCTTAGAAAAATTATAAACAATTTGGTATACATTTCATTAATTTTGGTTATGTATTTTGCACGTGAGAGTGTTTTACACAGCCAGACAGACAGACGGACATTGCTCAATCGACTTAGAATTTCATAAGGATCCCGAATATATATACTTTGTTGGGTCTCAAATGAATATTTCTCAATGTTACACACGGAATGACAAACTTATATACCCTCTTTCACCACTTGTGGTGGTGGAGGTATAAAAAGGGGCCTATTTTGGAAAAAAAAAATTTAGATCTTGCAAAAAAAGTCAAAAATCATATGTCTTGAATAACAAAATGTTTATTTTGATAGATATTCCACTCGCATCCCACTAAGCGACCAAAAACCTCTTAAAGGAATGGACCTAAGCTTTCTTTTGACAAAAAAAAATCAACAAAGTTTTTGATTTTGCAAAAAAAGTTAAAAATTGTATGTTTCGAGTTACAAAACATTTATTTTGATTGATATCTCACTAAGCGACCAAATAGGTCTTCAAGGAAAATATCTAAGCTTTCTTTTGGAAAAAAAAATTAAAATGGGCCCATTTTCAAAAAAAAGTCAAAAAAGTTTTTGATTTTGGAAAAAAAATTACAAAATTTTTTTATTTTTTCCGAAAGATTGAAGAAATAGCTATCTAAACTATTTGGGACACATTTTGCAAAGAAGAATAGGTAATAAGTTACATGGATGAGAAAAAACACCTGCTTGGCCAAAATGTCAAATTTTCACCCCCTCTAACTCAGAAAGTTTTCGACCGATCTTGTTGAAAAATTGTCTTACTATCCAATAGAACTAACTATGGTGCAAATTTCATCCCAATCGGAAGACATCGATTTCAAAAGTTGGTTCACTTGACATGAAATGCCCCATATAATTATGAACCCATAGTCAAAAAATCTAGCAGTATGATTTCTGTCTACTTGTAACTAATTTCTGTTGAATTTTTTATCGATATCAATGTTTATATGCGTTAATGTATTTATGGGTTGTGGAACTAATAACTAAGCTATGACTTATTATGAGTTAATCGTAAATATTTTACCGTGATTTCTATGTATTTTAATTGAATTTCATCTTTACAAGAGTTTTATGGGTATTATAGTTATTATCGCAAGTGGAACTTAGATGGGAGCTGTTGCTAATTAAGGACCGATATTCACAAAATTTAGTAATATGATTTTTGGATACAAATTACTGATCTGTGTGTTATTTAGGTTCGATATATGGGAGCTGACCTATATGGGACTATCGCCATATAACATTGTAACGTGATTTCAAAGTATTTGAGGGCTATTTTTGTAAAATTTATAAATAAAAAAATTAATAAAACTTAATTTAACAAGAGTGGACCTTATATGACAACTATATCGAAATATAGACCGATATTTAAAAAATCTTGTTTTATGATTCTTGGATACAAATTTCTGATCGGTGTACAATTTTGGCTCAGTACAAATATTTGTTGGATATTTGTGTAGGTTAATGTGTTTTCCGGAAGTGGTACTTATATGGAGGCTATGACCAATTATGGGCCGATCATCATAAAATTTTGTACAATGTTTTTTACATACATCTATTAAAATTTTTAGTTTCGAATTTCAACTTGATAACTATATTTGTAAGAAGTTTGTGATGATTTTAGGGATTTTCGGGAGTGGACCTTATATAGGAGCAATGGTCAAATATGGACCGATATTCACAAAATTCAGTAGTATGATTACTTATCTGTGTATAATTTTATTTTGATATCGATATGTTTTAGATATTTATGCAGGTTAATGTGTTTTTCGGAAGTGGTCCTTATATGGGAGCTATGACCAATTATGGGCCAATCTTCATAAAATGAGGTACAGTTGTTTCTATGTATATGAGTATTAGTGTTTCGAATTTTAGCATTATAAAGATATTTATAAGAGATTTGGGAATACTTAACTTATTTTCGGAAGTGGACCTTATATGGGAGCTACGGTCAAATATGGACCGATATTAACAAAATCCTTTATATGACTTCCAAATATAAATTACGGATCTGTGTAAAATCTTGGTTTGATATTGATATTTTTTAGATATTTATGCAGGTTAATGTGTTTCGGAAGTGTTCCTTACATGGGAGCTATAACCAATTACGAGCCGGTCTTCATAGAATTCGTCGCAGCGACTTTTGTATATATGGGGATTATTTGTGTCGAGTTTCAACTCAATAGCGATATTTATTCGTGTGATTTTCGGATGTGAACTTTATATGGGGGCTATGGTCTAATAAGGGCCAATCCGATAGTCTTATGATTTCTCTTAGCACGAAACTTATTATTGCTGAATTTTGTATGGATACTGCAATTCTGTAGGCATTTATAGACCATAGCTCCATATTTCGGGAAGACATTTGTATGGGGCTAGGAGACATCATAGACCGATTCGTTTAATTTTCAACAGAGTGAGTCCTTTTGATTTGCAATATATATATACGGAAATAACAAAAAATATATGAAAATTATCAATTTTTTTTTTAGGTAGTCTCACATTTTAATTCACAACTTTGGGCCTACTGTACCGATTTTGCTGATTTTGAATACGAAACTGCTTAGGACAATAATAAAATTTTTTTTGAGAGTTTACTAAGTTTGCTTCTGTAGTTTGGACGTTAGCGTGTTTTACACAGACGGACAGACAGACGGACATAGCTCAATCGACAATCGAAAATTTAATTATCTGAATTGTTCTCTACTTTTATTTTTAAGAATTTTTAGTAGGTAATAAAAAAAATGGCTGTTTTAATTTTTTTTAACTACTCTTTCTGAAATTTAAGCGCCTCAAAAATGTTTTTTTTTGATATGTCGTAGTAGAATTTTTTTTCCTCATACCAAAAGCTATCGAAAAGTTGATGGAACAATATCAACCAATTTTGGATTTACAAATCGTTCCATTCTAATGGATAGCTAAAATATATAATTTGAAAGTAAATTTTTTAATTAGGCTTAAGTTCATTTATTATAATTAATCTGTAATAATTCAAAGAATATCACTGAATACTACTATTATTAGACAATTGGCAAATTGGAATGCATTTTCTACAGATTAATTATAATAAATGAACTTAGGCCTAATTAAAATCATTGGCCCATAATCATAGTCAAAAATAAAGTATATTTTAAGAGAAATAAAGTCGTCTTTACTTAAGAGTGGACTTTAGGTCTACCATAGACAAGTTAAAGTATACTTCTGATGTTAAAGTCGACTGTAAATACATATAAAACTAGCTGAAGTTGTTTTTAACACATTTAACAACAGTATCAGCTGTTCTTCGTCATGTAAAAAAGTTCGACAAAAAGTCAAAAATGTTTAAGTATTGAATCAATAAAATTAGTACCAAAATAGAATAAATTTGTTATTAGTCTTTCCTTTTCTATTTTTCCACCACAAACCGTTTTTTTCTTTAGTTTCCCGGTTACATTTATTGTTTGTCACTTTTTTATTTTTTTTTTTTAATTTTCTAAGTCAGCTGTTCAGCGATCCCACTTGTCTATATTTTGTTGTATATTGTATGAAAACATTTTCTACATTAAAGGTGACACCCAGTTAAAGTCGGCTCATTTTAAAACATTCTTTAATTTTGACTATAGTTAGAAAATTATAAAAAGCGGGTTTTTATTTTAAAGTTGTTTTTAAAAGAACCGACTTTATTGTTTAACTATGATTATGGGCCATTACTTTCAAATTATATAAAATAAAAAGTTCAAATAATTACCAAAAAATCTATAAAATATATAATTTTCAAAATAAAATTACAATTATTTTTTAGCTTTTTAAATTAATTGTGGCAAACAAATTAGTTAATTGTACTAAACTGCGATATGTCCTGTTAGAAATAGCGCAAAGTGGTTTAGAAACGTTTTTTTTTAATAATGCGGTATCTCGGAAACTATTACAGACATTGTTACGAAATTTCACGTAGTTGGAGCTGAAGAGTTTTCGAGTAGATTTACATTTGTTATGCTTCTTAAGGTAAGATCAGACTACGCAAATTATTTGACACAAAATGTTTCATGTGTTTGATCAAAACTACATCAAATAATCCATGGCTTGATTTTGTGGTCACACTGTACACATTTATCTTGTGGTCACATTTATGGTAATATTTTTTTTAATAATTATTAAATAAAGCTGTAAAAAAACTTTAATTTCTTTCATCAATAAAAAATACATATCTAGAAAGTAAAATACTACTAGATTTTGATTTATATTTGAAAGAATTGTGAAATTTCTGTACTTTTATTTAAGTGTCAAATATTTTATGTTCCTAGTTTGAACAGAAAATATTTTTGCACGGCAAACAAGAAAACAGCTGAATTTGGTCAAACAAATTTATTTGCCGATAAGAAAACTTTCTTGTAATGTGACCAATGTGTGACCACTCAACAGCAAATATTTTCCTCAATTTTGAGAAATTTTTTATTTGATCTTGCAATTCATTTGCAAGATCAAACAGCGTCAAATAACAGCTGTTGCATCATGTGTTATCGCAAAAGTAGTGTTGCTATATCTTAAATTAAAAATCGCAAAATAATGAAAACAAATCGCGAAAAGAACTCAAGCTTTAACAATTTATTAATATAATTATTAAAAGTTTATTTATTAAATTATATTAATATCAACCTATTAAAATTTGTAGGTATAATTGTACTTAAAATCTACCAAATATCCCTAATATAATTAACAATTTTGGACTTTTATTGTACTTGTTTTGGCTTTGTTTGGATTTTGAACTAAAAATCGCATTATTCAAACAAAACGAATATTACTATGATGAACTTTACAATAATCAAATAAGCGAACTGTTAAAAAGAAAAAGTATATTTTTAAAATGTTGAAACCAAAGTATATACAAGTAGTCCAACTCTTTGACAGCAGTAACTAACTACATATTGGACGCAAAACGAAATGAAAATGTGCTAGAAATGTGAAATAAAATTATAAAATTCTGTGTGTTAAAGAATTAACGAGAATTGAACTATATTTAATCGAAAATTTTTTCTTAAAATTTAGAGACATTTGATGTGTACATTTTTCACAAGGGTTTTGAATTCACACGGTACTCATTTATGTGAGAAAGTAATATTGAAAAATAGAGTCGGACTACTTTTTATACTTTGGTTGAAACTATACTTAGTCTGCTTTTACACAGGGCAAGTTTTCTTGCCGCAAGTCTGAGTTTATAGGAGAGAGAGGCAAGAAGAAAGAAGGGGGGTACACACTTGCTTGTACTGGCAAGTATCCTCAATTCTCTTTTGTTTTCTCATTTTCAGTATGGCGTCTATTAGGTTTTGACATACAAAATTGAATACAGACTTGCTGTGTGTAAACAGACGAGCAAGTTTAAAAGAGAATCGAAGAGACTTGCTACAAGTAAACTTGCCCTGTGTAAAAGCAGACTTATATGTAGAAGGAAAAATTAAATGAATTTAATATTGAAAAATAGAGTCGGACTACTTTTTATACTTTGGTTGAAACTATACTTATATGTAGAAGTAAAAATGAAAATGAATTTAAATTTAAATTTTCCTTCTACATATAAGTATAGTTTCAACCAAAGTATAAAAAGTAGTCCGACTCTATTTTTCAATATTACTCTCTCACATAAATGAGTAGCGTGTGAATTGAAATTATTTTTTTTTTAATAAAAATTATTAATCGAACAGGATTTTTACCAAACTTTTTTCATTCAGAATTTTCACAAATATTATATTCTCATTAAAAAAAATTAAACAGATCATACTGTTTAAGAATTCATTTCTAATTGCAATCAAATTATAATATTTATGTATTTTAAACTATTTTAAATTCAATAAATATTCCATACATTTGAGAAATTTAAATAAATTTTGTAAATAGAAAAACTCCATGTATAAAAAATAATCAAACATCAGACTATGTTAAACGTATACAAATATAATCGCATAAAAATGCAAAAGTCGCAACATAGACTTCATGTCATCAATTAGTTTTTCTCTCAGAATGTCATTCCAGGCTGAATGACTTTTATGTGAAGAAGAAGACTTCATTTATTGATGTCATTTTTTAGTGAAAATAATTTAAAGAAGAAATTTACAAGAAATGTTGATATGTATTATAGTTAAAGAATAAAAATAGTGCAATTTTGTTTTTAATTTAGTACCAAAAATATTTAAATATTCTCCTTTTTAATCCGCCATGTTGAGCAAATAATTTTCTTTGTGTGCTCTATTTGAACAAACAATTATTTCATGAAAGTATTTGATATAGTGTGACCACACGGCAAATATATTTAATGATTCTTTTTCGCAGCAGTTTGGTCAAACAAAAAGTGAAAAATTAAATTCACTATATGATAACAAAATTCAATAAAACTTTAATAATATAATTGTTTTACAATTTTAAATAAGTGCGTTTACCTTAAAAAGATTTGTAAGATCAAATTATATATTTTTTATGTATTTATATAGCCAGTGGTCACACTATGTTCACATTAAGAAAATATTTCGTTTGCCGACAAATAAATTTGTTTGATTAAAATCATCTGTTTTGTTGTTTGCTCTAAATTTTATTTGTGGTCAGATTCAGGCAATGAAATATTTAGCTGTGTCTGACCCTACCTTTAGCGCTAATGGGAAACAGTGCACAGTGGGGGATCTGAAAAAAAAGTGGAAATAAATCTGTAACTTCTAAACGAATAGCTCGATTTTAATAAAATTTCCCATGGCTATAGAGGAGGAGTTGATAAGTTTAAGTTTTGAATTTGGGCTTAAACAACCAAGGTCATAAAAAATAGGTCAATTTCGGAAGGTTCTGGACCACGCAATAATACAAATTTTGATATTATTTTGCTTTTATAATATTTCCCGAAATGTTACCTTTCAGAAAAATATAAACACATTATTCAGCGTCTTCTCATTTTCTGTATAATTAAAAATAAATGTAGTTACTTTATGCGATAAAAAATGGCTGAAAAACGACTTTTTTATTTTTTTTAAGTGTGAATGCACATAACTTTTGACTCAGTAGATATTTTTTAACACTTCTTTCTTACGATTATTAATTTTTTTTATTGTTAATTCAAAAAAAGACACTTCTAGAAAATCGGGAAAGAATTGGATCCGTTATTAGCAAAATAGCAGACCAAGGTGGGCAAAAAAATAAATTTTTACTTTTCAAATGCGAATAACTCGTAAACTATAAGAGATAATATATGGCTAAAGCAATGTTTTTCGTAGATCTCGTCTAGTATTTTATTAAAATGAGCTATTTATTTAAAAGTTACAGATTTATTTCCACTTTTTTTTCAGATCCCCCACTGTGCAACCTATCAGACCATCATAAAAATCATGGAACTTCACTATATAAAACTCAAGAGTTTTCCTCACATCACCACCGTCAAACTCTTAAAAAATGGGCACTATGGCCTTTTCGTTAATATAAATCCGATGTTGTAGTGTCTTTATCAAAAGAGGATTCGTCGAATGAATCCTTTCTGGATTACAAATTCCTGAATTCAAAATTGAATTTGTCACGCCCGTGTCTACAATTAATCTTACAAATCCTAACTTAGTTTTAATTGTTAAAAATGGTAACCTGCCCCCGAGGCCGGCTCCTGAAAATTTTCAGATACCTCTACCTTACTTATGTCCATTGGCTCAAATTGCCGTTGAGGATTTTGACCATCATTATAACGGTCATTATTGTGATGCCATCTTTGTCCCTGTGTATTTCTATCATAAAACCTTTGTGATTGATGCACATTATTACCATGAAATCTCTGCAATTGTGGTTGTTGTACACTACCACCATAGAATCTTCGCGATTGTGGTTGATCTTGACCACCACTTCTACAATAGCTCTGATTCTGTGTAGTTTGATCAGAGCCATTATTCTGTCCTTGATATTGGTAATTATTTCGTCCATCAGTTTGGAAGTCCCGTTGACCACTGAAATGTCTTTGTCGATAGTCATTGTTCGGTCCGCGATAATTATTTGTTCTATTATCATTATATCTATAATCCTGCTTCCTATTCACGCCATTATATTCTCTAACTTTGTCCTTACTTTGATTCTTCGTAAACTGTCCATCTTTGCCTACTTTATCGTAACCCCCTTCAAACAGTATATCCATAGCTTCCTCCAAGAAAGCAGGGTTTCTACACGACAATACCGTTCTCATTGGTTCTGGCATTTTATTCTTAAAAATATGTAACGCAGATCTCTAGTTATTAATACTCACTTGATTAAGACCTTCGCCTTCGATCTTTATCATCGATGCCTTATTATTTAAACGTCTTAAATGAAATTTTATGTCATTATAAAAGTCAATCGTTGTTGTGTTAAAGGTAACTGCCCTTAAATCATCGTAAAGTTCTTCACACGACTTTTTTTCCCCAAAATTATTTCCCAATACGGTCTTTATGCCCTGCCAGGATTGGGCTTGTGTATTAATTTCAATGCATTCTTTTGCCCTACCGATGATTTTGCTTCTAACAATGTCCAAAAATAGTAGCTGTGAGTTCTCATCATAATTTGTAAGTAATGGATAGATTCTATCCACTAATCTAGTGAAAGTGTTCAAATCGTCCTTATTTCCGTCATAGAGTGGCAAGGTATTTAAATATTTAATCGGGTCTATCTAGGGGTTCGCCATTTTCTTACTTTGTCTCTTTCAATTGTCAATTAGTCCACACAAAAAAAAAAAAAAAAAATTTACAATAAAATTCCGCTATGTATATTAAACTTTCTATGTATATTAAACTTTTAGTCTTACGATTATGATTATATATGATATTAAACTTAAGGCTTACGATTACTGCTTGATTACTAGTTGTCCTTCTTGGTTGTGATTTCAGTTCTTCCTTCAGTGCCTTCTTGGCTGTGATTTTGATTCTTCCTTCAATGCCTTCTTGGTTGTGATTTTGATTCTTCCTTCAGTGCCTTCTTGGTTGTGATTTTGATTCTTCATTCAGTGCTTTCTTGGTTGTGATTTTGATTCTTCCTTCACATAATTTTAGTAATTTATTTTATTTATTATTATTATATATTTTTTTTCTCACAGTTCAATTATTCTTTCATAATTCAGTGTAGTTATTTTTTTTTTTCTCTCTTTTTTTTATATTTGATGTTTAGTATATTTTCATAGCTTAATATAGTTTAAGTTATTTGAAACATCACAGTTTAATTATATTTTCGTAGTTTATAGCTTTAGTTATTATGTTATCACTGTATTTAAAATACGATTCGTATTATATTTCTTCTTTTTTTCTTTTTAACTGGATCTTTAAAATACGATCTTTCGTATTATTATTATTTTCTTTTTTTTTTCACTGAAACTTTAATAAGATCTTTCTTATTATTTTTTCACTGAATCTTATTAAGGATTTCTTATTATTATTTTTTTTTTCACTGAACAATTAACAAGATCTTTCTTATTATTATTCTTTTCACTGAATCCTTAATACGATCATTCGTATTATTTTTTTTGGATCCTTTCACCGACTGCGCCAATTATAGTGTTGATGTTTTGAGAGTAAGTATCATACTGTCTTATTTAATTTTCTTGAATCTTAAGTCTAAAAAAATGCTTATTTGATAATTACATTATTTTGAAATCAATGTTTAAAATAAATGCTTATCTGATAATTTCATTGTTTTGAAATCGAACTTAGGTTTATTGTTCTACTTTTCAAAACAAAGCTTGACCACCCGCAATTGTTTATAACAATATTGTGTTTTGGTTTGTATGTATGCATGTTTGTACACAATGCTGTGGACAAACATGTAAGTTATTTCTATGTATAGCTAAGTACTCTGTTCAAAATTTCGTGCGAACTGCTGTCAAACTACATATAAAATTGTTTGGAATGAAATACATGCGAAATAATTTCGCAAAAGCAGTACTCTGTTTTTATTGTGGAAAACATGTGAAATACATCTGGCAACCTTATTTTTCCACACGAAATAACATAAGCGGCACTTATTTCGCACGAAATTAAAACCAACAGCTGATCATTTGTTGCATATAAAAGTTTTCGCACGAAAAAACCATAATTTTTCGCAGATATGAACAGAGTACTAGGCTTATATGAGTATTTTATGTGTCGAATCAACAATCAAACCAGAGTTTAAAATTACTACTATATTAGTCAAAAAATTGCTAAATAATTTTAAATGAAAACTGCATACAAATATTTAACAAAATAATATTTCCTTATATACATACTAAAAATATAAATACTATCTACGAATTTCATATATGCTCAAGCTTCATAGTAAAAATATTTGTCGGAGTTTTTCCAAAAATATTTTGCCTTACAAAATATTTTACGTTGCAGGTAGAAGATAAAATGAAAATTTTTAATTTTTAAAACATTTGCTGCCCAAATATAATAATATTTTTGGTTAGCACAAACAAATATATTGCTTGTGTATAATATACAAAAAATTTACTACTAAAACATCAAACAAATTGCAGCGTGAAAACCATAAACTGCAAACGATATGCGCAGTAAAAAATTCAAACAATGGAAATATGGAAGATGCTAAATGTAGACTGCCAAACAATACGAAGTTGAAAAATGTAAAATACGAAATTGTGCGAAGTTAAAAATGTTTAAAGCGAATATGTTCATTTATAAAATATTTCCGCCACATATATGGACATATTTTGCCGCAAATAGTCACTGAGTAGAAAAATGTGAAAAAAATTTGAACAACAAGTGTGCGTTGATTTGGGTGTACAAAATAAAAATTTATATTGAATTGTGTGTTAGTAAAGAATATAAGTGCTATAAAATAGAAGTATTATTTTTTGAGGTATGTAATTGTATTGTGAAAGATAGGAATGCAGTGAAAATACATTAAATAAGATTCTGGACAAAGGATAGCGGTATTATTTTATTGAATTTTTTGATTAATTGATTTTATTAATACGAATTCAAATGTATTCCGGTTTATCTTAGAAAAATTACTAAGATAAAAAAATAATTTTGTATGTAAAATTGGTTAAAAGAGAATAGATAATGCAACAACAACATGTAAGCAAAACATCCATAAATGCAATGTAACAGGATCTACAAAAAATTATTTGTTTCATAGAAAATACAATGCAAATAGATTTTTTGCTGAATGAAATCTATCAAATTAAGTGTATGTACATTAAATGAAATCTATCAAATTAAGTGTTTGTACATTCAAATGTATCCTTTCGTAAAATTTGTAACAAATTAATTAGCAGCATAGAAAATAAGTGTGCAAGAAAAATATGTTGTGTAAAGGTAAGGTCAGACTACGCAAATTATTTGACACAAAATGTTTCATGTGTTTGATCAAAATTACATCAAATAATCCATGGCTTGGTTTTGTGGTCACACTGTACACATTTATTTGCCCTATTTATTTAATCAAACTACACCGAAATACTCTCAAACACACGAAAGGGAAAATATATTTGTCTTGTGGTCACATTTATGGTAATATTTTTTCTAAATAATTATTAAATAAAGCTGTAAAAAAACTTTAATTTCTTTCATCAATAAAAAATACATATCAAGAAAGTAAAATACTACTAGATTTTGCTTTACATTTGAAAGAATTATGAAATTTCAGTACTTTTATTTTAACGTCAAATATTTTATGTTCCTAGTTTGAACAGAAAATATTTTTGCACGGCAAACAGCAAAACAGCTGAATTTGGTCAAACAAATTTATTTGCCGATAAGAAAACTTTCTTGTAATGTGACCAATGTGTGACCACTTAACAGCAAATATTTTCCTCAACTTTTTATTTGATCTTGCAATTCATTTGCAAAATCAAACAGCGTCAAATAACAACTGTTGCATCATGTGTTATCGCAAAATTAGTGTTGCTATATCTTAAAATAAAAATCGCAAAATAATGAAAACAAATCGCGAAAAGAACTCAAGCTTGAACAATTTAATAATATAATTACTATCAACGTATTAAAATTTGTAGGTATAATTGTACTTAAAATCTACAAAATATCCCTAATATAATTAACAATTTTGGAATTTTATTGTATTTGTTTTGGCTTTGTTTGGATTTTGAACTAAAAATCGCATTATTCATACAAAACGAATGTTACTATGATGAACTTTACAATAATCATATAAGCGAACTGTTAAAAAGAAAAAATATATTTTTTAACTGTTGAAACCAAAGTAAAAACAAGTAGTCCAACTCTTTGACAGGAGTACCTAACTATATATTGGACGCAAAACGAAATGAAAATGTGCTAGAAATGTAAAATAAAATTATAAAATTCTGTGTGTTTACATTTTTCACAAGGGTGTTGAATTCACACGGTACTCATTTATGTGAGACAGTAATATTGAAAAATAGAGTCGGACTACTTTTTATACTTTGGTTGAAACTATACATATATGTAGAAGGAAAAATGAAATTCATATTTGAAATTATTTTTTTTTTAATAAAAATTATTAATCGAATAGGACTTTCACCAAACTTTTTTCAGTCTGAATGTTCACAAATATTATATTCGCATTAAAAAAAAATTAAATTACTGTTTAAGAATTAATTTTTAATTGCAATCCAATCATAATATTTATGTATGTCTAAACTATTTTCTTTGATTTTAAATTCAATAAATATTCCATACATTTGAGCAATTTTAAATTTTGTAAATAGAAAAACTCCATGTATAAAAACAATCAGACATCAGACTATGTTATACGTATACGATTATATTTGTATACGTATAACATACAAATGCAAAAGAACGCAACATAGACTTCATGTCTTCAATTAGTTTTTATCCCAGCATGTCATTCTAGGCTGAATGACTTTTATGTGAAGAAGAAGACTTCATTTATTGATGCCATTTTTTTAGTGAAAATAATTTAAATAAGAATTTTACAACAAATATTGATATGTATTATAGCTAAAGAATAAAAATAGTGCAATTTTGTTTTTAATTTAGTACAAAAAATATTTAAATACTCACCTTTTTAATCAGCCATGTTGAGCAAATAATTTTCTTTGTTTGCTCTATTTGAACAAACAATTATTTCATGAAAGTATTTGATATAGTGTGACCACACGGCAAATATATTTAATGATTCTTTTTCGCAGCAGTTTGGTCAAACAAAAAGTGAAAAATTAAATTCACTATATGATAACAAAATTCAATAAAACTTTAATAATATAATTGTTTTACAATTTTAAATAAGTGCGTTTACCTTAAAAAGATTTGTAAGATCAAATTATATATTTTTTATGTATTTATATAGCCAGTGGTCACACTATGTTCACATTAAGAAAATATTTCGTTTGCCGACAAATAAATTTGTTTGATTAAAATCATCTGTTTTGTTGTTTGCTCTAAATTTTATTTGTGGTCAGATTCAGGCAATGAAATATTTAGCTGTGTCTGACCCTACCTTTAGCGCTAATGGGAAACAGTGCACAGTGGGGGATCTGAAAAAAAGTGGAAATAAATCTGTAACTTCTAAACGAATAGCTCGATTTTAATAAAATTTCCCATGGCTATAGAGGAGGAGTTGATAAGTTTAAGTTTTGAATTTGGGCTTAAACAACCAAGGTCATAAAAAATAGGTCAATTTCGGAAGGTTCTGGACCACGCAATAATACAAATTTTGATATTATTTTGCTTTTATAATATTTCCCGAAATGTTACCTTTCAGAAAAATATAAACACATTATTCAGCGTCTTCTCATTTTCTGTATAATTAAAAATAAATGTAGTTACTTTATGCGATAAAAAATGGCTGAAAAACGACTTTTTTATTTTTTTTAAGTGTGAATGCACATAACTTTTGACTCAGTAGATATTTTTTAACACTTCTTTCTTACGATTATTAATTTTTTTTATTGTTAATTCAAAAAAAGACACTTCTAGAAAATCGGGAAAGAATTGGATCCGTTATTAGCAAAATAGCAGACCAAGGTGGGCAAAAAAATAAATTTTTACTTTTCAAATGCGAATAACTCGTAAACTATAAGAGATAATATATGGCTAAAGCAATGTTTTTCGTAGATCTCGTCTAGTATTTTATTAAAATGAGCTATTTATTTAAAAGTTACAGATTTATTTCCACTTTTTTTTCAGATCCCCCACTGTGCAACCTATCAGACCATCATAAAAATCATGGAACTTCACTATATAAAACTCAAGAGTTTTCCTCACATCACCACCGTCAAACTCTTAAAAAATGGGCACTATGGCCTTTTCGTTAATATAAATCCGATGTTGTAGTGTCTTTATCAAAAGAGGATTCGTCGAATGAATCCTTTCTGGATTACAAATTCCTGAATTCAAAATTGAATTTGTCACGCCCGTGTCTACAATTAATCTTACAAATCCTAACTTAGTTTTAATTGTTAAAAATGGTAACCTGCCCCCGAGGCCGGCTCCTGAAAATTTTCAGATACCTCTACCTTACTTATGTCCATTGGCTCAAATTGCCGTTGAGGATTTTGACCATCATTATAACGGTCATTATTGTGATGCCATCTTTGTCCCTGTGTATTTCTATCATAAAACCTTTGTGATTGATGCACATTATTACCATGAAATCTCTGCAATTGTGGTTGTTGTACACTACCACCATAGAATCTTCGCGATTGTGGTTGATCTTGACCACCACTTCTACAATAGCTCTGATTCTGTGTAGTTTGATCAGAGCCATTATTCTGTCCTTGATATTGGTAATTATTTCGTCCATCAGTTTGGAAGTCCCGTTGACCACTGAAATGTCTTTGTCGATAGTCATTGTTCGGTCCGCGATAATTATTTGTTCTATTATCATTATATCTATAATCCTGCTTCCTATTCACGCCATTATATTCTCTAACTTTGTCCTTACTTTGATTCTTCGTAAACTGTCCATCTTTGCCTACTTTATCGTAACCCCCTTCAAACAGTATATCCATAGCTTCCTCCAAGAAAGCAGGGTTTCTACACGACAATACCGTTCTCATTGGTTCTGGCATTTTATTCTTAAAAATATGTAACGCAGATCTCTAGTTATTAATACTCACTTGATTAAGACCTTCGCCTTCGATCTTTATCATCGATGCCTTATTATTTAAACGTCTTAAATGAAATTTTATGTCATTATAAAAGTCAATCGTTGTTGTGTTAAAGGTAACTGCCCTTAAATCATCGTAAAGTTCTTCACACGACTTTTTTTCCCCAAAATTATTTCCCAATACGGTCTTTATGCCCTGCCAGGATTGGGCTTGTGTATTAATTTCAATGCATTCTTTTGCCCTACCGATGATTTTGCTTCTAACAATGTCCAAAAATAGTAGCTGTGAGTTCTCATCATAATTTGTAAGTAATGGATAGATTCTATCCACTAATCTAGTGAAAGTGTTCAAATCGTCCTTATTTCCGTCATAGCGTGGCAAGGTATTTAAATATTTAATCGGGTCTATCTAGGGGTTCGCCATTTTCTTACTTTGTCTCTTTCAATTGTCAATTAGTCCACACAAAAAAAAAAAAAAAAATTTACTATAAAATTCCGCTATGTATATTAAACTTTTAGTCTTACGATTATGATTATATATGATATTAAACTTAAGGCTTACGATTACTGCTTGATTACTAGTTGTCCTTCTTGGTTGTGATTTCAGTTCTTCCTTCAGTGCCTTCTTGGCTGTGATTTTGATTCTTCCTTCAATGCCTTCTTGGTTGTGATTTTGATTCTTCCTTCAGTGCCTTCTTGGTTGTGATTTTGATTCTTCATTCAGTGCTTTCTTGGTTGTGATTTTGATTCTTCCTTCACATAATTTTAGTAATTTATTTTATTTATTATTATTATATATTTTTTTTCTCACAGTTCAATTATTCTTTCATAGTTCAGTGTAGTTATTTTTTTTTTCTCTCTTTTTTTTATATTTGATGTTTAGTATATTTTCATAGCTTAATATAGTTTAAGTTATTTGAAACATCACAGTTTAATTATATTTTCGTAGTTTTATATAGCTTTAGTTATTATGTTATCACTGTATTTAAAATACGATTCGTATTATATTTCTTCTTTTTTTCTTTTTAACTGGATCTTTAAAATACGATCTTTCGTATTATTATTATTTTCTTTTTTTTTCACTGAAACTTTAATAAGATCTTTCTTATTATTTTGTTTTTCACTGAATCCTTAATAAGATCTTTCTTATTATTTTTTCACTGAATCTTATTAAGGATTTCTTATTATTATTTTTTTTTTCACTGAACAATTAACAAGATCTTTCTTATTATTATTCTTTTCACTGAATCCTTAATACGATCATTCGTATTATTTTTTTTGGATCCTTTCACCGACTGCGCCAATTATAGTGTTGATGTTTTGAGAGTAAGTATCATACTGTCTTATTTAATTTTCTTGAATCTTAAGTCTAAAAAAATGCTTATTTGATAATTACATTATTTTGAAATCAATGTTTAAAATAAATGCTTATCTGATAATTTCATTGTTTTGAAATCGAACTTAGGTTTATTGTTCTACTTTTCAAAACAAAGCTTGACCACCCGCAATTGTTTATAACAATATTGTGTTTTGGTTTGTATGTATGCATGTTTGTACACAATGCTGTGGACAAACATGTAAGTTATTTCTATGTATAGCTAAGTACTCTGTTCAAAATTTCGTGCGAACTGCTGTCAAACTACATATAAAATTGTTTGGAATGAAATACATGCGAAATAATTTCGCAAAAGCAGTACTCTGTTTTTATTGTGGAAAACATGTGAAATACATCTGGCAACCTTATTTTTCCACACGAAATAACATAAGCGGCACTTATTTCGCACGAAATTAAAACCAACAGCTGATCATTTGTTGCATATAAAAGTTTTCGCACGAAAAAACCATAATTTTTCGCAGATATGAACAGAGTACTAGGCTTATATGAGTATTTTATGTGTCGAATCAACAATCAAACCAGAGTTTAAAATTACTACTATATTAGTCAAAAAATTGCTAAATAATTTTAAATGAAAACTGCATACAAATATTTAACAAAATAATATTTCCTTATATACATACTAAAAATATAAATACTATCTACGAATTTCATATATGCTCAAGCTTCATAGTAAAAATATTTGTCGGAGTTTTTCCAAAAATATTTTGCCTTACAAAATATTTTACGTTGCAGGTAGAAGATAAAATGAAAATTTTTAATTTTTAAAACATTTGCTGCCCAAATATAATAATATTTTTGGTTAGCACAAACAAATATATTGCTTGTGTATAATCAAGGCGAATTTATACAAGGTGGAGTCAGTCAATCAGCTGATAACTTTTTTTTTCGCTTTTTGGTTCTAACAGTTGTCAAAGCTTTTGTTTATATTTAAATATCTACATATTCTAAGCTTATTAACAAAATATTTATTTTTTACATAAATAAGTAAAGCCCTCACTATTCAATTATCAACACTATATTAAGTTTTAATACATATTTGTTTAATTTTTCATTTTTGTTTTTTGACATTTGTTAAGACCAATTGTTGTTTTTGTAGAACTGCCACCACCTTGTATAAATTCGCCTTGTGTATAATATACAAAAAATTTACTACTAAAACATCAAACAAATTGCAGCGTGAAAACCATAAACTGCAAACGATATGCGCAGTAAAAAATTCAAACAATGGAAATATGGAAGATGCTAAATGTAGACTGCCAAACAATACGAAGTTGAAAAATGTAAAATACGAAATTGTGCGAAGTTAAAAATGTTTAAAGCGAATATGTTCATTTATAAAATATTTCCGCCACATATATGGACATATTTTGCCGCAAATAGTCACTGAGTAGAAAAATGTGAAAAAAATTTGAACAACAAGTGTGCGTTGATTTGGGTGTACAAAATAAAAATTTATATTGAATTGTGTGTTAGTAAAGAATATAAGTGCTATAAAATAGAAGTATTATTTTTTGAGGTATGTAATTGTATTGTGAAAGATAGGAATGCAGTGAAAATACATTAAATAAGATTCTGGACAAAGGATAGCGGTATTATTTTATTGAATTTTTTGATTAATTGATTTTATTAATACGAATTCAAATGTATTCCGGTTTATCTTAGAAAAATTACTAAGATAAAAAAATAATTTTGTATGTAAAATTGGTTAAAAGAGAATAGATAATGCAACAACAACATGTAAGCAAAACATCCATAAATGCAATGTAACAGGATCTACAAAAAATTATTTGTTTCATAGAAAATACAATGCAAATAGATTTTTTGCTGAATGAAATCTATCAAATTAAGTGTATGTACATTAAATGAAATCTATCAAATTAAGTGTTTGTACATTCAAATGTATCCTTTCGTAAAATTTGTAACAAATTAATTAGCAGCATAGAAAATAAGTGTGCAAGAAAAATATGTTGTGTAAAGGTAAGGTCAGACTACGCAAATTATTTGACACAAAATGTTTCATGTGTTTGATCAAAATTACATCAAATAATCCATGGCTTGGTTTTGTGGTCACACTGTACACATTTATTTGCCCTATTTATTTAATCAAACTACACCGAAATACTCTCAAACACACGAAAGGGAAAATATATTTGTCTTGTGGTCACATTTATGGTAATATTTTTTCTAAATAATTATTAAATAAAGCTGTAAAAAAACTTTAATTTCTTTCATCAATAAAAAATACATATCAAGAAAGTAAAATACTACTAGATTTTGCTTTACATTTGAAAGAATTATGAAATTTCAGTACTTTTATTTTAACGTCAAATATTTTATGTTCCTAGTTTGAACAGAAAATATTTTTGCACGGCAAACAGCAAAACAGCTGAATTTGGTCAAACAAATTTATTTGCCGATAAGAAAACTTTCTTGTAATGTGACCAATGTGTGACCACTTAACAGCAAATATTTTCCTCAACTTTTTATTTGATCTTGCAATTCATTTGCAAAATCAAACAGCGTCAAATAACAACTGTTGCATCATGTGTTATCGCAAAATTAGTGTTGCTATATCTTAAAATAAAAATCGCAAAATAATGAAAACAAATCGCGAAAAGAACTCAAGCTTGAACAATTTAATAATATAATTACTATCAACGTATTAAAATTTGTAGGTATAATTGTACTTAAAATCTACAAAATATCCCTAATATAATTAACAATTTTGGAATTTTATTGTATTTGTTTTGGCTTTGTTTGGATTTTGAACTAAAAATCGCATTATTCATACAAAACGAATGTTACTATGATGAACTTTACAATAATCATATAAGCGAACTGTTAAAAAGAAAAAATATATTTTTTAACTGTTGAAACCAAAGTAAAAACAAGTAGTCCAACTCTTTGACAGGAGTACCTAACTATATATTGGACGCAAAACGAAATGAAAATGTGCTAGAAATGTAAAATAAAATTATAAAATTCTGTGTGTTTACATTTTTCACAAGGGTGTTGAATTCACACGGTACTCATTTATGTGAGACAGTAATATTGAAAAATAGAGTCGGACTACTTTTTATACTTTGGTTGAAACTATACATATATGTAGAAGGAAAAATGAAATTCATATTTGAAATTATTTTTTTTTTAATAAAAATTATTAATCGAATAGGACTTTCATCAAACTTTTTTCAGTCTGAATGTTCACAAATATTATATTCGCATTAAAAAAAAATTAAATTACTGTTTAAGAATTAATTTTTAATTGCAATCCAATCATAATATTTATGTATGTCTAAACTATTTTCTTTGATTTTAAATTCAATAAATATTCCATACATTTGAGCAATTTTAAATTTTGTAAATAGAAAAACTCCATGTATAAAAACAATCAGACATCAGACTATGTTATACGTATACGATTATATTTGTATACGTATAACATACAAATGCAAAAGAACGCAACATAGACTTCATGTCTTCAATTAGTTTTTATCCCAGCATGTCATTCTAGGCTGAATGACTTTTATGTGAAGAAGAAGACTTCATTTATTGATGCCATTTTTTTAGTGAAAATAATTTAAATAAGAATTTTACAACAAATATTGATATGTATTATAGCTAAAGAATAAAAATAGTGCAATTTTGTTTTTAATTTAGTACAAAAAATATTTAAATACTCACCTTTTTAATCAGCCATGTTGAGCAAATAATTTTCTTTGTTTGCTCTATTTGATCAAACAATTATTTGATGAAAGTATTCGATATAGTGTGACCACACGGCAAATATATTTACTGATTCTTTTTCGCAGCAGTTTGGTCAAACAAAAAGTGAAAAATTAAATTCACTATATGATAACAAAATTCAATAAAACTTTAATAAAATAATTGTTTTACAATTCGAAATAAGTGCGTTAACCTTAAATAGATTTGTAAGATCAAATTATATATTTTTTATGTATTTATATAGCTAGTGGTTACACTATGTTCACATTAAGAAAATATTTTGTTTGCCGACAAATAAATTTGTTTGACTAAAATCATCTGTTTTGTTGTTTGCTCTAAATTTTATTTGTGGTCAGATTCAGACAATTTGACGATAATCGTCAAATATTAGCTGTGTCTGACCGTACCTTAAGACATAAGTGCAAAAGCGGCACAGGGATGAGTACAACAGGAGCAAAAGCAAATTAACTGCAAAAAAAAAAAAACAACATATACACACAAGTACGTAATTATGATATAAATGAAACTAAATTGTTAATTTTTTAGTTTTTTAAAAATAACTTCAGACTTTAGTAAGTCTGAAGCGATTTTATTTTTATTAATGTTATAAGTTGCGAGTTACAAATTGTACTAACTAAATTATATTTTAACTTAAAAATAATAAATAATGCAATGTTCAATAAATTTCTCCCAGACGCAAAGTCAGCAATTATGTTTAAAAGCATTGCAACATAAGTTTATTACCTTTGTTGTTAGTTTGCTTAGGTAAGCATTAACGTGCAATGACCTGAAGTATTTAAATTTCATTGTAATTTTTTTGTTCTTAACTCCTCCGCCCTTAAATTCGATCGTCCTCGATTGACTCAAAAGTAAGGTATTTCATTTATTCTCGTAACAGGTGTTTCAACTTGATTTTTTCAACGTGTAAACTTTTTGTTGGTTGCAAAATGAATGTTGTTATAGGTTTCTTCTGTGATCTCTTCAGTGTCCAAATTGTAAGGCTGACGGTGCCTAAGAGGGTAAGGGATATCACAATATTTCTAACCCATGCTTCTCTTTTAATATTATGTATCGCTTTTATGTTGTTTAAATGTAGCTCTTGGAGTGATTCTAATGACAATATGCTCAGGTTTTTTTCTTCTATTGGAGTTTCTTGCATCAGGGCTGGAATCGGTTTCATCTGGTTTGCTTCTAAGTTCTGATATATTTTGTCATCTATTTTTATAGTTGTATTGTCAAATTTAATAATAAATGTTCCATTTAATTTATAGGTTATTGTTTCTGTTGAAATAGTTGTATTAACATCATTCAGTAGTATTATCCCGTCTGCGATTTCTTCAACACGAGGAATATGGTGAACATTGCTTTTTGTGCATGAGGATTGCTTATTAAATATAATATTTGTTATACAATTATCTTTACTTAGATCTAATAAATGTATTTTCTTACAAATTTTAATTTTGTTATAAATTTTACAATTTTCTTTTATTGCATAAGTTTCATTTTCATTCAAAAATATTTCTGTAAAATTCAAATTTATTATAGTATTATTCTTTATAATTGGTTTTACAATAAGTTTTTTATATAATATTTCACTTGTAATAGGGATTTTAATGATATATGAAATATTTGTGTTATTACTTAGAACATTTATGTTCGATAATTCTAAAGCTTCTTCAATATTGTTAAAAGGCATGTTTTCTTTTTTTAATTGATTAATTACAAAATTCATTTCTTTTTTGTTTAACAAATACGAGTTTATTATATTATATTTTGCCCATTGTATGGCATGTTTAACGTTTATGATTCCTTCTTTAGCTAATCTAATTTTATTTGATAATATTTCAATATTTTCATTTAAAATAAAATTATCTTTTCTTATGGAATTAGAAAATGTGTTAATAAGTTTGGTGATATTATTTAATTGATTACTGAAGTCAGTGTTAATTATTACTTGTTTATTATTATTATCTGTTAGCTCATCTAGTGTTTTGTAAATATATTCTGCGTCATCATGGTCGGGGGATCCGGCAATAATTTTCCAAATTTTTCCTAATGTATTAATTGATCTAGATTTTCTTTTTGGTGCGTAGTTCTTAAGTGTCTCTAATAAATCTATAGTTTGAAATAATTCGTATTTTAGCGTTGGTTGTAGAGGATTCGTCTCAGGTATGTAAGTTTCAATATATTTTTTTGTTTTTTGCAAAAAATCGTCATAAGAATTTAGATCTATTTGATGTATAAATTTAAATGTTCCTTCCTGAATTTTTCCGTATCCGTCACCTATCATCGCAACATGCGAGTCCGTGTAATTAAGTATTTGAACTTCTGCTTTAAGCAGTGGTAGGAACAATCTGTAACCAAAAAAATAATTTATAAACAAAATAGAATGTAAACGTATTTGAAATATTAATTTTTTATATGATCTTTATGAACCGTTCTGTTAGATTCTGTTAATACCGTACTCTTGTTATTTTCCTTTACTATTTCCTCTTTATATCTTGGTGACAATTTAGATCCTAATCTTTTATTAATTTTTACATAAATTTTCTGACCTGGGATATAGTCCTTAAAAGGTTTTCGTTTTTTGTTATGATTTTCAATGTCTTTTGCTTGTTTCTTGACTATGGCTTCTATATTCTCCTTTCTTGCGTTTTCATATTGTTCTGGACTAGTACTAACTCTTCTTCCAAAGAATAATTCTATGGGTTTTTTGCCTGTTGTTGAGTGTATGGTGCAATTATATTCATAAACCGCTCTGTCTAGTAATTCTTCAAAGGTCCTATGTGTCTTTTCTGTTTTAAGACAACGCATAATTTCTGACAATGTGGAATGAAATCGTTCCACTTGGCCATTGACGGTACTTTTGTAGGGAGGAGTCTTGAAAACTTTTATGTTCAGCTGATCTTCAAGCATAAATAAAATTGAATCTGAATTTAAAGATTTTTCGTTATCTACAACTACCATTCTGGGGACACCAAAACCAAATAATATTTTCCTTAATGGTTCTCTAATATCTGCTATTGACCTAGAATTTATAACTGTTGCTTGTGCGTATTTTGTAAGCTTGTCTATTGCAGTTAGTGTTAAATGTTTTTCAGTGGACCAAATGTCTACATGTATTATTTCTCCTGCATATTGTGGGATTGGAGTAGGTGATATATTTGACTTATTAGGGTGTCTATCGTATTTTCCTTCTTTACAAACTTTACATTGTTTTATTATTTTATTAAGTTTGTCACTCATCTTTGGAAAGTAATATTTTTCTAATAGTTGCAACTTATTCTCTTTAGCATTTCTGTGGGCTCTTTTATGCACTTTCAGGGATTCTTCCTCCTGTCTAGAGGAGTCAACCAAATCTTCTACTTGTGTTTGTGTGTATCTGATTTTATATTTCGAAAAGTGAAGGGGGTATATTGATTGTATCTTACCCATTATGCTTTCGCAAGTAAACAAACCATTCACTACACTTGGATTAAGATACCTCTTCAGAATATCCAAAAGTGAATCTTCTGAAAAGCTTGGGGCTGTAATAATATGCCTATGAAAAGTTGGGAAAGGTAACTTAAATTGGTATTCAGTCGTTTCTCCTATAAGGATAAAAATCTGATTTTTAAAGACGTTAATAGGACATTCAACTGAAGGAATCAGATTCTCTCCAGAACTATCATCGCTGTGTACTGTAGCCGTTAAAGAGTTAACATGAGTATCGCTTTGTGGTGGTCTAGAAAGAGCATCTGCAACTACATTACTTTTGCCGGGCTTATAATGGAGTTCATAGTTATATTCCTCAAATATTGCTTTCCAACGCTTCATTTTTGCATTATTATTTTTGTTACTTAAAGCGTATGTAAGAGGTTGGTGGTCAGTAAATATTATGACCTTGGCGTGGCCATACAGATAATTTCGCAAGGAATCAAGTGCCCAAATTATGGCTAGCATTTCTCTCTCGTTGGCTGCATAGTTCTCTTCTGTTTTATTCAGAGATCGAGAGATAAACGTAATTGGTCTGTTTTCCTGACTTAGGACAGCGCCTATAGCGTGGTTTGAAGCATCTGTTGTTAATTCAAAACATTTAGTAAAGTCTGGGTAAGTTAATATTACATCTCTTGAGGATAAGATCTTTTTTAATTTGTCAAATGCTGTTTTTGCGGATTCATTTAATTCTATTTTTTTCCTACTTGATTGATTTCGGGATATTCGTCCCTCTTCCCCTCTTAAGAGGTTTGTCAAGGGTTTTGCTATTTTAGCGTAATCCTTTACAAACCGACGATAATATCCGGATAATCCCAAAAAAGATCGAAGATCTTTTAATGTGTTGGGATAAGGGAAATTCACAATTGCTTCGACTTTCTTAGGGTTAGTTTGAATACCCTTGTGAGTCACTAGGAAACCTAGAAATTCTACTTCGTCCTTAAAAAACTCACATTTATCGAGTTGAACTTTCATATTTGCATGGTGTAAAGTGCTAAATACTTCCGCAATATCTTTTAAATGTTGATATTCGTTTGGACTAAAGATTATTATGTCATCTATGTAGACATAACATCTCACTCCAATGTGAGGACGCAAAATGTCATCCAGCGCGCGTTGAAAAATAGCTGGCGCGTTCTTTAGCCCAAATGGCAATCGTGTAAATTCAAATTTACCATTATTAATGGAGAATGCTGTTTTTTCAATATCTGTGGGTTTTAAAGGTATTTGATGAAACCCGCTTTTCAAGTCTAATACAGTAAAATAACGACTTTTTCCTAATTGTGCAAGTACTTCATTAATTTCAGGCAATGGATATTTATCTGAAATAGTGATAGAATTTAACTTTCTGTAGTCTATAACCATCCTGAACTTTCGTTCCCCGCTTGCGTCAAGTTTTTTTGGAACAATCCATACGGGTGAATTGTATGGGGATTTTGATGGTCTGATTATGCCGTCTTTAAGTAATTTTCTAACTTGGTCTTCAATTTCCTTCTTAAGGCTCATGGGGTACGGATATGTCTTTGAGTAAACTGGGTCATTTGTCGTTGTACGTATTTCGCCTGTTACACGTGTAGTATAAGTCAGTTTTTCATCAGGAGCTGAAAAAAGGTTGTGGTATTTCGACACAATTTGCCTTAATTTGTCCTGTTGTTCATTAGTCATGTGGCTAGTTCTGAGAGCAGTCATGTGAATATCGTCTGCTGGGAGCTGTTTAAGTGCAATTCTTTTCCCATTTCCAAGTACCATGTAATTGTCTTTCGTATAAATGATAGCATCAAGGTCTTTTAATGTGTCATTTCCAATGATTCCTTGGAATGTTTTCAGTTGTGGTAATAAATAGAATTTAACCGGAACGTCCGTCTGTCCGAATAAAAAGGTATTTGTGTGAAATTTAATTTGAGTCTGTCCACCTACGGAATTTGCATAGAAATTTTCCTTATTTGGAATAGGGTTTCTTACTATATTCGGTGTAATATAATTTTTGTTTGATCCAGTGTCGATTAAGATTTTTATAATCATTCCATCATCCATCCTGCATTCAAAATATGGCAAGGTGGATGAATTTAATCTAAAAAATGAATTTCATTGATAGAGTCATATTTCTGATCGTGGTCTCTTGTATAGTCCGCTTGGTCATCGAAGTATTCATTTAATTTTTGTCCGTCAATGTCGTCCTCTAAGTCTATTTTATCAATATAATTGTCAATTTCACCTGTCTCCTGTATATTTGAATCGTTGTTCGATCCTAGTTTTAAATGGAAATTCCTACTTTGTTTACGAGCTTCTGGATGTGGTGGAGGTGGTCGTTTGCCATAAAGTCCGTTGTTCGCTGGTCTGTTCATATAGTTTATGTTCCTAGTTCTCATACTATGATCAACGTCCATTGGTTCTGGTCTTGGTTGTGGTTTTGGTATAAAAGGTCTTGGTGGAGTGTAATTTGTATGGTGGTTTTGGTTGTATTGATTGTATTTGGGAATGGCTCCCTGATTCTGATAATAGTTCAATACGTGAGGAGGTTGTTGTCTTTGGAATTGTTTGATTGTTTGTCTTGGTCGAGGTGGTGGTGGAATGTGTGCCAATTCCGGATAGAATGTTGGTTGATTCCGGGTTGGAATAGTCGTAAATTTCCTGTTATGAGCATAGCTAGTCCTAAAGTTCTAGTTCTCTAGCTTTAAACACAAGTGTAAAGCTTTTGGTAAGTCCGTTGGTTCTTTCATAGCTAAAAGTCTGGGAAGATCTCCTTTCAATCCTCTTATGAAGGTGTCCAAAGCCTTATCCCTATAAGTTTGGGTTAATAGGTGCAAAGATTCCTGTCCTATATCCATTGCGCTTATCTTATTAAGTATGAGAGACAAATGATTATAAACCTTCTGGTAAAATTCCTGAATGGTTTCTGTTCCCTGAACCAATGATGTCAATTGGTATTCGAGAGTACTAACATCTCTTTTGTCTGCATAATGCAGAGTTAGGCAGCGGGAAATACTTTCCCAGTTTAGGGGAGTGTTATAGGACTCTAAAATGGCATCTGCACTGCCAACAATTTTGTTCCTAATTACGCTAAGGATACCAAAATATTTTGGTGTTCCTCTTAAATGCTTGTAAATGTTCAAAATCCTCTCAACAGACTTTCTCCAGGAGCTATATTCTCCTGGTTGTCCAGTGAATTCCCTTAAACTTCTAACCACGTCAGGTACCCTATCCAAGTCATTTAGTTGTCCCCTATGTTGTGGATCAATTACTTGATCTTGGTCAATCACCTGATTCCTAGCATTGTCAGGATTCCTAACTTGTTCTTGTATTGCCTCAGTGATCATTCTCCTAATTTCCATTTCTAAGTCCCTCATATTAAATGGTGCCTGGTTCTCCTGTGCGTTCACCACAGGTGGCCTAATTAAATTATTTGGGTTTGACATTTTAACAAGGAATATGAGATGGCTAACTTTTTTATTATGTAGTGTTATTGTTATTATTATTTTTTTTATTGTTATGAAACTGGAGGGTCCCGTAGGAATCGCAGCCTCGAATTTTATTTGTTTATTGAATCCCGTGGGATTTTTATTAGATTATTTTTAATATTTCTTAAATCTAGTGTTAGTAGTATAAACTGTATCCTTATTTTTTATTTTATCTTCTTTAAAAATTTTCACAAAGTATTGATTTATCTTTTATATTTTTTCTTTACTTTATTTTGCTTTTATTTTACTTTAAATTTTCTTTCACGTAATAATAATTTATACTATCTCTTATATTTTATTTTTTATTTACTTTTTAAATTTTTCTACACAATATTTGAATTTAAAAAAATTTTTTTATCAATTTAAAATTTACTTAAAAAATGTTTTTTTTATAACAAAGGAATTTGTTTCTAGGATTTAGCTAGGATATAATTTTAACTCTTGAATTATTTTATATTTCAGATTTATTACACTTTTGTTGATTTCACTCTTGATTCTTGTTATTATGTTTTTATATTACACTTTTTGTTAATTAAACCTACATATTCATGCCTTTTACTTACATTAAATATAAACTTATCATCCTTAAATATAAGTGGAGCAGCGGCAGTTGTTTCCAACACCCTTTCCTCTGAACGAACCAGCTACTCGGGGGCCCTTTTGTTTCTGCTCACTATTCTTCGGGATACCGCGGGAACGTGCTGTCTTGCAGGACGATTTAATTTTATGCCGTACTGGATTATCCTTTTGGTAACCACGGTCCTATTATTTGAGACACCGTGGGGACGTGCTGACGTGCAGGACGATTTATTTTATTACCGTACTGGGTTATCCTTTTGGCAACCGCGGTCCCTGCTCGGGCGCCAATTAAACTAAATTGTTAATTTTTTAGTTTTTTAAAAATAACTTCAGACTTTAGTAAGTCTAAAGCGATTTTATTTTTAATAATGTTATAAGTTGCGAGTTACAAATTGAACTAACTAAATTATATTTTAACTTAAAAATAATAAATAATGCAATGTTCAATAAATTTCTCCCAGACGCAAAGTCAGCAATTATGTTTAAAAGCATTGCAACATAAGTTTATTACCTTTGTTGTTAGTTTGCTTAGGTAAGCATTAACGTGCAATGACCTGAAGTATTTAAATTTCATTGTAATTTTTTTGTTCTTAACTTATATAACTGCTGTATGTATGTTCATGTGTTCTGTAACTGCATAATGAAACAACAACTTTTGCAAAAAACATAAACAAATACATAAATAGGATCAATGATGATCGTGAGTGATTTTGTAGCAGGATAAAAAAAGGATAAAGAGGAATAATAGAAAATGTCAACATGATATCATAAAAGAAAGGGATAGAAAATGAAACAACAAAGTTATGGGAGGACAAATGCATGAAATCAAGAATAATTTATTACTACAAATGAAACTACTACAAAGAGGTAATGAATAACAGGAGATACGAAATTTAATTAAGTTCCAGAAAAAATAATTATGCAGTGAAGAAAATTTTACTATATACATATGTACATTAGGCTGGGTCGATTTGTATGGACGATCAAAAAGTAAAAAATCGTATAGCAGAAACGCAATCTACGGAAAATTTTAAGAAAGTTTCCTTAAGAAACCATAGGTCAAAAATCAAATCATATCTTGCGCATTGTACATTCATAACACCGGTCGACACGACTTTTGGGTCTGACTTCTAAATGTCATTTTTTAGTTTGTTTTATGTTTCAAATAAAGGGAAAAATATTTTTTTTGTCAAAGTTTGTTTTTGTGGAAATAAGACCAACTTTTCGATTTTTAAGAATAATGACTGATTTTCTCAAAATTTTATTATATATTACAAAGAAAAACCTTTTGCCTAACTTCATAGAATTTTTAATTCAAGAATAATTATAAATAATAGCTTAGAGATAGAAACTAAAATAAAATCAAGTTCAAAAATGAATATTTTTAGTAATTTTCCTATGTTTGTATGGACTTTCTCGTATTAAAACCCAAATGTAGTCTCCCATCATATTTTCATTATACTGCCCTTGGTAACGCCGTTCAAAGTCCATAACATCTTGATGAAAACGCTCTTCTTGCTTTTCTGAGTAGGCACCCATATTATCCTTAAATTGGTCCAGATGAGCATGTAGCATATGAACTTTATGGGACATTCGACAGCCCAAAACTTTAAAGTTTTCAAGCATTTTTTCAATTAAATCTTTATAATTATCTGCTCTGTTGTTTCCGAGAAAACCATTAACTACCTCTTTAAAATTGTTCCAGGCTTCCTTTTCTATGGTATTGAGTAATATTGTGAATTCATCACTGTTCATTATTTTTTTAATTTGTGGTCCTACGAAGATTCCTGATTTTATCTTCGCTTCGGATAATTTGGGAAATAATCCTTTAACATATTCGAAAGCTTCAGAATTTTGATGCAATGCTTTCACAAATTGTTTCATTAGGTCATAGTGGCTGAATCCGCTCGACTATCCCATAAGCATATGTGACAAGGGAGCTTTGTATTCCCATCAAAAAAGCAACCATTTTGAAATCTCCTATTAATGGCCAGTTGTATTGTTTATATTCTAATTTTTCTAGTACAATTTTTACACTGTAGTAATTTTCCTTAAGCATTACAGAATGTGCCACGGGGAGACTAGGAAACTTGTTTCCATTGTGAAGATGGACGTCTTTCAAGCTTTTTGAAGAGCTATCGATAAAAAGACGCCAATCTGATGGTATGCATGGTATTCCGATTTCTTCGAATAAACCTGTCACGTTTTTACAATAACACAATCCGTCTTCTTTTGTGAAAAAACATGAAAAACTTTTATGACGCTCTCTTTGACCAGTTATATTCATATCTTTTTCAAGCAAATTCCACTGTTTCAATCGTGAACCCAGAATCTCTGCTTTATTCTTGGGCAGGTTCAGATCTCGTACCAAATCATTAAAAATAACAATCCTGCAAATGATCACGAGGTTTCCTCCTTAGTCTTGGCACACCAAAGTTCATGTGTCGTTTTTCTCCTCGATACCAGGCTGGAAGTTACGAAAGCAACTAGTGCAATTTAAACTTTACGCATAATGTAAGTATTCAAGTTACAAACATATTAATATGTTCGAAAGTTTTTTGAATTTTTATTTTTAGTTTCTTACCTTCTAAAGTATTTTTGCAGTTAACACAGGCAAAATGAGGTACCCAGTTTTTATCTTGATTTCGAATCTGAAGTTTAAAATATGCTCCATAAGCTTTAAATTTTATGATAAAGAAAATTTGTTGCTTCTTTTTTTCATAAATTCACCACAAACAAAGCAAAATGAATCAACATCATTTTTACACCGTCTTGTCGCCATTTTTTAATTCAGTAATACACAATAAAGTTTATAATAGCTGCAATAAATTAAAAAACACCCACTACTACGCTTTATGCAAGAAATATGCACTTTGCTACACTTGTAATATAAGTGCTGCCAACTGCTGATCGCAAATTCGATAAAAATCTTCAAGACTTACTTTTCGACGTAAAACAGACAAAAACAAACTTTAGAAGCTAGGATTTGGTATTTAGGTGTTTTTCGGTGTCTATCAATAGAATTTATGCATTATAATAGAAACACAAGAATTTTTATTTTTTTTGTTGACCGGTGTAATTATTCATGACTTATATTCTGATAGAATCCAAGTATGAATACATATATCAAGTGAGAGCGTAAATGATCGACTTTGTTTGTGTTTTTAAATGCACATTCATTCATAAAAAATTATGCAATGAAGGCACAACAACAACTATTTTCACCCTCAAGTAATTGTGGAATACAACTGTTATATGTGTGTCCTCTAGCTACAAAAAGCAACAACAACTCATGCAAAAACAAGTTAGAGTGCTATATTCGTCTATGCCGAATCTTAAATACCCTCCACCTAAATTAGATGAAAATTATAGAAATTACATTGGTATAAACACTCTAATATCCATATTCAGTGTTTGTTATTGGGACTTAGCTCCGATTATGAAAATTGTTAGAATGTTAAGGTAATACAGTAGTTTTCGCTTATAGTCTACAAATACAGTTGCACAATTTTTGTGGACTATAAGCGAATTAGGTCTATAACCGAATTTATTTTTAAGCCACTTTATGGATTATAGATGAATCCTGATATCATACACATTTTATTCTATATATTTGTACTTTCTTCAATAAAACCACTTTTTTAAACAAAATAAAAGTTTATTTAAAATATAGTAGTTAAGTAGTATTTTATATATTGTTATAAAAACTAGTTTACGCAGAAGATATTTTATTTAAAATGTATAAAAATGTTATCTAATTCAGCAATTATAATTGAAATAACTACATATTCCTACCATTTCCAACAGAGTCTATAATTTTATAATAGGAATAAAATGTACTTTTCAACAATTTGTATACTTAATAATTGGTTAACAGTACCGATTGGCTCAACAAGTATATTTAGTTAAACTTCAAAAGTATATTTTTGTTCTGTTCTAATGAATTTTCCGGATGTAAGAATTATATATATAATTATGAACCCATTGTTACCAAATCTACTTGAAACTTATTTCTGTTACATTTTTTACCGATATTAGTGTATATACGCTAATGTATTTTGCGGATGTCCGACTTATTTGGAAGATATAATTAAATATTTTAACGTGATTTCTATGTATTTGATGCCTATTTTGCTTGATATTTTTCTCCATAACATTATTTGCAAGAGTTTTATGGGTATTATTGTGATTATCGGAAATGAAGCTAATATGAGTGCTATGGTCAAATATGGACCGATATTCACAAAACCCAGTAGTATAATGTTTGAATACAATATATTGATCTGTATACAATTCTAGTTCGATATACATATATTTAAAATATTTATAGAGGTAATTGTGTTTTTTGGAAGTGGTCCTTATATGGGAGCAATGACCAATTATCGGCCGATCTTCATAAAATTCAACACATCGATTTTCGTATATATGGGAAATATTTATTTGAAATTCTAACTAGATAGAAGCTTTTATAAGAGATTTATTAGTATTTAAGTAATTTTCGGAAATGGACCTTATATGGGAGCTATGGTCAAATATGAACCGATATCACACAATCTAGTAGTATCATTTGTGAATTAGTACTACCGATCTGTGTAAAATTTTAATTCGATAACGATATTTTTGAAATATTTATGAAAATTAATGTGTTTTTTGGAAGTGGTCCTTATATGGGAGCAATAACCTATTATGGGCCGATCTTCATGAAATTCCCTACACCGATTTTCATG
This sequence comes from Calliphora vomitoria, assembly GCA_942486065.2. Lineage (NCBI taxonomy): Eukaryota > Metazoa > Arthropoda > Insecta > Diptera > Calliphoridae > Calliphora > Calliphora vomitoria. Next base: position 104,435,609 of record OW818029.2, read on the forward strand.
TCCATGAGGATTATGCAACTTGAATTTCAACCTGATACCGATATATATAAGATATTTAAGTGTATTTAAATGATTTTCGGAAGTAAACTTTATATGGGGGCTATGGTCAAATAGTGCCCGATCCAAAAAAAATTGGTCTCGCGATTTCTGTTTACACGAAACTTAGTTGTGCTGAATTTTGTATGGATACTGCAATTAATGGGCATTTATATACCATAGCACCATATTTCGGGAAGAAATTTGTATGGGTGCTACGAGAAATTATGGACCGATTCTGTCCATTTTCAACAGAATTTGTCCTTTTATCATATAAATAATGAGTGCAAAATTTCATGGTATTCTCTGCAATGAATTTACCCAAAGTCACAAAAATCATGTGAAAATTATCAAAAGTTTTGGAGGTTGTCTTACATTTTGATCCATAACCCTGGTTCTACCAATTCGATTTTGCTGATTTCAATACCAAACTGCTTAGAAAAATTATAAACATTTTGGTATACATTTCATTCATTTTGCTTATGTATTTTGGACGTGAGAGTGTTTTACACAGACAGACGGACAGACAGACTCTCAATCGACTTAAAATTTCATAAGGATCAATAATATATGTACTTTGTTGGGTCTCAGATGAATATTTCTCAATGTTACACACGGAATGACAAACTTATATATACCCTATTTCACCACTTGTGGTGGTGGTGGGTATAAAAACAGAAAAAACTATGTAAAGGAATTTCTAGACATATGGAGGAGTAGAGTAGGAACCGTTGCATTTTGTTGTTTCTTTACTGTTAATGTATAAAATTCAAAAGTCAACAACAAATTGTGCAATCTGAAATGCAAATTAGTATGATTGGCTGAGCGTTTGTAACAGGAGTAAAATAAATATGTATAGAATGCTGAAAAAATATAATTATACAATAAAGAATCTGAGGTATGTACTTGTATTGTGAACGATAGGAATGCAGTGAAATTACATTAAAGAAGATTTTTTCCAATAAACAATTTCTTATTTTTTTTTGTTTAGTCATTCATCACTATTTGTTAGGCGAGTGATGACGTTTTGGCGGATGTGTTGCAATTGCATCTTCTATGAGATTATACTTGAACATTGTACAAAAAAAAAAGAAAAAACAACAATCAAACACGCACATGTAATGAGAATAAACGCGTTGTGTTGCAATCGCATCTTATATGAGATTATACTTTTCTTCTTATTGCTGTTGCTACTATGAAGGGTTTTGCATTGACAAAGACCATGTACGTAAATATGTATATCGAGCTTTAACCATGAAACGGCATATGTGATTGCATGCTTTAATTTATTGTAAACATGTGGACGATGAGGATTTGAACTATGAAATTTCCTATTTTAAGATTAGCTATTGTTACGAATGTGGAATAGCGATTTGAATTTAACGGTCTGTAACGATTGCCTGCAACATTCATCATATTTATAAACACGTCCATTAGTAGAAGCTTCTACTTATCAACAATGTTGATGGCATGCGGTTATTATCATTGTTTGTAAGTATGGCAACACTGCATGTTTAAGCTGCTAACATTAACATCGAAAGCTCTAGAATTCGAATGTACTAATTTGTCCGTTAAAAGCATTGTAGACGATTCCCAAAAGATGGTGTGTGTATAAATAGTGGCAGAGGCTGCAGTCGTGAGTGAGTTCGTCATATGCGCTGTTAGAGTTGACATCAACTGTCTTGTACATTTAAGTTTGTACATTATAAAGTGTGTGTGCATTTCTGCGAATTGATAAACGTGTAAATAGACACAGAGTGACTATTTGAACTGTTTTTGTTCTGCATTTTAAATAAATAAAGAGATGTTACAAATTTTAAACTACTAAAACTGCTTTTTATTTCCAGTTTATTTAAAGGAAATATACCATCGTTTTAAAGAGGTTGAAACGTAACACTATTGTTATTTTTTCAACATCAGATTTTGTTATGTTGTAAACAGTCCATAAATTGTCTGTTATCACCAAATAACTAGTATATAGAAAATTATGTTACTCACAAAATTTTCTTTTGAAATGTTTTATACAAGATTTTTTATAGAAAATGCTGTTACACAACATGTTCTATAGAAAATATTATTTTACACAAGATTTTCTACAGGAAATGTTATGAAGTTTCTATAGAAAATGTTGTTATACAAATTTTCAGTAGATAGTGTTGCTATACACTATGTTGTTAAGAACAAGATTTTCTATACAATTCTTTTTTTAAACAAGACCTATTCAAAGTTGACCAATTTTACAAAAAAATTTCAGTTTGAGTAAAAAATTCGAATGAGCTATATATTTGTTTAACCATATATGTTTCCTAAATAATTACAAAGTTTTTGTAGTATCACGCGGTAAATAACGTTACAAAAAAAAAAATCAGTTTTTGAAACACATTTTCTATATTTTGGGAATTGTAATGCCATTGATTTAAGGACATTTGGGTCTATATTAGTTCCAAATTTTGTTATGTTATCTTTAACCGTTAAAATTTTAGATTAATTCAAATTTTATATTTTTCTTCGTGGAAAATCATCATATTGTTACGTTTTTACCTTTTAAAAACGTGGTTTATTTCCTTTAAATAAACCGGATACTTTTGATTGCAAATAAAAAGCAGTTTTAGTATTTTAAAATTTGTATCAACTCTTTATTTATTTAAAATGTTCACCAACAACAATTCAAATAGTAACACAGTGTCTTTTTACACGTTTATTAATTCGCAGAAATGCACACACACACTTTATAATGACAAACTCAAATGTACACGACAGTTGATGTCAACTCTAACAGCGCCAATGATCAACTCAACTCACGACTGCAGCCTCTGCCAACATTTATACACACGCCATCTCTCGTGTCTTCTACAATGCTCTTAACGGACAAAACTCGTATGTTCGAATTCCAGAGCTTTCGATGTCATTGCCAGCAGCCCAAACATTTAGTGTTGTCATACTTACAAACAATGCCAATATCCGCATGCTACTGATGGACGTGCCTTCAAACATGATGAATGTTGCAGGCAGTCGTTACAGAGCGTTAAATTCAAATCGCTTTTGCACATTCGAAACAATATTATAATTTTTTACACAATTTTTAAAATTACTTAGTTTTACTAACATACCAGCCTCCAAGTTCTAATATCAAATACTTATGTATATAATGCCCCGTTCACACGAACGAATTATTCGTCATTCACGCTCTCATTCGTCATTCAACCCCCAATTACTAACTGAATTACATGATTCGCCATACAAAATTTCAGCTGCGAATTACACAAGCTGTACGTAATTCAGTTTGAATTATCTTATGAATTACGAACGAATGACTGCTGTCAAAACAGAAATGTCAAAACAAAATAAACAAAAAGATTTTTGTATTAAATAAATAAATTAAAAGAAATAAAAAGTCTGATTAAAGTTAAATTCAAGAAAATTATAAAAAAAAATTAAAATGTCCCGAAGATTATTGGCTACATTAAAGATTGTGGAAGAGACAACATTGTGCACGGACGCCACGCAGCTCCGCCATTCTTTCAGCCCACACCTCTAATAAAGCCCGCTCGCTGCCCTGGTCCCACTTGCTTGCACGTTTTCTTTTTTCTAATAATGAAAAAAAAAATTAAATTATATTCGTTTAATTAATAATGCTACAATGTTATGTTTTTACTTACCTTTTTTATCCATTGCCAAATTACAAATTTAAAATTCGCACCAAACAAACAAAATAAACAAAACATGTAAACAGAAAAAAAACAAGAAGAAAAAATAAATAAATGTCAAACTGAATTACGGATGTTGTCGTGTAAACGGGTTGATTCGCAATCGTAATTCAAAACGCGAATTAAGTAATTCAGACTACCGTGGAAACATGGCATAAAAAGCCTTTATTTACTCCACAGAAGTTCCTCAAACTTTGCCCTCTTTGACAAATTTGTACGCTTTTTCATATATTTCATGCAAAATATGTTACACCAAACTTTTTTTTAAGTCAGTATGTGTTTAAATTCAAAAGGGGTTACAAGATCAAGTTTTGCTTTTCAAATTTCAATACACTCACACTTTTTTACTGATACACTCACACTTTTAAGAATTGAAACGAACTTGCATTCAATTTCTCTTTCAAGTTGGTGTTTCTATTTACAATCAAGAAAACAGCTGATAACATTTTTTTTCAAGTTGCGTGCAGCCTACGTTAAAGCATTAAATTATTGCTAATTTTGACAAACAGTTATGTAAAAGACCAGGGTTTAAAATTTAGTTAAACGTTTTTTACATTTGACTACCGATTACGCAATAAATATGAATCGTTTTCATATTAATGTGCACACCCAGCAGTTTGAAAAGTGCCAATTGGATACCTTACACTAGCTATATTACTACTTGCTCAAGAAACAAGTTCGCTGTGGCTGTTAAAGTGGTAGTTAAATGGTTATCATTTGCACTACATTTCGCCAGCGTATTCAGTAACATACAATAGTCGGATATTCGCCTTAAGTTTTTTAAAAAAAATAAATTCAAGTAAAATAAAGTCCTTTAAAATATACCACTTCGATGGCCACATGTAATGCTGAAGGTGGCCGTTTGGTAAAGTTCTCTAAAATATACCACTTCGATGGCCACATGTAATGCTGAATGTGGCCGTTTGGTATTTTCGTTCTCTCTGATGATGAAAAAAAGCAAAAATTGATAGTAGACTCACATGTAATTCTTAATAACAAATTGGAAGCAGTACAAATAAGAGCTCTGTGGCTTCAACCCCGCTCTCTGAAAAATTTATTTTTAATTTTTTTTCTCAAATGCTAGAGTATTCGAGCTATTGAATTTAATAGTGAAATGTTATGCAGAGTGTGCCAATCGGCCACCTGCAATGACATCCCCGTGTTAAATTCACCAGTCAATAACGTTGCGAGTGGGTTGAAAAATCACTAGTGGTAGTTCTCAGTGGCTAACTAATTCGACGTCGCGGAACTAGTGCAATGAACTGCAGGGCATATATTGAAAATATACAAACTATAAACCAATGCCATATATCATTGGTCTCCAACAGAACGCCCGCGGGCACTGCCTATGTATTAGTGTCTTATACATGTGAAGCCGAAATTAAAAAACGAACATGAATTATTTTACAAGTGTTGCCATTGAAGTGTTTCGCACCATTGGCGAAATTACGCACAAGTAAATGTACATGACAACACACGAATCGGCAACATAAACTGTCCTTGCCAATTGTGTTTTTTACTCAGTCGTATAAAAACTTACAAAAGGGAAGGCTGTGTGCGGGTTTTTTTCTTTGCATACACATTTTGTTGTTGTTGCACTGACCAGAACAAATGTGCACAAATATGTTTGATATTGAATAAAAACATTAGCGGATATTTTTATAAGAAATTTGGTTCAGTGTACACCCATCGTTACACAATAGAATACGAAGCAAATGTATTGTTGTGTGAGATTGGTTAACACTGCCATATATGTACAAGCTTCATAGTAGAAATATTTGTCGTAGTTTTTCCAAAAATATTTTGCCTTACAGAATATTTTACGTTGCAGCTAGGAGGCAAAATGAAAATTTTTAATTTTTAAAACATTTGCTGCCCAAATATATTAATATTTTTGGTTAGCAAAAACAATACATTGCTTGTGTATAATATACAAAAACTTTACTACTAAAACATCAAACATGCAAACAAATTGCAGCGTAAAAACCATAAACTGCAAATATGGAAGATGCTAAATGTAGACTGCCAAACCATACGAAGTTGAAAAATGTAAAATACGAAATTGTGCGAAGTTAAAAATGTTTAAAGCGAATATATTCATTTATAAAATATTTCCGCCACATATATTTTGCCGCATATAGTGACTGAGTAGAAAAATTTGAACAACAAGTGTGCGTTGATTTGGGTGTACAAAAAAAAATTATATTGAATTGTGTGTTAATAAAGAATTTAAATGCAATAATATACAAGTTTTGTTTTTTGAGGTATGTAATTGTATTGTGAAAGATTCTGGGCAAAGAATAGCGGACGATATCATCTACAAAAAACTGTAAGGGTTCTAAATGTTTGTTTTGAAAATATTGTTTAAGTTTTATTATTTAAATAGACGATCTCTTGAAAAAGTAGACATAACATCTTCGAAACGTCGGGAAAATTGTAATAAAAATATGATTTTTTATTTACATTGAAGAAGTTCAGGCCCTACTAGCTTAAGAAACTCAACAACTTTAAAATAATCAAATCTGGCCACATATAAACACTAACGGCTATATGCATAAAAAAACTTATTGTAGATTTAAAACACAAATTTGTTAACAAACACTTTAGCTTTAAAAATCATTTATAAAAGTATAGTATTCATAAACGTTTGTTAAAGGCACAATAACTAATATACTGTTTTTTGTCTAACCTGGCAATGCTTCTCTGTTATTTTCCCTTTTTCGTTGTTAGTGTTGCTTGCAATTAGGATAAAATATTAGTTAATTCTCTTTTTTTCATTGTTTGTTTTTAGTAATTATATATTTTTGAAGAAAAAAACTAAAGTATTTAGAGAAAAAATAAATATTTGATTCTTGTAAATTTATCCTAAGTTAAAATGCATTAATATACAAACGTTTTTATATATTTTAGTTCAATTATTATTAAAAGTATTCGAATGACGAATATTCTGTGATAAAATAAACATCACTGTTTTATAATTTGTTTTATTAATTTATTTTTATTGTCATTTTGTTAAATTTTAACAAAATTGAATGAATTTCAATGAGGAAACACATAATTTTAATTCCGGAGTGGGTATATTAGATTCTGTGGACCTTCTTCCACAATGTTTACACATTTAGTTACTACATGCCGTTACAGGTTAACAATAAATTACAAAAATGGCAATAAAACTCACTTGCGAACCTCATGTAGTTTACTGCCGGAGAAATATGGAACAAAATCTTATATAATTAAAGTAGACTATATTTCCCAGCGGAGTTAAAATTATGTTTATCAATTGCAATAGTATCATCTATTATTGCAAATTTATAAAGAATTATTTTTAAAATTACCTTTTTTCAGGATAAAATGTAAAAAGAATACTTTATAGTAGGTTTAGAGAAGGGTCGAACGAACTTTAAAATTTGTACACTTATTAAAGGTTTATCAAATGTATTTTGAGCCATTTATGAATACAACTTTATGAAAATTTGCTTATAATCCATATAAATATATAAATGTCTTTGTAAGTTTGTTTGTTTGTTTGAGCATCACGCCTAAACGGCTGAACCGATTTTATTGAAATTTGGAACGTAGATAGACCCTTACTTGGAAGCGTCAATAGGCCATAACTTATTTCAATACTTGGATCATAAAGGGATAAATAGTGTAAAAAAACCGCTAAAATTGGTACCTTTAGTTCTTAAACAATAATTACTAAACGGCTGAACCGATTTTTACTACGACAGGGGTAGAGAAGCGCACCGGGTCAAGCTAGTTGGTTTATAAAGCTCTTGTAAATTTGTATGCATATGGCTGTAACACAACAACAAGAAAGGTTAAGATTTATACTTTCATGCCGAAGCCACGGTATAATTCCAAATCACACTGTTAACACAACAAAACAGATAAAAATGCTCTTTACTTGCACAACAATTAAAGGAAAATTAGGCAGGCTGGAATATTATTTTCATAAGAAGATTTTAAATTTGGAAATATCACAGACGAACACTAATATTAGATTAATAAAACGCAAAATCTACCAACTAAATGCCTATATCTGGCAAATTTTACTTGCATCCGACTACACATCATTTATGAACGAACAGAAAAATAGAACAAAACATATCACTACGAATGTAAAGGGGAGATTATAATGAGAACTGGTTTGAGAACAAAACGGAATTAAATATTCCCATGGAAATCAAATGGATGTTGTCATTAGGGAGGAAATTTGCTTTACCGGTAAATCAAACCAAATTCTCTCCAATACGTGTCATAGCTGATATTGAACAATGCATACAGGCATCTGACGAAGATATGGACAGAGATATTGCCAGGACGAAATTTGCCAACAGAATATGCTCATTTAAGAGAAACATCCAGAGCACGGAAAGGGATCAGTTCATACTGAGAAAGCTAGGAGCTTTTTGAAGGGACATACGGATACTATAGTTACACAGGCAGATAAGGGAAATAAAACAGTAATGATGTACAGACAAGAATACATGAAGAAGATGGAACAGCTACTAGAAGATAAGAATACGAAGATAAGAATACCAAAACAGACAATTAATTTGCTCAGCGGCTACAGCGCCTAGAATCTATGGTCTACCCAAGATCCACAAAAACGGAACCCCATTGATGCCAATAGCATCATCTATACAGGTACCATGTTACCAATTAGCCAAATATGTGGGCAACATCTTGAAACAGATTGTATCGACAAATTACAATGTTAATAACTCTGCACAAGTAAAGGAACAGATAAGGAACGTGCAATTAGATAAAGGCGAAGTACTTGTATCATTTGATGTAATTTCCTTATTTACAAATATTCCTACCTATTTAGCTGTGAGGAATATAATGGGCAAATGGAATATAATAACGGAATATACAAAAATACCTAAGTCCACATTTTTACACATATTAAAATTCTGCCTAAATGACAACAAGTACTTCATGTATGATGACAAAATATACAACCAAACTTTTGGAATGCCCATGGGCAACCCTCTCTCCCCCACAATAGCGGATATTATATTGGACAGCCTACTCGACAGCGTATTAACTATTTTGAGGGATATGAATATACGAATTAAATATATAGCTAAATATGTTGACGACATCTTGGCAATCATTAATCCTAATGATATGGATGTGATTATGTCAACATTAAACATTACAGCTGAAACTGAAGTTGAAAACAACATAGCATATCTGGATATTAGACTACACCGGGAAAACGAGCAAATTTATTTTGATTGGTACGCCAAGGAAACAGCATCTGGCAGAATGGCAGAGTGTTGATGAGCCTAAAAATCAGATCATCAACACGGCTAAGAATCTAATTACTAGAGTACTTACCATCAGTGATGAAAAATACCACACCAAGAACATTAAAATTATTAACAATATTCTGGAAAAAAAACAGTTTTCCAAAAAATCTAATAAGAACACTAATAACAGACATTAAAACAAAAATTAGATATGACAACAAACACATCACAACAAATTCTGATACCGAACAGAAAAAATTTTACAGTGTACAATATGTACCAAACCTAACTGACAACAAAAACATAAAAACAACAATAAAATCACGGAACATATGTTTTGCATACAAATCAAACAAAACAATAAGTGCAATATTTTCTAAAATAAAAACACCGATTGACAAACAACAACAAAGCAATGTTGTGTACGAAATTCAATGCAAGGGAAAAGACAACGAGGACTGTGAACTCATTTATACAGGTACAACAAAGAGAAGCTTAGAGACGAGAATGGGAGAACATAAAATGGACATAATGAGGGGAAAAGAGACAACAGCACTTGCACAGCATATTTTAGAAACAGGGCACTCAGCTGATTTTGAAAACGTCAAAATATTGGACAAAGAAAACATGGAGAGGAAAAGATATACGATTGAAAGCTTAAGGATACAACAAAAAATTGACAAAACGATGAACCTGAAAGAAGACACGGCAAATATAAATACGAGTTACAGAGTTGCTATTAATTAAACGAACTGTGACATTAAACTAAGTTGTACAATTGTTGTTATATGTATGTATTTTATGTTTAATATTATATGTTTAATGTTGAATGTAACAGTAATTTAATGTAAAAGAAATCATCTACAAAAAACTGTAAGTGTTCTAAATGTTTGTTTTGAAAATATTGTTTTAATTTTAAATTTTATTATTTAAATAGACGATCCCTTGAAAAAGTAGACATAACATCTACGAAACGTCGGGAAAATTGATATAAAAATATGATTTTTTATTTACATTGAAGAAGTTCAGGCCCTACTAGCTTAAGAAACTCAACAACTTTAAAATAATCAAATCTGGGCAAATATAAACACTAAATTATTTTATTGAATTTTTTGATTAATTGATTTTTTTTAATACGAATTCAAATATATTCCTGCTGCTTGTAATAGGAGTCCAGAAAAATTACTAAGATAAAAAATTCATGGTTAAAAAATGATAGAAAATGCAACAACAAAATGTAACAACAACCTTAACAAAACAACCAATTAATAAAATGTAATAATAAGTAATAGGCTCTACAAAAAAATAGTATGTTGAATAAATTTGCAATGCAGATAGATTTTGAATTTATTTACACTTGTATGCACTTGTTTTCTGAATGAAATCTATCAAATTAAGTGTTTGTTCATTCAAATGTATCCTTTCGTAAAATTTGTAATAGGAGAACAAACATATAAATAAGCAACAGAGAAAATAATTGTGCAAGAACAAATACGCACAAAAATCCATTATAAAAAACAACAATTCAGTGGACATGACAAAAATTGTTCGATCTAAAAATAAACGAAAATGCGTAATAAAAAATGATCTGTAACGGTACTCAAAAAAAAATCAGTTCTACACAAACAATGCAATAATAATATCATCCATTATCCTTTGCTTTAATGTACTTTCACTGCATTCGTATCGTTCATAATACAAGTACATACCTCAGATTCCTTATTGTATAATTATATTTTTTTAGCATTCTATACATTTTGATTTTACTCCTCTTACAAACGCTCAGCCAATCATACTCATTTGCATTTCAGATTGCACAAGTTGTTGTTGACTTTTAAATTTTATCCATTAACAGTAAAAAAACAACAAAATGCAACGGTTCCTACTCTACTCCTCCATATCGTCGTCCCGAAGTTATCTTCACGTATATCACAAAATCAAAAAAAATGAGTTAAGGCCATTTTCTGGGGTAAAATTCTTTGATCTATCGATCTGGTCGATCCCCAGGTCTATATCTCTTATAATTTCTGAGATATCGTGTAGCTATTTTGTTGTATATCCATTTTTGCTAAAAATTTAATGTGTTATAATACCGTATGTGCCATTTTTGAGGATATACAATAAAAAGTGTATGAAATTTTATAAATATAAAAATCTTGTGTTATCTTCACGTATGTGATTAAAATATTTGACAAGTGGTTAAAAAATTTAAAATTATTTTATTTTTATTATAATAGGCATTTCAATATCGTTCTATGTTCATGAATTTCACAGCATAGAATCTGTAACGTTTTTTTTTTATATATTATTTTTTTATATATATGGAAAGTATAAAATAAAAAGATGTACAAAAGATTTGTTTAAATTCACTTTATTGTAAATAAATTAAAGTTTATTCTAACAATGTTATTGTAATAAACTAAGAAATAGAAACAATAACATAATAATTCAAAATATATCACTCGATTTTAAAACTTCGTTTTAAAAATTTAGCTGAATATTACAAATTTACATTAATAGATCAGAAAATAATTTAACATCATTATCTGGAAGGTATACATATTGTCGTTGAATATTTTTATTTTTGTCTTGATAAGTATTTATTCCTGTGCATGTACTTACTCCTTTTTCAGAAATTGTTTCTGAATCTGCAAAAGCTCTTTCTAGCTCGTTTTTTAAAACTTAATGATTGAAATTCGTCTTCACTTATAGATGTTTTACAGAATTTTTAAAGTGAACTTTTTGGATTGATTTTGTTATTGAATCTAAAGGGCTATGGATTTCTTTTAATTTTTAAGGAATCGGTCTTTTGCACTATGTACAGTATAAATCTCTTAAATTTGGGAATGTCCGTCTCTGAACATTTTAGAACAATTGTTTTTAAGTTACTTACTTTATACAAACTGTCAAGGAAACCAGACATACTATATTATTTCTGTTTTGCGACACACAGTAGTCGCCCCAAAGAATGATATGCTCAATATTATAAAATCTTACAATACATTTTCCAAAATTTTAATAAATTTTTTTCTTTTTAAGCCCGACAGAACTTGCGAAAGGTTTAACAGTCAATCGAACTGTCATACTGCGCTCACTCTTGCAAAACATTATAAGTAGATTAACGGTTGAACAACGCTACCAAATTTATTTTGAAAATCTGTCATCGATTCGCGCAACTTATATACGACCGTTTTATCGCAAAATTGCGTTCAGCGATGAGGCTCACTTTTGGCGCAAATGGAGTGAGACCAATCCACACCAAACCCTACAGACTCCGTTACATCCAGAAAAATGCACCGTTTGGTGCAGCTTACATGCTGTTGGCATCATCTGATCTTATTTCTTCAAAAATTATGCCGGAGCTCGCTTTACGGTATTTACTTTTTTATGTTATTTTTTGCAATATCAAGTTCCTTCCGGCTTAAAAAAACACACTTTAGAACTAGCCATATCATTTCCGAGAGACCACAAGAATAAAGATTGTTGGTTTATTTAATTGCTTACTATTTACTAAATATATTAGTTAATTTAGCATTCTGCAAGTGTAACTCATATACGTGAAGATAATTTTGGAGAAAAAAATGAGCTCAGTTTTTATCAGTACGTTTTCACGTATGTGTCATAAAATAATAAATATTTCGTAAAAAGTGGCGTATACAACAAAATGGCAAATTTGTTTTGGAGTTAAAAATGCTTATAACTTGATAAATTTCCTCCATGACTATGAAAATGTTTACACGAATCGATGTAGAATTTCAAGGACTACATCATACAGAAATATTGAACCACTTTTTTCGACTCAATTTTTTTATATAAATCGTTGAAACTTTAAATTCCATTTCCCAAAAAAAAATTGTTTGCAGTTACGTGAAGATAACTTCGGGACGACGATATGTCTAGAAATTCCTTTACTTTGTATATGTTTCTGTTTTTTGCATGAGTTGTTGTTGCTTTTTGCAGCTAGAGGTCACGCATACAACAGTTGTATTTCACAATTACTTGAGGGTATAAATAGTTGTTGTTGTATTTGCTTTTCTCCTGCTGCACTAGTGCCTATGTATAAAATTTGTTGTGCCTTCGTTGCATAATTTGTTCTCTATTGCTTATTTGTTTTTTGTTCTCCTGTTAGAAATATTCCCTACAAGAAATAGATGACCGAAACTAATACACACAAAATATGTTTACTAACACATTTGCACACATTTTATATTCGACCGAACATATGACTGTCATTGTTGATGGAAATATCCATCATCGTTGACCAATGTATGTTGCAGAGTTGCATTTTTCACATTTTTTGATGTTAAAAAGTAAATCGTTCGAATAGTTGAAGAGTGTTAAAAAGTTAAATATATTTATATTTTTAACACAATCGCTATTAGTTATTGTAAATACAAAAACAAAGTGCAAAAAATTAATATTTTCGAAAGAGTAATTGGGTAAGTTAGCAAAGTAGTTCACAACAATATACATACAAATATAACTTATTTTTTATTAATTACAGCACATTTGACTCAAGACCTGTTTCAGATCGTTGTTACGCCCTCAGAAGATTTTTGTGACAAAATATCTGGTCTTAAAGACAAGAAAGGATGGATTTCTAAAGATCTTAGTGTATATCATACTCAAACATTCGGCCTGCCAGTATTTAAGGTGCATGATAGCAAAATACACAGAACTACGAAAGCAAAGTAAGTTGATAAATCAATTAAAAATTAAATCTATATCTTATCTATATAAATATATAAATGTCTTTGTAAGTTTGTTTGTTTATTTGTTTGTTTGTTTGAGCATCACGCCTAAACGGCTGAATCGATTTTATTGAAATTTGGAACGTAGATAGATCCTTACTTGGAAGCGTCAATAGGCTATAGGAAAACCGGTAAAATAGGTACCTTTAGTTTAATAAATACTAAACGGCCGAAACGATTTTATTGAAATTTCCAACATAGACTACGACAGGGGTAGCGAAGCACACCGGGTCAAGCTAGTAGTACATAATCTTAAACAATTTGTTACTCCCTTAACAGGAAATTCGATCCTCCTCATCCGGGCATAAGTTACAATCCCTCTTCAAATTTTAAATGTTTTTCAAAAGCAGTTTTAACAGTTATTTTTATTTAATTTATTTAATATAAAGAAATTAAAAAAAAATAAATGAAATTAATCCTGTTTTATTTCAACTGATATGTCCGTCAACAGTGACGAATATATCCAACAAGGTTGATTAGTCAACTGTGACCGATATATCCATCAAGTTTTACTAGTCACATTTGACTAATATTTATATCATCGTTGACTATTAAACAATATTAGAGTAATCAGTTCAGATATATGTTCAATGGACGATTAAATGCATAAATTAGAGAAGGATGCAAAATCACACGTACACTAAAGTTTCCATCACTTTTTTCATATTGGCCTTAAGAAAATTATAGAAACTTTGTTCTACGCGATGATGGATATTTCTATCAACAATGCCAGTCTTATGACGGATAAAATGACCGTCACTGTTCTTGTAGGGTTACGAATGGATACATATGAATATGCAACAAAGTCGATCATTTACGCTCTCACTTGATATTTGTATTCATACTTGGATTCCTTCAGAATATAAGTCATGCATAATTATGTATGTAATCGACCCAGCCATATGTATGTATATGTATATAGTAAAATTTTCTTCACTGCATAATTATATTTTCTGGTACTTAATTAAACTCTTTTCCTTTCTTTTTTCATATCATGTTGAAGCTTACATTTTCTATTATTCCTCTTTATCCTGCTACTGAATTCGAAACCTACACCACCTTATATATAAATTCACCTTGGCAGTCTACATTTAGGAACTTCCATATTTCCATTGTTTGAAGTTTTTACTGCGCATATCGTTTCGTAAATTTTTTTGTATATTATACACAAGCAATATGTTTGTATAAGGAACAATTTTTTGTTAAATATTTGTTGCAGTTTTCACTTAAAATGATGAAATATTTAGCAATTTTTTCACAAATATAGTAGTAATTTTGAACTCTGTAAAAGACTATCAAGAAAAACTTGATCGTGTGGCTGTAGCGTAAGCAAAATGTGTACATTTTGCATAAAATATATGAAAAAACGTGCAAATTTGTCAAAGGGTCAAGGTTTGTAGAACTTCTGAGGAGTTTATTTAGAATTTGATCGCCAATATAGCTGATATTTTAAAAATAAATTTAGAACCTATGGAGGCCCGCCATACCTAAAAAACCATAAAAAGATCGAGCAAAATTACAAAAATAAGTAAACCTGAGTATCTCTTCAACTAATAGAGAAACCTACACATGTAAGCATAGATTTTTTCAGCTCATTCGGATCGTATTTTTGGCGATTTTTTTAAAAAAATTTGAGACCCGACGTGACCAATTTTAAGGGGCTTACACTGGCCCACGTAAGCGTTAGGATGCTGAACAACCGTAAGTAAACTCGAAAACATTTCAGCTCCAACCATGTGAAATTTTGTAACAATATCTATAATAGTTTCCGAAATACCGAATTATAAAAAAATCCTTTCTGTGTGACAGTGAACAACATGATGTGCGCGTCGACACAACATAACAAAGTATCAAATTTTGAACTCAGGCATTTTTCTACAAAATTTTGTTTTGTGCAGGCCTTTAATATGTATATATACTTTTATAAAATTTTAACATATTTTTAACATTGCAAAAGTCACTGATATGAGGAACATATTGGATATGTGCTGTGCATGGATTCTCTCCAATCGTAATTTTCTATTTTTTCACCACAACGAATAAAATGAGAGAGAATTCCCAAAGAGTATGCTAATTTTTTATTCTTCTAATGCCACATTGGGGCATCTGGCATTTCTAAACGGCTGGTCCGACCGCGATAAAATTTGACATGGGCGTAACCAAGGAGTATTCGAGTTTAAGTTATTAAAATGGACTCTACAAATGATACAGGGGCGGCGCTATGGGGGCTCAAAGTAGGGTACCTTCGACATGTAAAATTTTTAAACACGTGCCATTTTTTTGTATCCTATCCGATTTCAAAGATTTTTATATTTTTGGAAAGCGTTCGGCTTGCGTGTGCTATTTATCTCTTACAATTTCAAAGTTACAAGCATTTGAAAATTGAAATTGTAAAATTTTGCCATACCTTGGTCCGCTTTTTTTTAAATATAGGGCTTACTTTTGGACCGAATGGACTCGAATTTCCTTTGTTAGTTAGACAACTAAATTACCAATAACATACAAAAGATTTCAGGGCAATATCAATTATGGATCCAAAAATAAACGATTTTCAATTTAAAAATTCATAAAATAGTAAATTTTTGCAGTTTTTTTTGACGAAAAGGTGACTTAACTCTTTTTTTATTAAAAAAAAAACTTTATTTAAGAATATATAACATTTTTATATGGTTCCGTAAGGTATCTTTACGGAGAAAATTTTGGTGTAAAAGACATGTCTTGTTTTTCGAATATGTCGGCCGTACGCCACGTGTTTAAAAATTTTACATGTCGAAGGTACCCTACTTTGAGCCCCCATAGCGCCGCCCCTGGATCATTTGTAGAGTCCATTTTAATAACTTAAACTCGAATACTCCTTGGTTACGCCCATGTCAAATAGAAATGCCAGATTTATTTCCAAAAAATTTTGATTCTGCCCCACTGTGTAATGGTACTTTTTGTTGTTATTGAATTACAGTAAAATTTAAATTTCTGTAATAATGAACATGCAAAAAAATATCCTCAGTTGCAGTCAATTTCTTTAAATGATAATAAATATATAAATGAACATAATAATCATACTTACATAAAAATACATAATGTCGAATATGTTCTAGCATAGGCATTCCCCAAAGATTGCAAAAGTTCACTGAGATTTAGCCAAAGAAATCTATATTTCGATATTACTGATGCTGAACAATCTTTCATTACCTCCTAATAAAATAGAAACAAAAAAATAGCATTATAAGATATGAAATGTGTGTACATTAAATAGCAGAGATCGAAAATATCTCGTCCATATACCAAAAAACCCAAATTGTGATAAAAATAAATCACTCAAAATAACAGTTATAAAATTATTTTTATTTACATGGTGTGGTATGACCTTTATTAGTTTTTGTTGTTTTTTAATGGTTTGATGTGAGGCAAACAATTCATTTGTTCTTGATCTTAATAACTGTTACTTCCCTTTTATTTGTATATAGTTATAATAAATATGAAGTAATGCAATTTCAAAAAAATAAAAGTAAATTTTTGTGAAAAAATTTTACGCTCAATGATTTATAAAGTTAATATATTTAAGCGTTGATTTGCATCAAATTAATTTCTGCGATTTATTTGTTATATTCGCAAATAAAAGTCACCAGCTGACCTTTACGAAAAAAATAAATTATAAATCACTCATCTAGATTATTTGTGTTTCTTAATATTCTGTTTCTCTCAACCTCTAACCTAAAATGTTCTCTAATAAATCACTCTCTCAGTGATATAACACAAACAAATATTTTTAAATGTCTGCGAATGAGAATTTACCATTGAAATGAAAGTGAACCCGTTATTTTCGGTCACTGTTAATTAGTGCTATTATAGTTTTTTGCAATTATTGAAAATAGTCAAAATGCGATAACAACCTAGCAAAAAACATCATTACCAAATAAAGAGATAAAATGATGAATTGTGGCACTTCGCTACTTACATAATAGCATTTTAACGTATTATTTTAACATGGTAATGTTTTTACTATAATCGTATGTAAATATGTGAACCCTTTAATATTAATTAAACTACTTGACTTTAAATACTCGTTGATAGGTAGATATCACAGTTATCCGAAAAACTGAATGTGACCATTGCTCTGTACATTTACACTAGGGTTCTAAAAGTCGATTTTTTGAAGTTATAAAGAAATACAATCATGATAAACTAATAAAGCCAGAAATTTAGCTGAGTGCAAAAACTCCAATACATTCACATTCCCTCTTTGTGAGCATCATTGGTATACACACACACAAATATAATACAATTTTAAACGTTAATAATTTTTAAATTTAACAAATAATAAAAATATTAATCTTAAAAAACACAACTTTTCATGAGAGGCAGAAAACTAGTTTTTTCGTCTATTACTTCAGGTTATTACATTTTAAAAACGTTGGTTTATTTCCGTTTAGTAGTTTAAAATTGTAACAACTCTTTATTTATTTAAAATGTATAACAACAACAGTTCAAATACTCACTCAGTGTTTTTATACACGTTTACCAATTCGCACAAATCCACACGCACTTTATAACGTACACTGGCTATGCAGTTGATGTCTTTACTTAACGATGCTTTAAATTAGACTGACTCACTGTGGTGTTTTCGCGGCCAATTTATATACGCTGCATTACCATCTACAAAGCTCCATTTCTACAATGATCTTAAAACTAGAATATTCGAATTCTAGAGCTTTCGATGTTAGTCATTACACAACTAGTGTTATAACTAAAATTAAAACTAGTTGCTCTCGAAAAAAAGAGCCTTCATGGTTAACCGGCACTCATCTTAGCGGGGTGTTAGATCTGCTCTACGGAGCCTGGATCGGGTTTGAATCTGCACAAGTTGTCTTGCAAGCGTATTGGGATGGTTTTGCAGCTTAACAATATATTTCTCACGAACTTTCTTAAACTCTTCCTTTACCTCACTTCTAAGTCCCTGCGGATGTTTTCATTTCTTATATACCATGGTGCTCCAGTCATGGATCTAAGAATTTTAGATTGGGCCTTCTCTATAAGATCAATACTGGTGTTGTTGGCCATTCCCCATAATTGAATTCCATATGTCCAGTTTTAAAACGGTCTTATAAAGGAGGACTTTATACTCAAGGCTTAATTTTGATTGATCTCTGATTAAACAATGACAGCTAGAGGCTTTTAGCCGTTTTTCTAGATGAATATCAAGTTAGGTGACATAATCAGACTGCGGTATATTATCGTTGTTGAGTGTGACAGGTGGGCAATTTCCTCTCCTTATAGCGAACGTAACATGTTTACTTTTCAGCTCATTCACCTTTATTCGCCAGTTTTTCAACCATGTCTCCACACGTACGTGATAATTTTGTAGTTGACTAGATGCTATGAGTTGGTTTTCGTGTGAACTAATAATGGCGGTATCATCCAGAAATGTAGAGATTGTTAATTTATCGCACGTAGGCAAGTCATAGGTATAAATCAAATATAACGTAGGTTCTAGTACACTTCCCTGTGGAACGCCAGTTCTAATCTTGTATTCTCTCGTCATACAATCATTTTACTTAACTCTGAAAAGTCTACTCGTAGATAAGACTCCAGCAATTTATGAGTACATGTGGTAGTAAACATTTGATTTTATGTACTAGACCTTTATGCCATACTGTAACGTAGCGTACATTTCTTGTTGCTACATACATAAATTTCATAATAAATGAATACCCATTAATATTTCCTACATAACGTAATACCCATAAGATTGTCTGTTTGCTTTATACGTAGTTACATATCACACACATCTACATGTATATAACATGTCGATTGTTTGTTTTATTCATTGTACGTATTTTCTTTGTAATTCTCAACTAGTCTATACAAATTATTGTATATATGATTTAAGTTTGAACGACCAAGGGGCCCTCCGGCTATTGTAGTTCGGGTACATTGTTACACTGAATCTACGATTCATATCTACATACGTAGGTGTGAAACCATTTCACCTTAATAAATTTTCGACTGTTCCCTCAGTAGCCTTCGGGTTGACTGTTTCCTCAGTAACCTTCGGGTTGACTGTTCCCTTAGTAGTCTTTGGGCTAGCTAATCCCGCAGGGGTCTTCGGACCGACTGTTCCCTTAGTAACCTTCGGGTTGACTGTTCCCTTAGTAACTAATCCGCTTTGTAACTTTCGCAGGGGTCTTCGGACCGACTGTTCCCTCAGTAACCTTCGGGTTAGCTGTTCCCTCAATAGCTTTCGGGCTAATAGTTCAAATATTGTAATATACCTATTTTTAAGATATATATATTGTAATAGTATTGTAATATATATATATATATATATATATATATATAGATTATTAAATGTCATACGTTATAATAGGAATAAATGACAAACTCTTTTCAAAATGGTAAGAATCTGTAGTTAAAGTAACAATTCGCATCATATTAAGGTGGAGGGTACTTAAGATTCGGGACGGCCGAATATAGTAGTCTTACTTTTTTTTATTGTCATTTTGTTAAATTTTAACAAAAATAATGAATTTCTATGAGGAAACACATAATTTTAATTCGGGAGTGGATATATTAGATTGTGTGGAACTTCTTCCACAATGTTTAGACATTTAGTTACTACATGCCGTTACAGGTTAATAATAAATTACAAAAATGGCAAAAAACTCACTTGCGAATCTCATGTAGTTCACTGACGGGGAAATATAAAAATATTTAAGTGGACCATATTTCACAGCGGAGTTAAAATTATGTTTATCAATTGCAATAATATCGTCTATTATTGCAAATTTATAAAGAATAATCTTTAAAATTACCTTTTTTCAAGATAAGGAGTGAGATCGTAAAATTCTTAACACACGTTTTTCATTAAAACTTTTAACCCAAATATTATTTGATTTTTTTTTTTTAATCAAGTTACCTTTGTAAAACATGTCAGTTATTATGTTTAATGTCAATTATGTTCATTTGTTGTTAATCTGATTAAAATGAGTGACCAGAAAATAGCGCGTACTAAAATTATTAAATATTTTCAACAAAAGCCAACTTGGTCATACAAAAATTTGGCCAAACAATCAAAGGTCTGCCGTCAAACTGTTTCCAATATTATTAAATAGCACTGGGAGAACTTGTCCGTTAGAAAATAGAAAACCTGGTTCAGGTAGAAGGAATGGTCTACATGATGTTTATAAAGCCAAAAAATATAAACCATTTTCAAAAGAGCTCCCAACACATCCGATAGGAAAGCAGCCCGGTTAGCTCAGTGCTCGGACTATTTGGTACGAAAAGTTAAAGCTAATGCTGGTTTTAAAACATACAAGGCTCAAAAATTCCTGACAGGAACGCTGCTAAAAATTTAGAGGCCAAAAACAGAGCACGGAAATTTATGTTGCTGATGCTCGAGGGAATCTTGAAGAAAATTTTAGGACAAAAAGACGGACAAAATTTCCCAAAAAGTTCTTGTTATGGCAAGCAATATGCAGTTGCGGCAAAAGAAGCCAATCATTCGTGACTACGGGCTCTACAAATTCCGAAATTTATACCAAGCCATGTTTACAAAAAAGGCTGCATGCATTCATAAGACTTCATAATGTGTCCACTTTTTTTTGGCCTGATTTGGCATCCTGTCGCTATTGTAAGCAAGGTCTTGAGTGGTACAAGAACAATAATGTGTTATATGTACCAAGAGAAGCAAATCCTAAATACTGCCTGGAGCTAAGATCAGTGGAGAGATTTTGAGAAGAGTACAAAATAGGCGTCTAAAATTGTGGTAGATTTTAAACGGAGATGAGCTACTTGTTCGAACAAAGTGACAGAAAGCACTATAAAAGCGTTAATGGAAGGGTTTCCGAAAAATGTCAAAATTTCATCACTAGTGATTAAAAAAACTATAAAAAAAATTAAAACTGTAAGTTTAATGGTTTCGTTTTTATTAACCTCTAACTGTCGAAGTGAAATTTTAGGACATAGTTAATAACGTGGTGGTAAATTTAACCCCTCTTAATTTTACTAAAAAAAATTTACTACAAACTATTTTTGTGAGCCATGACAAATTATGAACCGATCACCATGAAATTCGGTCATGTGATTAATGTTTATATGAAAGTTATTTATGTTGAATTTTATGTGTATAGCTATATTTTTAGGAGATTTATGCTCGTTAAAGTTATTATCGGAAGCAGGCCTTATATGGGAGCTATGACTAATTATGGACCGATCATAATAAAATTTGGTGACATGAATTCCGTATATATAAAACTTATTGGGAGAAAAACTTGTGTAGATACCTGTATAAATTCATCATTTATGATCGATAAAGTCCAATTTCTGAAATAATGAACCGATTTTAGCCAGTTTCAATAGGCTTGGTCAAACAAATTATATGTACAAAATATTATCGAAATATCTTCAATATTTCGACCTGTACTTTGCGCACAAGGTTTACATGGACAGCCTGCCAGCCAACCAGACGGACTGACGGACATCGTTTAATCGACTCAGAAAGTGATTCTGAGTCGATCGCATATTTAAAGAATAGCCGCCTTATTCATAATTAATTTTATAATAAGTTTATAAAACAAAATCTCCATACAAAGTTTGTTTTATAAACCTGTAATCAATTTAAAAATTGATTATGAATAGGGCCTTTAATGTTGTAAAATAGGTGTTATATAATAAGAATTATTTAATATTTGTATACAAAAATTAAATATTTGTATACTCTTCACCATGAGTTGTAAGTTAATCATTCCATTTGTATTCTTCATTTTTCCACATTTTTCATTTGCAACCCCGTTGTCGATGTTCGTCTGTCTGTTGAAATAAACTTTTCGAAGACCCAACATAACTTACAAATATGAATACAATGGAACAATACACATATATCAGGTATGGTTCTGTTTCGGTTGCTATTTAAAATCTGGAAGATCGGCCCACAAAAGGCTTAAATATAAGCAAAAAGCCACAACTAACCTAACGACGTATACGAAATACATTCCCACGACAGCCGGTTCTACGTACCGCAATGACCCGAAGATCTTCGGCCAAGGGCTGTCAACACAGCAAAACAATCAATACAATTTTTATCTTCGGAGCTGCATCTTCCGGCATTGCTGCTCCGAATTTTACTGGTCCGCGCCGGAGTTAAAAAAAATCCCGGACCATGGTTCTGCACGGTATGCCAGAATCGACTGCACCACATGTCAACTCAACTAAGGTGCAACTCTTGTTTGGGCTGGTGTCACCTCAGGAATTGTTCCGGACTTACCCATGAAAGGGAGTGGTCGGAGAATTACGTTGCCCCATGCTGCCAGCGACGAAGTTCATCGGCGTCTTCGGCATCATCGTCGTCATTCTACGCCACACCTCCACCCTCCCCACCGCAATCACAACAACAGCAGCAAGTACAACATCTTCACAACGGCTTCAGAGAATTTACCGACCGCATTTTCAATGGTCTACCGATTCCCTCCAACATACACAATGCAGAGAGGAAGTTTCGCGAAACCGTCACCGCAGCAGCCGCTCGCTTCATTCCCGCTGAAGAATATCCGTAGTGCGACCGCACTTCCCAGCAGAAGCAGCGGAACTCGCAGATGAGCGTAATGATATCCGAAGAACCAACCCTGACGACCCTAGGATCGCCCAGCTGAACCGCGATATCAGCAGGTTGGTAAATGAGGACAAGCGAAACAAATGGTTGGATCATTTGAAGAACTGCAACCTAAGTTCTGGAGTTGGCAAGTTGTGGTCTACAGTTCGGTCTCTCTCTAACCCGACAAAGAAGGATGATAGGGTCGCGATCAAGTTTGCAGACACCACTATATTCGACCCTAAAAGGTGCGCGCGCGCTTTTTGCCGGCAATTTATTGAGCACCCTGAGAGAGACAAGGCGAAAAGAAGTATTGTCCGCAAACTGCATGATCTTCCAGTCTCGAACACACCACAACTATACACTCCAACTGAAGTTGCAGAAGCCATCAACACAGCTAAGCCTTCAAAGGCAATAGGACCTGACGGAATATCCATGCTGATGCTAAAACACCTAGGCGAGCGGGGAGTCGAGTACCTGACAACGGTTTTTAACCTGTCAGTAAGGAGCTTAACAATACCCGATGTCTGGAAAATGGGTCGAGTGATCCCTTTGTTAAAACCAGGGAAAATCGCTAGTGAGGGATAATCGTACAGGCCGATTTCCCTCCTGTCACCTGTAGCGAAGACACTCGAAGCTCTTCTCCTCCCCCAACTGACCCGTCAACTACCAGCAGCTCGTCACCAGCATGGATTTTGTAAGATGCACAGCACCACCACAGCATTATCAGCCATAGTCACTCAGATCTCACAGGGCTTGAATCAGCAGAGGCCTTGTGAACGGACAATCCTAGTGGCACTTGACCTGTCGAAGGCCTTCGACACTGTCAGTTAGAGTTGGGTTTATTAGCTCAGTGAAGTGACCGCTTTTTTCAACTCAGCTCACTCAAGTGAACTAGGTCGCTCTTTTAGCTCATTAGTTCAGTATGATGTATAATGACCATTTCATCTTGTGAATTGCTTGTAGTGAATTGAATCAAACATTTCTGTTGTTAATTGTAAAAGCACAAATTATTTTGACAATTAGAGATTTATGCGTGAAATAACTGATAACAATTAAAATTTTAATTTCAAAAAATAAAATTTAATTTTTTTAATAATATTTTTCGGAAATAAGAGTTAATTTTTGTATTACTTCTAATTTCCAATGCTAACCAAATGTTTAGACAATACATATTTGTTAAAGAAAACATTCATTATTTTATGTTATAACTACTATATACATACCTATAAAAGGAATTTCTAAATTTTAGGTATAAGATTTTATTGTTTTACAACTTAAAAATATGGTAAAATCTGTATCACTTTCAAAAAACTGCGAAAACCCCACGATATATCGCTCATGGTACCTGTCAAATGTTATGTTCTGTTAATGTATCAATATAGTAAAAAACTGCATAAGAAATCTATTTTCTAAAAATAAGTGATTAAATTAAAATTGCTAATTTAATTAAGAATATTAGTAGTTTGTAGTTTTATAATTCTGATTTTCGGTAGATATAATCCCACCAATGTATTTTTGAAATGGTATTTTTTTTTTTTACTAATTACAAACT
Organism: Calliphora vomitoria; assembly: GCA_942486065.2. Taxonomy (NCBI): domain Eukaryota; kingdom Metazoa; phylum Arthropoda; class Insecta; order Diptera; family Calliphoridae; genus Calliphora; species Calliphora vomitoria. The sequence continues at coordinate 104,460,502 of OW818029.2, forward strand.
TTCAATTCAATTATTATTTTAAAAATAACATTTATGTATTTCCCTTTTTCATTATTGTTTTATGAAATATACCTACAAACTGTATTACAAACTTTATTTCTTACTGCCTCACAATACCATAAATTAATTCACACACATTCAATACCACACATAGCCAAATTGATTCAAGAAAACAAAAACAATTTGAAAACTCTAATAATTCTTGAAAAATTGCATACAAACGTTGTATCATATCAAAGCAAAAATATATACCCGGCAGAGCATGGCAGAACTCACAAAAATAAAACGAACGTTTTATTTTTGTTGTAGACAATGCTCACATTTCAATGTCAGTGAGCGAATGAAACACTGAAACAAAATGAGCGAATGAACCATTGAAACAAAATGAATATGCTTGTGCAGCTCTTTCATGAGTACAGAAAGAAATATGTGCATACTACAAAACAGCTCAGTTGAAAACGCTCTGAGCTCAGCGCTCATCGCTCAGTTGGAAACGCTCAGTGCTGAGCTGAAAACGCTCAGTATGATGAATGACTCACTTCGCTCAGTTAAGTGAATAGTTCAATTGAACTATGTCTTTCATGAGCTACACAACTCTACTGTCAGTCACGCCACACTCTTCCAGGACATCCTGCAGTCCACAATGCCCAACAACGCGAAGAGATGGATAGTGAACTATCTGAGTGGCAGGCAGTCGTTCGTGGAGTTTAGAGACAAATGCTCAAAACCCCGTAGAGTTAAACAAGGAGTCCTTCAGGGCGGGGTTCTGTCGCCGCTCCTGTTTAACTTCTACCTCTCTAAACTCCCAGTACCACCACAGGGTGTGGAGGTAATCACCTATGCGGACGACTGCACCATTTTGGCCACAGGTCACAACGTTGATGAGCTTTGCGGTTTGGTAAATGGTTATCTAAACGAAATCCACAATTTCTTCACTGCACGTAACCTGCAGCTATCACCAACGAAGTCATCGGCAACACTCTTCACCACCTGGACGAAGGAGGTAAAACTCAACTTAGACATCATGGTCGACGGCGTACAAATTCCGACAGTGAACCACCCGAAAATCTTGGGTGCCACTTTTGATAGCCTTTTTACCTCCTCAGCACACGCCACTGCAATCACGCATAAACTGCGAAATAAGAACAAGGTCCTCAAGGCACTAGCCGGCAGCACTTGGGGTATGGAGAAAGAAACCTTGTTAGCAACCTACAAAACGATTGGCCGGTCAGTGGCTAACTATGCAGCTCCAGTGTGGTCGCCTTCGTTAAGTGATACTCAGTGGAGAAATATTCAAAGCTGTCAAAATGCAGCCTTAAGGACCGTCACAGGCTGCCTCCAAATCACCTCCGAACAGCACCTGCACGAGGAAACTAAGGTTCTACCGGTCAGGGAACATAACGTCATGCTGACGCAACAGTTCCTTCTGGGATGTCACCGGAGGAGTCATCCAAACTTCAACATCACACAGTTGGAGTCTCCCCCGAGGCATGTCAGACAGGACCTTAGAAAATACCAGGAGAGCATACAGAGGTATGTGCAGGATCAATTTGATCGCAGCACATATATGACAGCTTTGAACGACATTCATAGAGACGCCATCAATTCCGCGGTAGCAGGATACCGTATGAATGTCGTACTTGGAGGTCGCCCACCACCGATAGCAGACGCCGAGAAGATTCTGCCGCGCAAAACAAGAGTCATTCTGGCACAACTAAGATCAGGATGGAGCAACAGGTTTAATGCCTTCTGGTCCCGCATAGACCGTGCCGTCCTAAACTTATGCCCAGCATGTGGTCAGGGTCCCCATGACACCCTCCACATTTTCAACTGTCCACCCAATCCTACTTCACTACATCCAGTAGATTTATGGACCCAATCAGTAGAAGTGGCATAATTTCTTGGACTTGATATAGCAGAACCCCCAGACTAAATATTGTATAATTGTTCACGCTGCTACAACAACAACAACGAAATTCGGACCATCAATATGTCAATTTCTGGAAAATCAGGCTTTATTAATTTTAAAAAGTCGTTAGTATATGTTCAATCCTTCAAGTAATGGTTTGTATAAACGATTTAATTTTTTTATAATTATTGTCTTGGTTAAACATTCGTTCCACATTGGGCGGCTAAAAATAAAAATTTTAAATTTCACAATTGTATTCATTCTATTCGTTAATTAAATGGTTATATGAAAACATTGATGTAAATATAGATTTTTCATAAAATCGTAATTTTGAGGACTAAAATCGGCAAAATGCACTTCGTCATTTTTACAATCAAAAAACGCCAAAATGCAGATAAATCGGCAAATCTGGCAACAGTGGTTCGCACAGTGTATGAATATACGTTTGCTGCATACCATACACATTGGCTTGCTACATTGCAGACAAAATTGGTTGTGTTGACGTTTTTCAAATGTGGTAAAATCATTTGTCATGCAAGCTTTTCTAAAAAGTCTGAAAAATAATGTAAGAGTTGACACCACAAATATCCAAAATAATAATTCTTTGAAAATATTACTTTAATTTTGATGTGGGGTAAATTTTTTTCTACTAAAAATTATATGAAAATATTGCGTTAATTTTGATGTGGGGCAAATTTTTTTCCACTAAATACTTAAGCTAACGCTGACGTGGTGGTAAAATATTTTCAAAGATAAAATTACGTAAATGCTGACGAGTGGAAATTTTTACACCAGCATGTGCGTTGCTCCGCTCCTGATATGTCTAGCTCTGCTAAAACACAACTGAGTAACAACGATCACTATATAAGAAGATACTAAGAAAATTAAATTGATAGAGCGCAATGGAAAAGAGTATTTTAAAAAAATGTAAAGAGAGGGTAAAATTTACCACCACCTCAACAGTTAAAGGTTAACATATATGTATGTTAAGAATTTTTCGATCTCACTCCTTAAAATGTAAAAGAGAATACTTTAAAGTAGGGTGGAACCAACTTTAAAATTTGTACACTTATCAAATGTATTTGGAGCTATTAATCGTTTGTGAATACAACTATATGAAAATTAGCTTATAATTGGTTTATAAACCTCTTGTGAATTTTTATGCATACGGCTGTTAGAGACATTTTTATTTTTGCGTCCAATCGCTTAATTTTTTTCTTCTGTATTTAAATTTTCACTTAAACCATTTAAATCGTGTAGCAAATAAAAAACACGTTTGATTCTCATGAGAATACAAATTGATTGGTGTTAATTATCGTAAAAAAATAGATGACATTTTAAAAGCAAATTCCAACTTTAACCATTTATTTTTATGTCATGGCATTATATTTTCCAAAAACAAAAATGTAAAATATTTTCATGGTAATTCAAATCAGAATCGGCATTCACTATTTTGATAAATATTAAAAATGTAAAATTCAAGTTCAGCATGCAAAATTAGTAAAAAACATGAATTGCAAGAGGAAATTATTCCAAAAAATATTTTAAAATTAATTATTTAAAGAAATAAAAAAATGCAAATAAAACAGCAAAAACAATATGTTTGTTATGAAATTCATATCAAAGCAAAAATATATACCCGGCAGAGCATGGCAGAACTCACAAAAATAAAACGAACGTTTTATTTTTGTTGTAGACAATGCTCACATTTCAATGTCAGTGAGCGAATGAAACACTGAAACAAAATGAGCGAATGAACCATTGAAACAAAATGAATATGCTTGTGCAGCTCTTTCATGAGTACAGAAAGAAATATGTGCATACTACAAAACAGCTCAGTTGAAAACGCTCTGAGCTCAGCGCTCATCGCTCAGTTGGAAACGCTCAGTGCTGAGCTGAAAACGCTCAGTATGATGAATGACTCACTTCGCTCAGTTAAGTGAATAGTTCAATTGAACTATGTCTTTCATGAGCTACACAACTCTACTGTCAGTCACGCCACACTCTTCCAGGACATCCTGCAGTCCACAATGCCCAACAACGCGAAGAGATGGATAGTGAACTATCTGAGTGGCAGGCAGTCGTTCGTGGAGTTTAGAGACAAATGCTCAAAACCCCGTAGAGTTAAACAAGGAGTCCTTCAGGGCGGGGTTCTGTCGCCGCTCCTGTTTAACTTCTACCTCTCTAAACTCCCAGTACCACCACAGGGTGTGGAGGTAATCACCTATGCGGACGACTGCACCATTTTGGCCACAGGTCACAACGTTGATGAGCTTTGCGGTTTGGTAAATGGTTATCTAAACGAAATCCACAATTTCTTCACTGCACGTAACCTGCAGCTATCACCAACGAAGTCATCGGCAACACTCTTCACCACCTGGACGAAGGAGGTAAAACTCAACTTAGACATCATGGTCGACGGCGTACAAATTCCGACAGTGAACCACCCGAAAATCTTGGGTGCCACTTTTGATAGCCTTTTTACCTCCTCAGCACACGCCACTGCAATCACGCATAAACTGCGAAATAAGAACAAGGTCCTCAAGGCACTAGCCGGCAGCACTTGGGGTATGGAGAAAGAAACCTTGTTAGCAACCTACAAAACGATTGGCCGGTCAGTGGCTAACTATGCAGCTCCAGTGTGGTCGCCTTCGTTAAGTGATACTCAGTGGAGAAATATTCAAAGCTGTCAAAATGCAGCCTTAAGGACCGTCACAGGCTGCCTCCAAATCACCTCCGAACAGCACCTGCACGAGGAAACTAAGGTTCTACCGGTCAGGGAACATAACGTCATGCTGACGCAACAGTTCCTTCTGGGATGTCACCGGAGGAGTCATCCAAACTTCAACATCACACAGTTGGAGTCTCCCCCGAGGCATGTCAGACAGGACCTTAGAAAATACCAGGAGAGCATACAGAGGTATGTGCAGGATCAATTTGATCGCAGCACATATATGACAGCTTTGAACGACATTCATAGAGACGCCATCAATTCCGCGGTAGCAGGATACCGTATGAATGTCGTACTTGGAGGTCGCCCACCACCGATAGCAGACGCCGAGAAGATTCTGCCGCGCAAAACAAGAGTCATTCTGGCACAACTAAGATCAGGATGGAGCAACAGGTTTAATGCCTTCTGGTCCCGCATAGACCGTGCCGTCCTAAACTTATGCCCAGCATGTGGTCAGGGTCCCCATGACACCCTCCACATTTTCAACTGTCCACCCAATCCTACTTCACTACATCCAGTAGATTTATGGACCCAATCAGTAGAAGTGGCATAATTTCTTGGACTTGATATAGCAGAACCCCCAGACTAAATATTGTATAATTGTTCACGCTGCTACAACAACAACAACGAAATTCGGACCATCAATATGTCAATTTCTGGAAAATCAGGCTTTATTAATTTTAAAAAGTCGTTAGTATATGTTCAATCCTTCAAGTAATGGTTTGTATAAACGATTTAATTTTTTTATAATTATTGTCTTGGTTAAACATTCGTTCCACATTGGGCGGCTAAAAATAAAAATTTTAAATTTCACAATTGTATTCATTCTATTCGTTAATTAAATGGTTATATGAAAACATTGATGTAAATATAGATTTTTCATAAAATCGTAATTTTGAGGACTAAAATCGGCAAAATGCACTTCGTCATTTTTACAATCAAAAAACGCCAAAATGCAGATAAATCGGCAAATCTGGCAACAGTGGTTCGCACAGTGTATGAATATACGTTTGCTGCATACCATACACATTGGCTTGCTACATTGCAGACAAAATTGGTTGTGTTGACGTTTTTCAAATGTGGTAAAATCATTTGTCATGCAAGCTTTTCTAAAAAGTCTGAAAAATAATGTAAGTGTTGACACCACAAATATCCAAAATAATAATTCTTTGAAAATATTACTTTAATTTTGATGTGGGGTAAATTTTTTTCTACTAAAAATTATATGAAAATATTGCGTTAATTTTGATGTGGGGCAAATTTTTTTCCACTAAATACTTAAGCTAACGCTGACGTGGTGGTAAAATATTTTCAAAGATAAAATTACGTAAATGCTGACGAGTGGAAATTTTTACACCAGCATGTGCGTTGCTCCGCTCCTGATATGTCTAGCTCTGCTAAAACACAACTGAGTAACAACGATCACTATATAAGAAGATACTAAGAAAATTAAATTGATAGAGCGCAATGGAAAAGAGTATTTTAAAAAAATGTAAAGAGAGGGTAAAATTTACCACCACCTCAACAGTTAAAGGTTAACATATATGTATGTTAAGAATTTTTCGATCTCACTCCTTAAAATGTAAAAGAGAATACTTTAAAGTAGGGTGGAACCAACTTTAAAATTTGTACACTTATCAAATGTATTTGGAGCTATTAATCGTTTGTGAATACAACTATATGAAAATTAGCTTATAATTGGTTTATAAACCTCTTGTGAATTTTTATGCATACGGCTGTTAGAGACATTTTTATTTTTGCGTCCAATCGCTTAATTTTTTTCTTCTGTATTTAAATTTTCACTTAAACCATTTAAATCGTGTAGCAAATAAAAAACACGTTTGATTCTCATGAGAATACAAATTGATTGGTGTTAATTATCGTAAAAAAATAGATGACATTTTAAAAGCAAATTCCAACTTTAACCATTTATTTTTATGTCATGGCATTATATTTTCCAAAAACAAAAATGTAAAATATTTTCATGGTAATTCAAATCAGAATCGGCATTCACTATTTTGATAAATATTAAAAATGTAAAATTCAAGTTCAGCATGCAAAAATTAGTAAAAAACATGAATTGCAAGAGGAAATTATTCCAAAAAATATTTTAAAATTAATTATTTAAAGAAATAAAAAAATGCAAATAAAACAGCAAAAACAATATGTTTGTTATGAAATTCACACCATAGGTGAGGGGTGTTTTACTGAACATTTTACCATCAAAAAGTAATTTTCGTGAAAATCAAAGATAGAGGGTTTTGAATATAGGCCCTCGATATATGCGTTTGTTTCAATTACACTGCGGAAGAGACATTTTGTTGACCGAGATTTGAACTACGTTTTGTACAAGTTTATTGAAATTTGACTCTTTTAGCTTTATCTTTAATAAAAAGTTGTGTCTAAAATACCATAACGTATTTTGGCTTAAGTTTCAAGGAATTGCATAATATAAAATGAATTATATGAATTAAATTATATATATTGTTACGTTTTTACCTTTTAAAAATGAGGTTTATTTCCTTTAAATAAACTCTAACAGCGCCTATGATAAACTCAACTCACGACTGCAGCCTCTGCCACCATTTATACACACGCCATCTCCATCCGAGTAGTCGAGATTGTTCTTAACGGACAACTAGAACATTCGAATTCTAGAGCTTTCGATGTTAATGTTAGCAGCTTAAACATTTAGTGTTGCCACACTTATAAACAATGCAAATAACCGCATGCTATCAACATTGTTGATAAGTAGAAGCTGTTGAATGTTGCAGGCAGTCGTTATAGACCGTTAAATTCAAATCGCTATTGCACATTCGTAACAATATATTGAATTGTCTAAAATAGTATAATTAGTTATAAGTTTAAATTCTGTTTCTTCTATTTTAATGAAAATCGCGATATATTTTATGAATTGCCAACACAGAATTAACATGCATACAAAATCTATGTTAAACTTAACGAAAATTACTAAAACCGTTATAACGTTGTGAAAAAAAGCCTTCAAGGCATAAAACATAAAATAATAAAATTAAGTTTCAACACATCATCTCTTGCTAAAAAAAATCTCTTTTAATTTTAAACAAAAACTAATTCCTTTGGTTTTTTATTTCTCATTTGTTTCCCTTTTCTCAAGCACCAAATCCTCATCAACTTATAATTACTCAGCAATGATATTTATTGCAAAATATTTATTTATAATTAAATAAATATTTAATTAACAATTTCCTAATTGTACATGATCCTTCTCACCTTCAAGGGTTTTGAACCAGTTGCCTTGGAAAAATATTGAAGTTGTTCCCAACAACGTTTTGCCAACGGAAAACACGCAAGTAAAACAAAAAGCTGAACCAAAGTGAGTATTCATGAAATTTATAAGTGTTATTTAATAAAATTGCCAAATAAAATTAAGAATTTAACAAACCCAAAATTTGTAGAAAACGTCTGTAAAAGTTCTGAGTGAAATTGCCAAAGTGAAAAGCCAAACATTTTTATAAAAAAAATCTGGAAAAGTGGTGAAAAATTCCAAAAAAAAAAATAATAAAAGATGGCCGAAATTTTTATTTTTCCAAAATAAGTGCCACAAATTTACATTAAAATAATAAAGATGTCGGAAAATTTGTAGAAAAAATTCAAAGTGCCAAAAAATAACTTGTAAAAAAGTAATAAAACAAGAATATTTTGTAAAAGTTCCAAAGAGTAATTTAATTTAAAATAAAAAGTCAAAAAAATAGAAGTTTGTCTGAAAAAAAAAAAAAAATTGCCGAAAATATTAAAAATATAATTTTTTTTCCCCTAAATATCGTGAAAAAATTAAAATCCAAAAGTATTTCCAAAAAATGAATAATTTCTTTATTAAAAATTGCATAAAAATTAAGTATGTTATAAGAGTGCATATTAAGTGCAAATGATCAAAGCTAAGATTAACAAAAGAGAATTACCAACGTATAGTATATACATTACACCGTCTCAGTTTTTGCACTTTTTTCGAAATTCCTTCATGAACATCAATTTTCTTAATCTACTCTAAAAACCAAGAATTTTGGTGTATAACACTTAAATATTGATGAACGGGAAGTGGTCTCTCAAATTGATTTTTTTTTCCAAAAAATTAAAAAATCTTGCTTTAGTAATTGCCATTTTGTTCAATGGATTTTTATTCATAGCATTACAAATTCAAATTTTCAAATACGAACTTATAATTTTTTTTTAATTTTTGCATACCTTAAGCTAAGTACTCTGTTCAAAATTTCGTGCGAACTGCTGTCAAACTACATATAAAATATTTGAAATGAAATATATGCGAAATAATTTCGCAAAAGCAGTACTCTGTTCTTATTGTGGAAAACATGTGAAATACATCTAGCAACTTTAATTTTTCACACGAAATGACATAAGCAGCACTTCTTTCGCACGAAATTAAAACCAACAGCTGATCATTTGTTGCATATAAAATGTTTCGCATGAAAAAACCATAATTTTTCGCAAATATGAATAGAGTACTAGAGCTTTAAATAAAAATTGAACGAAGTAAAATTTGTATATTCTGTAAATGCAGTATAGTAGGAAAGTAAGAAGAGATTGATATTGATATTTTATTTTTTCAAATTTGCTAAAATTGTACTTTTGTTGGACGAAATGGCATCCGCTTTAAAAGTTCAATATTTTTAAAAGACGGAGTTTAAAGTGGCATATTTCGTATCTGTATTCTCATGAGAAGCAGGCGTGTTTTTTATTCGCTCCTCGATTAAAAGTGGTTTAAGTGAAAATTTAAATACAAAAGAAAAAATTAAGCGATTGGATGCAAAAATAAAAATTTCTTTAAGTGTTTAATATAAATAAACAAATAAATAAATATTACAATATATTACAAAAAAAAATTGAAATTTCTTTAAAAGTGTTTTGTTTATTTACTTTTTTCAAATTTCGTTAAATTGCTGTGAGCGTATGAACTCTCACAATGAGAGTAGGCTCAGTTTAAACGGTAGAAATGCCTACATATTTCTGAACGGGGAGGGTGAAAATAGAAGTGTAAATAAAAATATAAGAGACTTTAACAGAAATTAGTTAACCGCCAAACTGATTGAGAGAGCGCGCTCTTGTTCCTCCGTGATACAATTACATGAGAATAATATTGCACACACATTATCACCTATAAATTCTTGTTTAGAAGAAAGCATGAAAGAAAATAAAAAGTGTTCTGGTACACCAACAACAAATACTGCAGTAATAACAACAGAGTCAACTATGTTAAATACACAAGCATATGATAATCCACTAACAACATCTAGTAAGAGTTTTAATATATTTAACACTGAAAATACCGTAATGGAAGATAATGGTACATCAAGAGGTGCTACACCTAAGGATGGAAATAAGATAAGTAAAACTAAATATCCAGTTCAAACAGGTATGCTTAGATATATAAGAATTAATAAGCGAAATTTAAGTCCCCAGAAAAGTTTGTCTTCTGAAAAAAAGCAAAAAATTACTGTAACCCCTTGAAAAGTAACCGTTTTGCTCTCTTGAGTGAGGATGATTTTAATCATCAAAAACATGATGATAAATCTATCCGAAAACCGTTAAGACCACAAGCAATATTCCTTCGTGAAATTAGCTCCAATAGCTTAGTAAAATCATTTATTGAACTCATTGGTAAAAATAATTTCCATATTGTTTCAATAAGAACACCTCCAAGAGACAAAAATAGTTGTATACACTGAGGATTGTTATAGAAAAATCTCTCAACACCTAAATGACAGCAAGAAAAATTGTTATACATATCAACTCAAAAGTAGCAACGGCTTGATAGTAGTCATAAAAGGTATAGAGTCCAGTGTAGATACAAACGAAATCAACGAGGCCCTGGAAGAACAGGGCTATCAGACAAAGAATGTAGTCAATATATTTAATAGATACAAAGTTCATCAACCAATGTTTAGGGTTAAGTTAGAGCCTGATGATGGGAAATTAAAGAGAAATGAAACTCACACTATATACTCTCTAAGATATTTGTTGAATCGTAGAGTAAATATAGAGGAACCTCTTAAGCGTAATCGTCCAGTTCAGTGTAGTAATTGTCAGGAATTGGGACATACACGAAATTATTGTACCCTTCGCACAGTATGTGATGCATGCGGAGACCTGCACTCTTCGTCACAATGTGATGTAGTTAAGAATGGTCTCAGTAGAAAATGTGGTAACTGCGGTGGAGATCATTCCGCTAATTAAAACGGATGCCCGGTCTTCAAGGAGTAATTAAAAAGATTAAGAGAGAGGAAAAAGCTGTTGAGAGGTGAAATAGTTGAAACAACACCTACAAATTCGGAATAAACATCAAGGCCACTAAGCTCTAGAGATGTTTTTTCAAAGGAAAAAGTAAATGCGGCTCATCCAATATTACAGCAAAATGACCAATGAGCTACAATTAATGCTGGAGCCAGCTCATATGCTAGTATTTTAAGATCGAATTATCAAAAGCCCAGCGTGCCCCAAAATAAGGGAGGGTTGGAAAACCTTATACAAGCACTTACTGAGAATATTTCCTCTCTTAATCAAAATATGACTAACTTCATGTCATCCATGCAAACCACAATACAAGAGCTTCTGAGAGCACAGAACCAAATGATTCAAATTCTATTAACAAGAAATTAAATTTTTAAAAATATGTTTCTGGAATGCAAATGGTTTAAACCTGCACAAATCGGAAATTTCCAATTTTTATGTTAAATAAAAGCATCGATGTGATGTTAAATTCGGAGACACATCTTACAAATAGATATAACTTAAATATATCAGGTTACTCATTCTATTACACACCATCCGGATGGTAAGGCACATGGTGGTACCGGTATCATAATTAGAAACCGATTGAGCCACTATGTCCTAGATGCGTTTTCAAAGGATTATATGCAAGCAACATCAATTCGCCTTGAATACCCAGCTGGAGATTTAACTATGAGCTCTATATATATTGCCCACCACGTTTCTCGATGACCAATGAAAAATTTGAAGAATTCTTTATAACACCAGGAGATCGGTTTCTGCCAAACATACATATTTGGGTTCGCGATTGGTAGACAGCTGTATAAAGCTCTAGTTGATCACAAAAATTTCTTAGATTTCGTGTCTCCTGGACACCCAACTTATTGGCCAACTGATCATAGAAAAATACCTGATCTAATAGACTTCGCCATATGTAGAAATATTAGTCGAAATACAGTATCCACAGAAATATCCTATGATCTATCTTCTGACCATTCTCCTGTAATTATTACTTATTGCAACAACCCAAGCTTTCCTAAGTACTTTTTGTGCTTTAAGACAATTTGAGTATGTTAATAAAGCAACTAAAAATAAATTGAACTTGAAAAAATCGCCGGGATACGATTTAATAACTCCATCATTGATTAAGAAACTATCAAATGTGGCAATAATTGTGCTTTCTATATTGTTTAATGCGATCTTGAAACTTGGAATTTATCCATAAAATTGGAAAATTTCTCAAATAATAATGATACCGAAACCGGGTAAAGATTTAACCCTGCCATCTTCTATTAGCCTACTCCCTTGTTTGTCGAAGCTATTCGAGAAAATATTCCAGGAAAAAATCATATATTTTTTGAATGATGGAAATATTATCCCAGTACACCAATTTGGTTTCCGTGAACATCATGGAACCATTGAACAAGTCAATCGTTTAGCTGGAGAATTAAGAATTTTGAATTAAAGAAATATTGTTCTGCCGTCTTTTTAGATGTTGCCCAAGCTTTTGACAAGGTATGGCATTACTTGGCGCCGTCACATAGGCTTACTTGGCGCCGTCACATAGAAACCAAGAGACTTCACATGAAGCTAAAAGCCTCTAGGTTTCATTGGTTAATCAGTGATCAATCAAAATTAAGCCCTGAATATAATGTCATCCTGTATAAGACCGTTTTAAAACCAATTTGGACGTATGGAATTCAATTATGGGGAATGGCTAGCAATACCAGTATTGATCTTATACAGAGGGCCCAATCTAAAATTCTTAGGACCATGACGGGAGCACCATGGTATATACGAAATGAAAACATCCGCAGGGACTTAGAAGTGACATTGGTAAAGGAAGAGTTCAAGAAAGTCCGTGAGAAATATATTTTTAAGCAGCAAAACCATCCCAATACTCTTGCAAGACAACTTGTGCAGATCCAAACCCGATCCAGGCTCCGTAGAGCTGATCTACCACCCCGATAAGATGCGTGCCAGTTAACCATTTAGGCTTTCTTGTTAGAGAGCAGCTAGTTTTAATTTTAGTTATAAGATTTAAATACTTATTGTTAGGCCTACAAAAGGCAGATTCAATATATATTTCTGAATCTAATTCAGATGTTGATTTGAATTTTTTTTGTTAGACCAAAAATTAACTTATCGAAACAAAAAAAAATAGTTAAGAATAAATGTGGGTCAAATTGTTCCTAATATTTGCAATCCTACTAAAATTTTGATACAAATTTTAGTTTTAGAAAATCAATAAGTAATATATATGTAATATATAATGAAATCTTTATTTATTAACAAAACTTAATGATATTGTCAACGTTTTATATTCTAATTAAAAAAGTGTAAAAAACTTGTCAAAAGGTCAAAGGGAATCCCGCAATTTCTAAAAATTGGATCGAAAATCCCAAAAATGGTATTTTTTACAATTTTACCCATAGGGCCCACATTTCCATCGGGGCTGGAAAACTACTTTGTGGATAAATAGGGAACACATCGAGGTTTTCAAAACTGCTTTCCGTTTTTTGATCCAAGCTTTGCGATTTTAGAACATTTGGCCCAAAGTTGACATTTTGATAAAAAATATATGAAATTCCTAAATGGGACAAGTTTTTTATACCGAAATGTTCTCCGTAAAGATACCTTACAGAAACAAGAAAAACTGTTATATGTTCTTAAAGAAAGTTTTTTTAACAAAGAAAGAGTTGAACCAAATTTTCGCCCAAAAAACAGGAAAAATCTATTTTTTAATTTTTAAATTGAAAATCGTTTATTTTTCGATCCATAATTGATATTGCTCTGAGATCTTTTGGATATTTTTTTGACAATTTAGTTGTCTAACTAACAAAATAAATTCGAAACTATTGGGTCCAAAAGTACGATCTATATTTTTAAAAAAGCGAACCAAGTTATGGCAAAATTTTAAAATTTAAATTTTGAAATGCCTATAATTCGGAAATTATAAGAAATAAATAGCACGCGTAAGCATGCTTTTCAAGACCTAGCCGAACGCTTTCCAAAAATATGAGATCAGATGGGAAACAAAAAAATGGCACGTGTTTACAAATTTTACATGTCGAAGGTACCCTATTAATGTATTTATGAAATTTAAGAAAATTTACAAATAAACAAATTAAGTCATTTCATCATTTCAACTAAATCTGCAGTTTTTCTTAACAGAATGCTACTATTGTTTATATCAAAATCTTTATTTTAAAAGTTGCAAAAGTGCAATTTTTATACAAAAAAAGGTAAGCAAAAATTAAAAAAAATGATAAGTTCGTATTTGAAAATCTGAATTTGTAATGCTATGAATAAAAAACTGTCGCACAAAATGACAATGTAGCTTTAAGAAACATTTAGGAAATTTAACTAGCTTTCTAATGCATATAATTAGGTTCAAATCCATTTAGAACTGCTTGAGTTAGAGGCAAATTACTAGAGGAAGATTTTTTAATTTTTTGGAAAAAAAGCATTTTTCCTAAAAAAAGAAAAAGCGATTTGAGAGACCACTTCCCGTTCATCAATATTTAAGTGTTATACACCAAAATTCTTGTATTTTAGAGTAGATTAAGAAAATCAACGACCATGAAGGAAAAAAGTGAGACGGTCTAATATACATACACATGCACACAAATTGTTTACTCTTAAGTAAACGGCTGAATAACAATACTTATAGTCTCTTCAATCTGCTCCTAATATAACTGTGAAAGAATAAAATAAAACAACGAAAACAAGCACAGTGGGGTATACCAATAAAAAATTTGGTGAAAATTTAAAAATACACAATTATTAATAAATTACTCATAAATGAAGATTACTGATATTAAAGAATATTAAACGGATTAATTGTTCTAAAATTTAGAATCTAAATAAATACAGCAAGTAATTTCAACTAAATGAATATAAAAAATACATAAAATACATAGCAGCCAAAAATATATGAGCAATTAAAGAAACTAATAAATTAGTTAAACCAAAAGGAAGTTGGTTCAAGTTCTTCGGTGGTGTGTTTTACATTTTTATGCCAGCTAAACGAAAATAAAACAAGTAAGATTACTATATTCGGCCGTCCCGAATTTTAACCCATTAATGCTGGACCCCCGAATCCGTTGTCCGATTTTGGTGAAATTTTATACAGACAGTACATAAGGCATTTATATTACCGTGAATATTTTTAATTTTTTTATCTGACATACCAGAGCCTGCAGGGTCTGGGTATTTTTCTACCCACTTCGGCATATATGGGTTCTAAAATATATGTTTTTTTTAATTAGCTGCTTAGAAAAAGGAAGCCCTTAACACATTTTTTTCGATGTTTTGATGATTACGTTAGTAGTATATTTATGGGGCTTCTGGCATATGGGATGAATTTTTGGGATGAATTTTTTGGGAGGAATTTTTTTTTGGGATGAATTTTTTGGGAGGATTTTTTTTTGGGATGAATTTTTTGGGAGGAATTCTTTTTTATTAATTTGTGTGAGAAGATTTAATTTTGAGTTTTATATTTTTTGTAAATTGTGTGGTTTGTTTTGTTTCCTCTCTTTGAGTGTAAGTTGTTTTAATGTATTATTGTAAAACATCTTATTGAGTCTTTTTTAAATTAAATATGTTTGGAAAATATTTGAGAAGAAATCATAAATACACAGTACAAATATATAAATGTAATAATTCATTCTAAAAAGTCCACGAATATGAGGATTTCAAAAGTAACAAATGCCGAGATTATTGCAGCTTTTAACCAGTGAAGAAGAAAATATTTTTTTTAAATTGTTGGGGAAGAAAATATTTTTTGTAAAATTGCAAACTTGCAGAATGGGAAGAAATTATTTTTAGTGAAAATTTACACCAATATATTTATTTTGTATAATACATATGTATGTATGTAGTTATGTTAAAAGTCCATACAAACAAATGTTTAACGGGGAGACAATTTTTTATTTTTTGCGCTTATAATTTTTAACATGGAGACAATTTTTATTTCTGCACTTTTAATTTTGATGAAATTAGAACCAGATGACTTGCATTAATAGCATTTGAGTATTTTTGGTTTGTTTATATAAAAAAGTAACCTTGAGTAAGGTTTTTGGCATTTATGAAGATATACATTATGTTGTTGAGTATGGTCATGATTAATTTTAAATATTTTAATAGTGAATTAATGGGAGTATTTTCTTATTCACATTAAACATTTTCATATCTAGAATACTTTAAAAATTGGTATATATTGAGCCATATATGTATTTACATAACGAATGTAAATTAAGATTTTTCTCAATTTGAAATTACAAAATGAAAATAGAATTTTAAAGCAGACGCCACTTACAAATTCTTAAAAGATATACATTTACATCAAATTAAAAAAATTGTACATCATAATAGCAAATATAACAACACAAATCATAGTAGCAAATATAACCACGAAAAATAAAAATTCTCTTTATTCAAATAAAAATTTAAATAACGATAACAAGTCTCAGCCTTTAATTCTCAAGTCTCCACTAAATATAACTTTAAAACGAAAAATATAAAATATATCTCTGCACTATTCCAGTTTTACAAATTACAAACATTTTAATCTCATAACAAGGTCTCAAGATATAAAAATAAATTCACAAGTCTTCACTAAATATATAAAAAACGAAAAAAAAAAAAAATATTTTAATCCAAATTTCATCTAAAATTTAAGAAACAAATACCAATTATTTAACTGCTACAAATCAATAATAAATTATATTCAAACTAAGTTTTCAGTGTCTATTTGGGAATTGAACTTTCAACCTCCTAATTGATAAATTAGCTCATTACCAAATAGTCTGGCGAGGCATCTCAACTATAAAATAATAACTTAATAAAATTCTGATTATTGAAATTACTTCTTAAACCCTAAACAACAATATTATATGCATAACAGGGTCTCGGCATTAAAGTAGAATAGAGAGTTTAAAATATTACACAAAACAATACAAATTAAGTTTATTTCAATTTAATTTAACAAATATCCTAAATCGGTTTTATTACAAATTTTAAATTACACTTGTATAAAATTACAAATTATAAATGAAACCAAAACATAATTTTCAGTTTTAAATATAAATCTTTATCTTAAATTTATAATATAGAAAAAGTCTCCACTGATAAACAAAAATTTATAATTAAAAACAACTTAGCAAACCCAAATTGCATCAAACAAATATAAAAATATATTAAAACCTCACACTTCCAACATAATATTTAAAATCCGAATTGCTGATCAAAGCAGATCAGAAGTCTCCACATTTTTTATAACAAACTCAAGCCCAACTTCTCCAAGTCTTCAGAATTTCCAACGCAACATCCATTATAAAATTCTCCACTCAAACCAAACTTTGTCAAACAAATAAAAACCTCCCATTTAAATCTCACATTTCTAACGCAATATTTTAGATTCAAAAAAGCTAATCAAGCAGATAGTAAAATTTATAGTTTTCAAATTTACATTATCAAAATCCATAATTAGAGTCTCCAAAATTTAAAATATTTACATCAGGTCTACATCAAATAATATTTTCTTCAACTATTTGAAACTATAAACATAAACAATTGCTACAATAATATATTAAATTTTTTTTTTTATTTTAATTATATTTCTTTTTCTTCATCGTCAGATAAATGTTTTAAAAATTCTATATACTCATTATCAATATTCAAAAAAACAAAATCTTCGAAAATTTGTTTGATAAAAAAAAAATTTACAGCGAAAAAGAGAAAAACTACTTGTAAAATGACTTGGTTTCGGAAATGATTATAACTCATGGATTCATCAGAATGATATTAGTAAATAATCTATTTATAATAAACAACATACTATATTAATCAAAATCCACTAGTTGAGTTTTGAAATTAACTGAAAATTTAATTCGTTTTTTGAAATTTCTTTATAATATTTTGGTTAATAAAAATATTTGATGTAGTTTTCTTCTAAAAAAAACTTTTATATTACTTTTCTACATTTATATTTTTCTACTTTTATAATTTTATACTTTTCTACATTTTTACTTTTCATCTTTTCTACTTTTATACTTTTTTAAAAATTTGTCTACGTTTTTTAATTTGCTTTTTTTCTACATTTTTAATTTTATACTTTTTTTACTTTGCTTCTTTTCTACTATTTTAAAAATTTGTCTACTTTGCTTCTTTTTTACTTTTTAGCTTTTCTACTATTTTACTTATATACTTTTTACTTTGCTTCTTTTCTACTTTTTTACTATTATACTTTTTTTACTCTTCTTCTTTTCTACTTTCTTATTTTTTACTTTTCTACTTTTCTTCTTTTCTATTTTTTTTACTTTTATACCTTTTTTACTTTGCTTCTTTTTTACTTTTCTACTTTTTTACTTTTCTTCATTTCCACTTTTTTACTTTTCTACTTTTTTTTTTAAATTTTCTACGTTTTTTAATTTGCTTTTTTCTACATTTTTAGTTTTATACTTTTTTTACTTTGCTTCTTTTCTACTATTTTAAAAATTTGTCTACTTTGCTTCTTTTTTACTTTTTAGCTTTTCTACTATTTTACTTATATACTTTTTACTTTGCTTCTTTTCTACTTTTTTACTATTATACTTTTTTTACTCTTCTTCTTTTCTACTTTCTTATTTTTTACTTTTCTACTTTTCTTCTTCTTCTTCTTTTCTTCTTTTCTTCTTTTCTATTTTTTTACTTTTATACCTTTTTTACTTTGCTTCTTTTTTACTTTTCTACTTTTTTACTTTTCTTCATTTCCACTTTTTTACTTTTCTACTTTTTTTTTTTAATTTTCTACTTTTTTTACTTTGATTCTTTTCTACTTTTTAACTTTTCTACTCTTTTACTTTCCACTTTTTTTAATTTTATACTTTTTGTAAATTTTTTTACATTCATTGAAGAATATTTTTTTAATTATTTGAATTTATGTGTTTGAAAAAGTTTTCAAGGAATTTTTTTTTAATATTTCGTATAGAAAGAAAAAAACAAAAGTTATATTTTAAAATAAAGTCAACTTAAACAAACATTTAGCCTATCTATAAAAGCCGAAAAGTCGATTTGAAATCCATAAAATCGACTTTAAAATTTCATACCTAGAACAAAATTCAAACAGAATTTAAAATTTTATTTTATTATTTTAAAATAAGCTTTTTGTTTTGAAACTTTATGTACTTTTTATTTGTTAAGTTTTCGAATTTTTGTTTATTATTTACATTCATTGAAAAATATTTTCAATTATTTGAATGTGTGTTGAACAAAGTTTAGAAAGTTTTTTCAAATATTTATTTTTAAAACTCTATTTTAACAAAAATTAACCCTAAAATTTCTTTTGTTGTTAAACTGTTGTTAAACCAAAATAAAACATTTTTTTATTTTTTAAATATTATTGTCCAACAAATATTCATATTATTACAATAATAATAATAATAACTATTATCAAATATATTTCTTATCGACAAATATAATTCTACAATAAAGAATTTTTAAAATTTTGTTAAATAATTTATAAACAAAATTTCGAAATAGTATGCCATTCACATAGTAATTATCATAAGATTTCACATACTTTTTTTCAAAAAAAAACATTTTAAATTTTCTTTCTAAATAAACCTTATATTGATATTTAATGTGAATTTCAAATTGATATTGTTAGAATAAGAATAATAAAAAACAAGAACTAAAATGTCAAAAAATTTAAAAAAAAAAAAAAAATCATTTTATTTATGTTTGTATTAAAGTTCATATTAAAGGATAAAATGATCAAATTTTGTTTAAAATCGACTTTTCAGATTTTGTGGTTGGCCTAATTATCTTTAAATTATCTTGCTAATCAGCTAAATTGATCCATAAATGGCTGAGATATGTATTTGGTTTAATTTAAAATTCAAATAAAGTTAGAATTTGAATAATTGCTTCAAATAGTTAAATGATTTTTTAGTGCTCTGAAAAAGTTGTATATCAATTCTTTCCTTACACTTTGATTACGATTAGCCTAAGTTGCTAGTGCTTTTAGCTATAAGATTTATTGTAATTTTAATTATAATAAATATTTAAATAAATAAATAAATAAATATAGAATTTTTAAAACATTTATCTGACGATGAAGAAAAAGAAATATAATTAAAATAAAAAAAAAAATTTAATATATTATTGTAGCAATTGTTTATGTTTATAGTTTCAAATAGTTGAAGAAAATATTATTTGATGTAGACCTGATGTAAATATTTTAAATTTTGGAGACTCTAATTATGGATTTTGATAATGTAAATTTGAAAACTATAAATTTTACTATCTGCTTGATTAGCTTTTTTGAATCTAAAATATTGCGTTAGAAATGTGAGATTTAAATGGGAGGTTTTTATTTGTTTGACAAAGTTTGGTTTGAGTGGAGAATTTTATAATGGATGTTGCGTTGGAAATTCTGAAGACTTGGAGAAGTTGGGCTTGAGTTTGTTATAAAAAATGTGGAGACTTCTGATCTGCTTTGATCAGCAATTCGGATTTTAAATATTATGTTGGAAGTGTGAGGTTTTAATATATTTTTATATTTGTTTGATGCAATTTGGGTTTGCTAAGTTGTTTTTAATTATAAATTTTTGTTTATCAGTGGAGACTTTTTCTATATTATAAATTTAAGATAAAGATTTATATTTAAAACTGAAAATTATGTTTTGGTTTCATTTATAATTTGTAATTTTATACAAGTGTAATTTAAAATTTGTAATAAAACCGATTTAGGATATTTGTTAAATTAAATTGAAATAAACTTAATTTGTATTGTTTTGTGTAATATTTTAAACTCTCTATTCTACTTTAATGCCGAGACCCTGTTATGCATATAATATTGTTGTTTAGGGTTTAAGAAGTAATTTCAATAATCAGAATTTTATTAAGTTATTATTTTATAGTTGAGATGCCTCGCCAGACTATTTGGTAATGAGCTAATTTATCAATTAGGAGGTTGAAAGTTCAATTCCCAAATAGACACTGAAAACTTAGTTTGAATATAATTTATTATTGATTTGTAGCAGTTAAATAATTGGTATTTGTTTCTTAAATTTTAGATGAAATTTGGATTAAAATATTTTTTTTTTTTTTCGTTTTTTATATATTTAGTGAAGACTTGTGAATTTATTTTTATATCTTGAGACCTTGTTATGAGATTAAAATGTTTGTAATTTGTAAAACTGGAATAGTGCAGAGATATATTTTATATTTTTCGTTTTAAAGTTATATTTAGTGGAGACTTGAGAATTAAAGGCTGAGACTTGTTATCGTTATTTAAATTTTTATTTGAATAAAGAGAATTTTTATTTTTCGTGGTTATATTTGCTACTATGATTTGTGTTGTTATATTTGCTATTATGATGTACAATTTTTTTAATTTGATGTAAATGTATATCTTTTAAGAATTTGTAAGTGGCGTCTGCTTTAAAATTCTATTTTCATTTTGTAATTTCAAATTGAGAAAAATCTTAATTTACATTCGTTATGTAAATACATATATGGCTCAATATATACCAATTTTTAAAGTATTCTAGATATGAAAATGTTTAATGTGAATAAGAAAATACTCCCATTAATTCACTATTAAAATATTTAAAATTAATCATGACCATACTCAACAACATAATGTATATCTTCATAAATGCCAAAAACCTTACTCAAGGTTACTTTTTTATATAAACAAACCAAAAATACTCAAATGCTATTAATGCAAGTCATCTGGTTCTAATTTCATCAAAATTAAAAGTGCAGAAATAAAAATTGTCTCCATGTTAAAAATTATAAGCGCAAAAAATAAAAAATTGTCTCCCCGTTAAACATTTGTTTGTATGGACTTTTAACATAACTACATACATACATATGTATTATACAAAATAAATATATTGGTGTAAATTTTCACTAAAAATAATTTCTTCCCATTCTGCAAGTTTGCAATTTTACAAAAAATATTTTCTTCCCCAACAATTTAAAAAAAATATTTTCTTCTTCACTGGTTAAAAGCTGCAATAATCTCGGCATTTGTTACTTTTGAAATCCTCATATTCGTGGACTTTTTAGAATGAATTATTACATTTATATATTTGTACTGTGTATTTATGATTTCTTCTCAAATATTTTCCAAACATATTTAATTTAAAAAAGACTCAATAAGATGTTTTACAATAATACATTAAAACAACTTACACTCAAAGAGAGGAAACAAAACAAACCACACAATTTACAAAAAATATAAAACTCAAAATTAAATCTTCTCACACAAATTAATAAAAAAGAATTCCTCCCAAAAAATTCATCCCAAAAAAAAATCCTCCCAAAAAATTCATCCCAAAAAAAAATTCCTCCCAAAAAATTCATCCCAAAAATTCATCCCATATGCCAGAAGCCCCATAAATATACTACTTACGTTGTAGATTTATCAATTACTAGCTACAGGCGCGAATCCGGAGGGGGAAATAGGAATTCCCCTCTCCAAAAACCGAAAATTTTTCATATCAAAAAGGGGGAAAAAAAGGAAAAATGTAGAACAAATTTTAAATGGTTGACCTGGATCCGCGCCTGCTTAGCTATCATATAGATGGTGAAAAGTTAAAACCACATATCTAACTAGTTGTGTTATGTTAACCATTTACCATCCATAGATCTACATAAGTCTGGCTTGATAAAAAATCTTGTGACATTTTTGATAGAGAAAAAGAAATTCAATAATAAGTCGGTAAAAATTGACAAAGTTCTAAAAGTTATCGAAATTTCTTCAACATCTTAACAGTTGTTGGTTAATAATTATAAATAGATGAGGAAAATAATGACGCAAACCACAGCTATTTACCATCAGATAAGGTTGAAACTTTAAGAAAATATTATTTATAATGTCTGATGAAATTCAATTAACTAATGAAAAATCTAAAGTTGTATCTTCACCGTTCACAATAATGGAAATATTGGTCCCCATAATATACAACCATATTTTGGTTAACGTTGATAATGTCTAGGAAACATTATATAGTAAATGTATAGTATAGTTTTCACAAATGAATAACAAATTGAGGACGAATGGAAAAATAATGATAAGAAATACAACATAAATCAACCCAAACAAACGACAGACAAGTTTTAACACTCCCCAGCAATGTGACATGGACTCAATATACCCGTAAAATATAGTAAATTATATGTATGGTCATTCGTCCCGAATGTACTCTTTGAAATGCAGAGTGGAGACAGTCGTTACTTAAACATATCAAAATCTAGAGATGGGGCAGTTGAAACTTGTTTTTTGTATTATATTTCAGAAAGAATTTATTTAACCTGTTATAATAAATCGTATGCAGAATAAATTGTCCATTTGTAATCGACAAACTGTAGTTACTGTCTCTAAAGAGTCAATTCGCTTCCTCCTAGCACAAGTCTATGTTAAAAAAAACGAGTCACCTAACAAATTCTGTGGCTAGTGGAAACTTGAAAGTAGGTGAGATTGCTTGTTCCGCACTGCCACCTCGAACTGCGGGGTCTAAAAACCCCTACACACACATAACTACCAGTTTTTAACATAAGATAATTGTGTTATTCACCATCAGAATAAAAGAACTGGTTTGGCATCATTATTTCATGGTCGAAAAAAATATAGATAGGTTGTGTCAACTATTTAAATATTTTATCTATTCATGTATTCTTATACCCTTAGATGTTTTTTATGATTTTCTAAAAAAAAAACCTAAATTGCTCTTTAAAAATTAAATTCATATTTCATATGTTTTAGAACCCACATATGCCGAAGTGGGTATTTTTATGCCCAATCCACTAAATCGTACTTGTAGCTTAGGAAAGTGGGATTAATCACTTGGTTATTTTTGTTACTGATGGAGGACATCCAAAACTAATAGACACAAGAAGGGCATTGGGGACTTCTACTCCCCCCGTTTTCTAGAGCAACTTATTTTTGAATTTTGTGATTTTATAAAATTGCTCCACTTTGGCCCATTAGTTCTCAACCAAGGCATGACCTAATACTACCGAAAAAATTATTTTAGTTAGTTAGATTCTTACTTTATCTTTATCCAAAAGAAGATTTTTAATATCGCTTTCCTAGAATTTTTCTAAAATTGCTCTATTTTTGGCTATTTTTCGACCCATTCGGCGTTAATGGGTTAAATACCCTCCACCTAAATATGATGAGAATTGTAGAGTTACATTGGCATAAACTCTTTAATATCCATATTCAATATTTGTTATTAAAAGTGCGCTCCTATTATGAGGATTAGGACAATGTAATTGAAATACTATTAAATAAATACATGAAATAATATAACAATTGTTAGAAAGACTAGTTTAAGCAGAAGATACTTTAACTACAGATTCTTACCATTTTAAAAAGAGTTTGTCATTTATTCCTATTATAACGTATGACATTTAATCTATATCTACATAAATATATAAATGTCTTTGTAAGTTTTTTTGTTTGAGCATCACGCCTAAACGGCTGAATCGATTTTGGACCAGAAAGGTATAAACAGGGGGAAAACCGGTAAAATCGGTACCTTTAGTTCTTATACAATAAATACTAAACGACCGAACCGATTTCCAACATAGATAGACTGTTATTTAGAAGCATCAATAGGCTATACCCTTTTTCACTACGTGAACTTTAAAGGGATAAAAAGGGGAAAAATGGGAAATAAGAAATTCAGGTACTAATTATATTCATTTATTTTTTTAATAAAATCCTTACATATTATTTTTGACTACGACAGGGGTAGCGAAGCGCACCGGGTCAAGCTAGTAATATATATATGTATGTACCTAATAATTGGTTATCATTACCCGATTGGATCAACATTATCCTTATTCACCACAAGTGAAGATACAGAGTATAAAAATGGGTATTCAAATATACATAGAATATTATACATAGAGATGAGACACTTCGATTTGTCAAACAAAAATACAACAAATCATATGTTTGATACAAAAACAAAATACATTGACTAGCATGTAGTTTGTTGTTGCAAGAGTTAGGTTTTTGACAACAGACTTAGGTTTTTGACCATTACGTCTCGTCTTTATGTTACCCTATGCAAATATTTTTAGACAAAATTCAAAATTTTGCATATGGAAATGGGGTATATCACAAAATTTTAATATATATTCACGATTAATGAATTTTCCGGATATGTGTATTATTTATAATTATGAACCCATAGTCAAAAAATCCAGCAGTATGATTTCTGTCTACTGGTAACTAATTTCTGTTGAATTTTTCATCGATATCAATGTTTATATGCGTTAATGTATTTTTGGGTTGTGGAACTAAGTAATATGGAAGCTATGACCTATTATGAGTAAATCGTCATAAAATATTTTAACGTGATTTCTAAGTATTTTAATTGAATTTCATCTTTACAAGAGTTTTATGGGTATTATAGTGGAACTTATATGGGAGCTGTTGCCAATTATAAACTGATATTCACAAAATTCAGTAGTATGATTTTTGGATTCATATTACTGATCTGTGTATTATTTTGGTTTAATATATGGGATCTGACCTATTATGGAACTATCGCCACATAATATTGTAACGTGATTACAAAGTATTTGAGGGATATTTTTCTAAAATTTAAAAATAAAAAATTAATAAAACTTAATTTAAACAACGATATTAACAAAAGTGGACTTTATATGAAAACTAGAGCGAATTATAGACCGATATTTAAAAAATCTTCTTGGATACAAATTATTGATCGGTGCACAATTTTTTTTCAGTACAAATAGTGTTTTGGATACTTGTGTAGGTTAATGTGTTTTCCGGAAGATCGCCGATCATCATAAAATTTTGTACAATGACTTTTACATATATTGTAATTTTTGGTTTCGAATTTCAACTTAATAACTATATTTGTAAGAAATTTTTGAGGATTTTCTTGATTTTCGGGAGTGGACCTTATATGGGAGGTATGGTCAAATATGGACCGATATTCACAAAATACAGTAGTATGATTACTGGATACAAACTACTTATCTGTGTATAATTTTATTTTTATATCGATATGTTTTAGATATTTATGCAGATTAATAAGTTTTCGGAAGTGGTCTTATATGGGATCTATGACCAATTATGGGCCAATTTTCATAAAATTCGGTACAGTTATTTCTATGTATATGAATATTATGTGTGCCGAATTTTAGCATTATAAAGGTATTTATAAGAGATTTGTGAGTACATAACTTATTTTCGGAAGTGGACCTTATATGGGAGCTACGGTCAAATATGGTCCGATATTCACAAAATCCTGTAGTATGACTTCCAAATATAAATTACGGATCTGTGTAAAATTTTGGTTTGATATTGATATTTATGCAGGTGTTTTTCGGAAGTGGTCCTTATATGAGAGCTATAAACAAATATGAACCGATCTGCATAGAATTCGGCGCAGCGACTTTTGTATATATGGTTATTATTTGTGTGGAATTTAAACTCAAAATCTATATTTATAAGATATTTATGCGTGTTTAAGTGATTTTCGGAAATGAACTTTATATGGGGGCTATGATCAGATATGGGCCATCCACGAAGAATTTAGTGTTGTGATTTCTCTTAGCATGATACTACAATTCTGTAGTAATTTATAGACTATAGCACCATATTTCGGGAAGACATTTGTATGGGGGCTAGGAGAAATCATTAACCGATTCTTTTAATATTCAACAGAATTTTTATCATAAAAATAAGGTGTGTAAAATTTTTTTAAATCTGCAATATATTTATAGAAACAACAAAAAATATATGAAAATTATCAGTTTTTTTGTAGGTAGTCTCACATTTTGATTCATAACTTTAGGGCTACTGTACCGATTTTGCTGATTTTCAATACCAAACTGCTTAGGACAATAGTAAACATGGACGTGAGCGTGTTTTACACAGACGGACATAGCTCAATCGACTTAGACTTTCATAAGGAAAGCGTTGAAAAATGTGCAGATTTATTTGCATTTTGCAGTTTTTCTAAGCATTGAGCAGTTTTGAAGTTTTTTGTTTAGAAAAGAAGTTTTTCTGTAAATTGTGCAGATTTTTACATTTTAAAATTTTACTCTCAATTTTTTTATGTTAATTCCAAATTCTGAAGCTATAATTTTACCACATTAGTAAATATTTACAATAATAATAATATAAACTATAAAACAAACTTAACAGGTTTTGCTGCGGATGGTGCCAATATAATGACTGGTGTTACAATTCTGTTTCTCCATTGCTAAAACAAGATTGTCCATATTATTTATATTTAAATGTATTTGCCACTCGTTCGCTCTTTGTGCAAATTCAGCTTGTAATTGTTTATCGAAATAAATTGGAGTAAAATGGTCCGAATTATTTTTAGAATTACAAGTGTTGCTGGATTATAATCTCAGAAAATTATTGCACCCTTCCCAAACGCATTGACTATCGCCCGAAGCTACAGTAAATCAGCTTCTGAGCAGATTAGAAGTCTTAAACATATTTTTTTGACACGAAGACATGGAAAAGTTTGATTGTACACAAAGAATAATAAATTATTTGGATAAAGAATTTGAAATGATATTAACAAACTAAACCGTCTATTTCAAAACGAAAGCTTACAACTACATTTAATAAATAGTTCAATTAACCATTTATACGGGAACATTTTTAAATATATAGTAAAGGAAGAATATATGTATATCGCACTGGATCCTCTTAAATTTAAAATTTTCAGTAGAAGCAAACAACTGTTTTTTTTAAATACATTAAAATGAAATTTGAAGACGGATACAATTTTATTTTATTGCGAAAGAGTAGAGAAAATTATGCAAGATTTTTACAGTGGGTAGATATGACCACTGTACACCGATTTCTTGCAAAAAGTGAAAATTTAAAAATTTTGAGTTGACTCTCTATAGGAGCCAGGTGATATGTTTTATGAAATTTAATAATATTGATATTAACAATTCTACATTTCTAAAAGATCCAAAAGATATTTAGTTAGGTGCAAAAATTTCCTTAGTGCCAACTACAATGCATAATTTATCTGAGGATAGCGAAAAGGACTTCAGAAATGATTGCTTAAAATTATAAGTAGAGCTTCGCAATTCTCTCTTAAAAAGTTTGATTTTGAAAATGATTTTTGTGAAATGTAACAAAAGTATTTTTAAATTACAGTGTACTCGCGGTAACGTGAACACCGTCTAACGTGAACACCGCCTAACGTGAACAAGCTTTTGTTTACATTGACTACTCTGTAACGTGAACAAACTCAGACAGTGATCACGTTTTGTTTTGTAATGCATTTTAATCAATAATTTTTTTTCTATATTTTAATAATGAAAATAATAATAAAATAATTTCACGTTCAAGCTTCTAATTTCACGTTCAAGCTTCATATGTAAGCCCCCCTTGCGAAATTCAAGTGGCGGTTGGGCAAGAAATGATACTGAAAAAGGGAATCTGTTTGTTAATCATTTGAAGCAAGTATTTACCCCGAACACATCAAATGAAACTATTGAGTTGCCACCTGTTGTACCCCATTTTGGAGCAGCCGTACCCCTACGTTTTGAGATTCGAGAGATCGAAAAGGCTATTGTTGATTTAAACTCCAAGAAAGCACCTGGTATTGACAAAATCAGTAACAAGATGCTTATGGAGCTACCCCGGATAGCAATAAAAATAATTCTTTTTATTTTTAATGCTATATTACGCCTTGAATATTATCCTCCAGAATGGAAGGTTTCACTGGTTACCATGATACCTAAGCCGGGAAAAGATCACACAAAAGTAGAATCATATAGACCAATCAGCCTATTGTCTAATATATCAAAGCTATTTGAGAAGATACTCATGAACAAGCTGTACCCGATGTTAATTGAAAACAATTGTATTCCGAATCATCAATTTGGATTTAGAAGAAAACACAGTACTATCGAACAAACCCATAGACTTGTAAATATTGTAAGAAAAGCGTTTGAGGAAAAGAAATATTGTTCCGCTCTCTTTATCGACATTTCTCAAGCGTTTGATAAAGTATGGCATGATGGTTTAATATACAAACTGAGTCAAAATTTACCCGCAAACACACATAAGCTATTGAAAAGCTATTTAACTGGTCGAACATTTAAGGTTAAAGAAGGAGACTTTTTAAGTAGTCCCCAACCCATTGAAGCTGGAGTTCCCCAAGGCAGTATCCTGGGACCCTTTTTATATTTGATATATTCGTCTGATATGCCAACTAACAATCGCACGCATACATCAACATTTGCAGATGATACTGCTATTCTAAGCATTCATGAAAACCCTGAAGAAGCGTCTCGTTACTTACAAAATCACATATTTGAATTAGAAAAATGGTTAAAACAATGGAAAATTAAAGTCAACGAGCAAAAATGTACACATATAACATTTACATTACGTAGAGAATCATGCCCCCCCCATTCATATCAATAACCAAACAATAATCCAACAATCGGAAGTTAAATACCTCGGAATACATCTCGATCGTCGTCTTACATGGAAAAGTCATATAGATGCAAAATTGACTCAAATGAAATTGAAATCAATTCAAATTAATTGGCTCATTGGCAGAAACTCTACGCTTAGTCTAGATTGCAAACTTCTACTTTATAACATGATCATAAAACCGATATGGTGTTATGGCATACAGCTATGGGGCACGGCCTCAGCGTCAAATGTAGAAAAGATCCAAAGACGCCAAAACAAGTTTTTAAGAATGATTACAGATGCCCCCTGGTATATCAAAAACGCGAATATACACAAAGATCTAAACGTGCCCCTTGTAAAAACTGAGATCACGAAAAATGTGGAAAGATATTTAAAAAAACTTGAAATTCACCCAAACCCACTGGCCCGCAACATATTGAATAACCGTGGCCACACTCGATTAAGAAGGAGGGACACAGCTGACCTAAGACTAGAAGGAAGAATGCCTATTTAATAAAAGCAACAATCAATAAACAATTTTTCGTCCGGCACTGGCTGGACTAATTAATTATAATTATTAGATATAAGATTTGAAATACTTGTTGTTAGTTCATTAAGTAATGAAGATACAATAAATAAAAAATTAAATTGAAAAAAAAAAAAAAAAAAAGCTTCTAAAACACAGGCTTATATTATAAAATTTTATATTTTTTCCATGAAATTCAGCAATCGCTAACGTGAACAATTTCACTAACATGAACTCCCTTGGTTTTAATTAGTTCACGTTACCGCGAGTGCACTGTATGTCTTTTGTGCCCAGCATAGTAGAAATGAACTACATTCAAGAAACAGACGATGAGTGGCGTGTAAAACTGCATATTAACTTTAAAGACTTGGGTTTATTAGAAGAATAAAGTATTGAAACTTTCTGGAAGTCGTAAAAAACAAAACGTAGCGACGGATCTAAAGCTTTTCCTAATATAAAAAAGCTGGTATATGCAATTTTGTCATTTCGTTACTGCTAATGTTGAACAAAATTTGTTCGCAAGTTATTAAGAATAAAACTAGGTACAAATCTATTTAATGGCGTTTTCTTTTCTGGCATAAATTATGCTTTTAATCTGCTTTTTGCACTTCTTTGTGTTCTTTTCTGAAGAAAATGTAGTTTGCTAAACGTATAACGTGTTCTTTTGAAATAATGTTGCCCTAAAACCCCGAAGAAATGCTACATATTTAACCCTCAATTATATCGAACTGTTAAAAATGGAGCACTTTTTAAACAGCATTTCTTGTTATTGTTTTTGAAGTTTGTTTGTGTTAATGAATTGTACTTTTTTATTAAAAGTGTTAAAATAGAAGCGAAATGTATAGTTTTACAATATTTGGAAGCTACATAAAAGAAAATTGGAGTTTTTCACTTGAGAATCAGTTTTTTTATTCTAAATTTGAAGTTTTTGAAAAAAATTATGGCGACGCCGCATAAGGATCAATAATATATATACTTTGTTGGGTCTTAGATGATTATTTCTCAATGTTACACACGGAATGACAAACTTATATATATGTACCCTCATTCACCACTTATGGTGGTGGAGGGTATAAAAACGGTAAACAAATATATTTAATCAAACTTCAAAAGTATGTTTTTGTTCTGACTCAATTTTGCATATGAAAATGAGCATAGGGTAACATAGAGACGAGACGTAATTGTCAAAAACCTAAGTCTGTTGTCAAAAACCTAACTCTAGCAACAACAAAATACATGCTATTCAATGTATTTTGTTTTTGTATCAGACATATGATTTGTTGTATTTTTGTTTGACAAATCGGATTGTCTCGTCTCTATGTATAATTCTCTATGAAAATGAGTATAACCTATTATGGGCCGATTGTCATTAAATATATTAACGTGATTTCTATGTATTTGAGACATATTTTGTTTGAATTTTATCTCAGCAACGTTATTTACAAGATTTTTAATGGCTATAATATGGGTGCTATGGTCAAACATGGACCGATATTCACAAAACCCAGTAGTATGATTTTTGGATACAAATTATTGATCTGTATACAATTTTAGTTTGATATTGATATATTTAAAATATTTATAGAGGTTAATGTGTTTTTCGGAATTGGTACTTATATGGGACCAATTATCGGCCGATCTATGGGGTTTCGAGTGTCGAATTTTAACATAATAGCCATATATATTAGATATTTATGTTTAATTAAGTGATTTTCGGAAGTGAACTTTATATGGGGCCTATGGTCAAATAGTGCCCGGTCCAAAAAAAGTTGGTGTCGCGATTTCTCTTAGCACGAAACATAGTTGTGCCGAATTTTGTACGGATACTGCAATTCTATGGGCATTTATATACCATAGCACCATATTTCGGGAAGAAATTTGTATGGGGGCTACGAGAAATTATGGACCGATTCTTAGCATTTTCCACAGAATTTGTCCTTTTATCATATAAGTAATGAGTGTAAAATTTCATGGTATTCTCTGCAATGAATTTACCCAAAATCACAAAAAACATGAAAATTATCAAAATTTTTGGAGGTTTTCTTACATTTTGATCCATAACCCTGGTGCTACTAATTCGATTTTGCTGATTTTCCATGCCAAACTGCTTAGAATTATAAACATTTTGGTATATATTTCATTAATTTTGCTTATGTATTTTGGACGTGAGAGTGTTTTACACAGACAGACGGACTGACATGGCTCAATCGACTTAGAATTTCATAAGGATCAATAATATATATACTTTGTTGGGTCTCAGATGAATATTTCTCAATGTTACACACGGAATGACAAACTTATCTATACCCTCATTCACCACTTGTGGTGGTGGAGGGTATAAAAAAATTAGGTGTAATTTTTTTGGAAATAAGTTGATCGATAAAAATTCAACCAAAATCTCTTTAGTGAAAATTTAAAGTTAAATAAAAGTTAAATACAAAATTGAATCAAATTCAACAATAGTAATTTTTTGGGCAATAAAGAAAAATTTGTAATTAAAGCAAATTTTCATAATAATTTTGGAAAATTAATAAATTTTGAAAATAAAGCAATTGCTTGCTTCTAAAGCAATTGCTTTCTTCTTAGTACAGTGTGTGAAAAATTTTGGCAATTTACATATTTAAATACAGTGACGGAAAAAATTTACTAAAAATATTGGCAATTAGCTAATTTTGAAAATAAAGCAATTGCTTGCTTCCTAATACACAGAAAGAAAAATTTTATCAAAAGTTTCGGAAATTTTTTGGCAATTTACAAAATTTAAAATTAAAGCAATTGTTTGCTTTAAATACAGTGAAAAGAACAATTTATCAAAATTTAGCAATTTTTTGGCATTTAAAAAATTTTAATTAAAATAAAGCAATTGCTTGCTTCTTAATACACTGAACGAAAAAATTTAAAAAATTTTTGGCAATTTAAAAATTTTTAAATACAGTGAAAAACAATTTTGTTTCAGATTTACGAAATTTGCTGACAATTAATCCAGAAAAAAGAAAATACTAAGCAATCTCTTGTTTTTAATACAACAAAACATTTTTTATAAAAATTTACAAAAAGTATATACAAAGTTTTGAAAGTTTTGAACAAAACTAAGTCCGAAATATTGTAATTTTCATAAAAAATTGTTTTCCTATTACTAAGACAGTGTATTGCTACAAATTATATCAAAATTTATATTCAACATAAACTATATTAGATAACATATGCGGAAGCAACGTCTTGCTCCGTTTATATAAATATTTTTCGTCAAATGTTATATTGCGGTCATCTTTAAATACATTTTTTTCTTTAAAGTAATTTTTTGCTTTACTACTAAGCAAAAAATATTTTTTTCAACAATTTCTTACCTTTAACTCTCATTTACGAAACGGCTATTTACTTGCGTCCTTTATAAAACGTCTATTTAATTGCGTTACCAAAGATTAGATATAATTATACAGTCCACTCTTTATACTCAAAATTATTCCAATTACTAGAAAAAAGGGAAAATCCGTAACAAAGGATTTCTATTCTCTACAAAGTGTCCGAATTACAAAGGATTTACTTTTAAAAAATTATTGAAATTCGAATTACAAAGAATTCAATATTACTCAGTGAATTTCCGATTCACATAAACACCAAGTGCTTTCCCGAAGCCAATAATTTGATTATCAGTCTCAATTGGTCGACAGACATCCCAATTAAATTTATTTTGAAATTCGAATTACAAAGAATTCAATATTAATCAGTGAATTCCCGATTTACATAAATACAAAGAGCTTTTACAAAGCAAATCATTCGAATATAAATCTCAATTGGTCTACATCCCAATTAAACCTATTTTGAAATTCGAATTACAAAGAATTCAATATTATTCAGTGAATTTCCGATTTTCATAAATACAAGGTGCTTTTACGAAGCAAATAATTTGATTACAAATCTCAATTGGTCTACATCCCAATTAAATCCATTTTGATTAAGTAAAACGTTAAACCTTAATCGTAAAAATGGCAAACCTTCAAAATCGATTTGCATTTGATGCAAACACCCTCATCTCACTTTGTAAGAAAAATGACGATCAAGATCTCGCGAATCAATGCTATTTTAGACATTAGAATGAAAGATATTGATTCTCGCTGGGAAAAGGTAGAAAAATCATACGAAGACTTATGAAGGGATTAAAGCTACGGCCCAAGAGCAATACGATTCGTGATTGATATATATTATTTAACAATATCGAAAATGCTCAATCTGGCAAAACCAACGAAAATTAGTCTGGAAGCTCGTGAAAGTATAAGCTCCTAATTCCTAATTCCCTGAATGTGAACTTCAATTCTGGACTGAAGCTTCCACCATGTGACACTCAAGTTTTTTCTGGAGGTTATGAGGACTGGCCGGCATGTTCACGGCAGTTTACATCAATCATTCAAGGCTCACAAACGCTGAAAAACTATATCATCTTAGAAACAAAACCACTGATACTGCTGGCGCAATTGTAAAAAAGTTCACACTTACCGACGACAATTTCGATTAAGCCTGGAACGCTCTGAAATTGGGATACGAAAACGTTCGTGTACTGGTGGATAACCAAATTAGGAATCTTTTCAACATTCCCGCAGCCGTGAAAGAGGACAGCGAGTCTTTACAAAGGATCCACAGTTCCGTAACTGATAGCTTCGCAATGCTCATAGGTTTTGGCGTTTCAACAGATGGTTGGGATCCAATGTTAGTTAACTTAGTTTACTCGAAGTTACCCCACGAAACTTTAGCGCATTGGGAACAGTCGCTAAATGCCAGTAGGAAATTACCACATTGGTCAGATTTAAGTGATTTTCTCTTAAAAAGTTGTGAAGTAGTAGAAAAAATTTCTATTGTAAAGATTATGAAATCTCCTTCTATCAGCAACAGTGATTATCAATCACCGATTCGGATGTACGCATCTCAAGAAAAACTCAATTTAAAATGCAAAATTTGTATAAAAGACCACATTTTAAGAGTTTGCCCTCAATTTCGGAACCTTTCTGTTCAAGAAAGAGTAGATTTCTTCTTCAAAAACCAATATTGCAATTATTGCCTTTCACCATCCCACACTAAAAAACACTGCACAAGCAAAAATACTTGTCTAAATTGTAACAAACAACATCATACATTGCTTCACATGCGGGCATTTAATCGTTTTCGAAAGTGTGATAACGATCAGACAAAAAATGGTCAAACGAATCCGGGTTATAAGTCAGATCCTAAAAACTCAAATTATCGCTCTTATGATTTAAATGAGGCCGAACAAAGACAATGTACTGTCTGTAGCATAATGCAATGTGCTGTCTGTAGCATAATGCAAATTATGCTACAGACAGCACAAATATTTTATTGCGAACTGTCTTAGTTCAGATTGAATCCAGAGGGGAACTGTTCACAATCCGTGCCCTGATAGACCCCGGTTCAGAAATAACTTTTCTCTCGAAAAAAATTCAAAGACGACTCAATTTACCATCAAGAAAATCTTATTCTGAAATTGTCGGAATTGGAGGCCAATGTCAAACAGCAGAAAAAGACTTTCGGTAACAGCCATTGTCCTACCAAAAGTAACAAACAAAATTCCCTCTACTTCATTTGATGTAACGAGTACAGCCAATCTGTCTGATCTGGATCTAGCCGATCCCCACTTTAACATATCGTCGCCTATTGACATAGTTCTGGTAAATGACAGCGAACGCTTTATAAATCTGGATGGAATTAGAAGAGATGTATGTGGCTGCCATGACTAGAGAAGCAGGCTTGCTCACATATCATGGCAGCTCTTTCTCCTGATCGCTGTACGTATTCGTTCGCTTTCAATGTTACCGGCATCGACTTCGCAGGGCCTTTTGAACTAAAAAGTTCCACTCGCAGAAGAGCAGCTATCGTAAAAGGCTATGTCTGTGATTTTGTATACTTTGGCACAAAAGCGATCCATTTGGAACCTTGCACAAGCCTGTCAACTCCAGCATTCCAAGCAACGTTTTCGCGTTTTATAGGACGACGTGGTCTTCCACAGTGAATAGTTTCCGATAACGGACGAAACTTCGTTGGTGCAAACCGAGCTCTACGTCGAGAATTCACCATATTCATCAACACTACTTCTCAAGTTATAGCTCAGAAATACATTTCCCATGGTTTTGAATGGTATTTTATTCCCCCACAAGCTCCTCACTTGGGAGGCCTCTGGGAAGCGGCGGTGAAGAGTTTTAAATTCCACCTAAAACGAGTGGCAGGAACTTATCGCTTCAATTTTGAAGAGTTCACTACTTTATTAGCACGCATTGAAGGAGTATTAAATTCTCGGCCAATTTCTCTTTATCTGAAGACCCCAGCGATCTAACTCCCTTAACCCCCGGACATTTTCTTCGAGGTGGTCCAATTATGTCTTTCCCTGAACAGACACATGATAATCTATTTCTAATTAACCGATGCGAAAAACTAAATGCTATTCATCATAAACTCTCCCTACAATGGAAAGAAGAATATTTAAAATCAATGCATAAAATAAATAAGTGGAAGTTTTCCACTCCCAACTTAAAAATAGGGGACTTTGTGGTAGTAATTGATGAATTTTTGCCTCCTTGCGAGAAATTTGGGAAATATTTACATACAATATTTGCCAAATTTCTCTCCTATATTTCAGATATATATCCATTTCTCCAACTTTGTATAGTCAACCTCACTTATATTTATTTCTACTTACAGCATGCCAAATCAACGTCCACGCAACCCAGACGTTCATCAGTGCCAACTGTGCTACCGCTATCACTCCCTCCGATTCTGTCAGAGCTTCTTAGCGATGGAGCCAACTCAGACAAGTCAAGTGGCTCGCAGCCTTAGGTACTGCGTTAATTGTTTGGCCCGGACCCATGTCGTTGCTGAGTGTGGCAGTAGTGAAACCTGTTTGTACAATAGACGCAGTTGCACAGTGCACGAACGTCTGGGAGAACGGCCTAGCAACAGTCCGAGGTAGCTCACCCATCCTAGGTAGGATGTCCGTAGTGCGTGCCACAACCATACGCAGAATACGCTCCACCACTCCGGGCAACACCGCAAGAAACGGCATCAACTGCACCCGACGCCACCATACCAACAATACCAACATCAGACACCATACCATCCGTCGCCGAAATCACAACCTCAACCACAACACCAGTCGCAACATCCATCACAACAAAAACCGAAACAGCACGCAACCACTGGCCCCAAATCAAAGTGGACTTTCTGAAGCGATCCGTTCGTTAGCCGTTGTCCTATGCGCGTCCTTCTCAAAAATGTAATTTGCACAAGTGCAACGACTGGCGCCATGTCTAAATTACCATAAGGTATTTTGGCTTTAGTTTTAAGGAATTGAATAATATAAAATGAATTGAATTATATGTATATATATTGAATTGTCTAAAATATTATAATTAGTTATAAGTTTATATTCTGTTTCTTATATTTTAATGAAATCGCGATCAATTTTATGAATTGTCAACACAGAATTAACATGTATAAAAAATCTATGTTAAACTTAACAAAAATTACTAAAACCGTTATAACGTTGTGAAAAAAGCCTTCAAGGCATAAAATATAAAATAATAAAATTAAGTTTCAACACATCATCCAGAGGGTAAGCATCTCTTGCTAAATAAAATATTTTTTTATTTTAAACAAAAACTAATTCCTTTGGTTTTTTATTTCTCATCTTTTACCCTTTTCTCAAGCACCAAATCCTCAACAACTTATAATTTCTCATTGCTGAGAAATTATAAGTTGCAAGCATATTTATTTATAATTAAATAAATATTAAATTAACAATTTCCCAATTGTACAGTTGCATTCCGAAAATTCTAAATAAAAATTTAACATTACACATTCAAGGCATTACAGCGAATATAGTTTTTAATTAAAATGAAAAATTAGTTAATTAAATTTAATTAAATATTTAGATAATATTCCAAACTTTCACATCCTAAAAAAATTTGTATAAAAACAATAGTTTATTTTATATAAAAAAATAAATTTTTACACACATGTAGATTTATTTCTACACTCAAAATATTATGTAGGTAAATTCAACAGAAAATTCATTACCAATAACTATAAATTTATTCAAAAAACGGACCACTTACATTTCATTTAAATCAAAATAAATTTTCATTTATTTTTAAATGTTAATTTTTTAACCAACAAGTTTTGTAAAAATAACTGATTTTTCTTTAGTTTTAACTCACAAAAAAACAAACTACAAAACATTAAAAACTAATGATTTATCAGTTATTTTTAACTGACAAATTTCACCTACAAAAACGGTAATAATTACTGATTTATCTCTTATTTTAACTGTAATAAATTAACCTCCAAAAAAAGTTAAACTAACTGTTTTTTACATTTGGTTATATGTTATTTAAGTTTTATTATTTCAACAATTAAGAATTATGTAATTAACAATTACATTAGTGTATATTTTACAAATAATAATATTTATGTATCTATATAATATTATTACAAAAAATCAATTTGATTCAGCCTTTAAATGGCTTTGTGGTTTCACATGGCTTCACATGGATTATGTCGATCAAATGAGCATCCTTCTAATCTGAAAATAGAAAAGATTTTAATATTTTAAAACATTGCTTTAATCTTAATATGCATTGGTTTACCTGAGTCCATTTCTTCATGGCTTAGTTCCAAAATTTCTTGAGAAAAACTGTTTGATCCTGGAAGAGAGTTTAAAATCAATAGAAATCTGTAAATAATAAAAGAGGGTGGACAAAATATCTGACAGATATTGTAAATGAAGGAATATGTGGTGTTTTTATAATACAAGCAAGTACTTTGAGTGGAAATTTTACATGTGTTTTGTTATTGTAACAAAAACAAAATACATGTAAAATTTCCACTCAAAGTACTTGCTTGTGTTATAAAAACTGCACAATAGTATAGTTAGAATACATACATTTCTTATCACAAAAAACAGAGGACAGGAAAATAGTACAGCTTGAAATACCACCTTATTTAACAACATCTACAATATTTATATATTTGTATAATTTCCAAAAAAGTTGCAAATTTATTTGTTTATTTTATAAACACTAAAAAATATTTAATTTTATTTGAGTTTATTTTGACAATTAAAACTTTTCAACATATATGTAGTAAAAATGACTGAACATATTAACTGTACAGAAAAACCTTTTTTTTGTTGTAGTTTGTTTTTTCAACAACATGCGTAATAAGTTAAAAACTACATTTCTTTTTAAAATAACTAAATTTTTATTCATTTTTAACTTAACGGAGAACTTTTCTAACAAACTACAATCAGTTACTGTAAAGTATTTTTGAGTGTACATTATTTATCCAGGAATTGTCTAAGTTGCGAATTTGAATACCAAAGTAAACTAAATACAATTAGAGAACAGTGTATGTAATTGATTTTCACTAAGCTTTTAACATATATTCGCCACAAATGTAACAAAACATATTAGGATCATTTTACTAGCCATAATGATATAATATAATAAGATATAATTTATAAAAAAGGTGAAAATTAAAGCAATTTTTTATTTTGAGACATTCGCTGTCAATTACAGAAAAACAGAACCTTAACTATCAGAAATATTGATAGTTTAAGGACCGTTTTCTCATTAGGTGATTATCTTTTTTGCCAACGAAAAACTGCAAATTAAAGAAATTTGGTTTTCTCAATGTCTCATTTGCTTCTATTCTGTCGCAAAGCTAATCCGACCTCATCTGCTAATTATTTATTTATCGTACAGATAAATTCAGTCAGCTGACTCCTGCTTATAGTTTGTGTTTTTGTTAATTAATTAACATCAATTTTCTTATAACGGCCGGAGATTTTTGTGGAGAATCCGCAGGACTTTTACTCAAAAAGATCACTGCAAACAACTCCCAGTTGTTAACTTCTTTTCCTAAAGAAGACTTGTACGATTCAGACTTTCTAAAATTCCACGACGCTAGTACAATGAAAGCTCTCGGCATTCGTTGGAACGCATTAACTGATTCCTTCAGTTATTATTTTGAGCCTATCCCTCAGGCATCACAAATAACAAAAAGAAAAATAGTATTATCCGTTGCCAAGTTGTTTGACCCGCTGGCTGAATCTCTCCAGTAGCTGTCAAAGAAAAAATTCTAATTCAACAACTTTGGCTAGAAAAAATTTATTGGGATGATTTGGTAAGTCCAGATTCTTTCCGAATCTGAAATGAAATTATAACTGATTTACAAAAACTTCGTACATTTTTTCATATGCATGGAATATATGAAAAAACGTAAAAATTTGTCCAAGGAGTCAAGGTTTGTGGAACTTCTGAAGAGTAAATAAAGACTTTTTATATTAGTATTTGATATTGTTGAAAACCTTAAGAATTGAAGATTGTAATTTTAGTAAAATTAAATAGTTTTTTTTTTAAATTTTTGAGACGTCATTTACTTTAAAAATCTAAAAAATTATAATATGGTGATTTTCCATGAAGAAAAGTATAAAATTTGAATTAATGTAATATTTTAACGGTTTAAGATAACATAACAAAATTTTGAACTAATGTAGATCCAGATGTCCTTAAATCAACGGTATTATAATCTTTGATATTTTTTATTTTAAAATACCAAAATTCCTAAACCGGGAAAAATTTGTTCCAAAAACTGAGTTTTTATAGCAAAGTGCCTACTGTGACGTTATTTACCGTGTGATATTAAAAGCGCTTTGTAGATGTTTAAGTAACATATAGGGTTATACAAATATGAAACATCTTGATCAGTGCTTTGTCTTTTTAGAATTTTTTTCTCAAACCTAAAATTATTTTTTAAAATTGGCCATGTTTGGATAGGCCTGGAGGGTGTTGTGTCCGCTTTAGTGAGCCAAATTTTACTTTATACGCTTTAGCATAAAATTCTCTTTCAGGATCATATAAAAATTGTGTATAGTCCCGAAGAAAAATGTTTTCTACAAAAGAAACAAGTAAGAGAGATATATTCGGCTGGGCCGAATCTTATATACCCTTCACCAAACTATACTTCAAAATAAAAATTTTTAGGTAATTTTAGGTAAACAAATTTTTTTTCCATTTGTTTTTTTTCATTTTTTGGAAAAAAAATATTTTTCGAATTTTTTTTTTAAAGTTTTTATGTAAAATTTTTTTTTAAATTTTAAATTTTTTTTTTTTTTAAATTTAAATTTATTTTTTTTTTTAATATTTAGCGAAAAAAACTTTTGGTGAAAAAAAAATCTGGTTCAAAATTTTTCCCGATTTTGACCCATTGTAGGTCCAACCTACTATGGTCTTATATACGTCGTTGCAAAGGTCTTTGAAATATCTATCATTTGATATCCATATTGTCTATATTAATGACTTAGTAATCCAGATATAGGTCAAAAAATAGGTAAAAAATCGAGGTTGTCCTGGTTTTTTCCTTATATCTCAGCCATTTGTGGACCGATTTTGCTGATTTTAAATAGCAAACTTCTCGAAAGCATGTCTGACAGAATTATTGAAGATTTGGATCCCGAAGATATCTGGGGTCTTCAGAAAATTGATTTCAACAGACAGACGGACAGACAGACAGACAGACAGACAGACAGACAGACAGACAGACAGACGGACATGGCTTAATCGACTCCGCTATCTATAAGGATCCAGAATATATATACTTTATAGGGTCGGAAAATTATATTGTGGAAATTACAAACGGAATGACAAATTTATATATACCCTTCTCACGAAGGTGAAGGGTATAAAAATATAGGGACTTTTTTGGGAAAAAACTTTAAAAATACGGCCAATTTTACATATTCCAAATATGGATGCGTGTAACTTTTTATAGGGACAAGATAACTGTTATTCTTTAGAATTTTATCACCGATATAACTGATATTTTAAAAATAAATTTCGACAATCCGTTGGCCCGCCATCTCTAAAAAACCATAAAAAGATCGATCAAAATTAAACAAAAACAAGTTAGAGTGCTATATTCGGCTATGCCGAATCTTAAATACCCTCCACCTAAATTAGATGAAAATTATAGAAATTACATTGGTATAAACACTCTAATATCCATATTCAGTGTTTGTTATTGGGACTTAGCTCCGATTATGAAAATTTTTAGAAAGTTAAGATAATACAGTAGTTTTCGCTTATAGTCTACAAATACAGTTGCACAATTTTTGTGGGCTATAAGCGAATTAGGTCTATAACCGAATTTATTTTTAAGCCACTTTATGGATTATAGATGAATCCTGATATCATACACATTTTGTTCTATATATTTGTACTTTCTTCAATAAAACCACTTTTTTAAACAAAATAAAAGTTTATTTAAAATATAGTAGTTAAGTAGTATTTTATATATTGTTATAAAAACTAGTTTACGCAGAAGATATTTTATTTAAAATGTATAAAAATGTTATCTAATTCAGCAATTATAATTGAAATAACTACATATTCTTACCATTTCCAACAGAGTCTATAATTTCATAATAGGAATAAAATGTACTTTTCAACAATTTGTATACTTAATAATTGGTTAACATTACCGATTGGCTCAACAAGTATATTTAGTTAAACTTCAAAAGTATATTTTTGTTCTGTTCTAATGAATTTTTCGGATGTGAGAATTATATATATAATTATGAACCCATAGTTTCCAAATTTACTTGAAACTTATTTCTGTTACATTTTTTACCGATATTAGTGTATATATGCGCTAATGTATTTTGAGGATGTCCGACTTATTTGGAAGATATAATTAAATATTTTAAAGCGATTTCTATGTATTTGATGCCTATTTTGCTTGATATTTTTCTCCATAACATTATTTGCAAGAGTTTTATGGGTATTATTGTGATTATCGGAAATGAAGCTAATATGGGTGCTATGGTCAATTATGGACCGATATTCACAAAACCCAGTAGTATAATGTTTGAATACAATATATTGATCTGTATACAATTCTAGTTCGATATACATATATTTAAAATATTTATAGAGGTTAATGTGTTTTTTGGAAGTGGTCCTTATATGGGAGCTATGACCAATTATCGGCCGATCTTCATAAAATTCAACACATCGATTTTCGTATATATGGGAAATATTTATTTGAAATTCTAACTACAGTGGCGAGCAGAAGTGAGTGCATGTTCACGACACTGACTTTCGGCATCCATAACAACAAAACCATACAAGCAAATCAAAAATATTTTTTAGTTTTATTTTAATTATTTTATTCGTAACAAATAGGAGTAAAGAAACAATAATAAATGAGATGATTTCAAAGAGTTTGGAAGAAAAAACGAAAATAACCCACATAAACTCAATTTTGCACGTTTTATGAATTACACCTATTTTCGACCTTTCACTTCTCTTATCAGCAGAAATCATACAGATTTACCTTTATGTTTGTTGTTATCTTATTCTCCTTGTCCGTAGAGCAGTTTAAAATTTGTTTCTTGCGAATTAATGCCGATTTTGTCAATTACTATCATATTTAAAATAAATTGGTGATTTTTTGTATAAAAATTACAAAAATATCTGAAGAAATTTAAAATAGTGTTGTGTGCCTGACCGAGAAAGGCTATTCTTCACCTACCATTTCCGAAATACTTGGTATTAGTCAATCGGCGGTGATCGCAGCTCGAAAGAAACGAAATGTGATTCGAAATCGCAAGTCAAAGGTTGAAAAATATTACTAACCGACTCAGATGCTCGAATAATGATGTCCGAAATGAGAAAAAAACGCAAGCTGCTAACACCAAAGGCTGTTTCTCTGGCAATTAACAAAAAAGTAAGCGATTGGACTGCTAGAAAATTTTAACTACTTTAACAGTTTGCTTCACATGGCGTCTTTGAACACGTTCCCCGGATCTACGCCAGCAGCATTGCTTTCCATCTGACTGAAAACGATTAAATTTGGACTCATCAGACCAGATAACACGTTTCCAATCATCAATGGGCCAAATTCTATGCTCCCTTGCTAATTTCAAGCACGCTTTAACATTCTTATCGGACAACGCAGGTTTGATTTTTTTAACAGTTGAGGCATATCCGATATCATGGAGCGCTCTTCTAGCAGTCCATTCGATTTCATTTATGTTAATTGGCAGAGAAACAGCCTTTGGTGTTAGCAGCTTGTGTTTTTTTCTCATTTCGGACCTCATTATTCGAGCATCTGAGTCCGTTAGTAATATTTTGCGACCTTTGTCTTGCGATTTCGAAGTCACATTTCGTCTCATTTGAGCTGCGATCACCGCCGATTGACTAATACCAACTATCTCGGAAATGGTAGGTCAAGAATAGCCTTTCTCGGTCAGGCACACAACACTATTTTAAATTTCTTCAGATATTTTTGTAATTTTTATACAAAAACTCAATAATTTATTTTAAATATGATAGTAATTGACAAAATCGGCATTAATTTGCAAGAAACAAATTTTAAACTGCTCTACGAGCAAGGAGAATAAGATAACAACAAACATAATGGTAAATCTGCATGATTTCTGCTGATAAGAGAAGTGAAAGTTCGAAAATAGGTGCAATTCATTAAACGTGCAAAATTGAGTTTATGTGGGTTATTTTCGTTTTTTCTTCCAAGCTCTTTGAAATCGTATAATTTATTATTGTTTCTTTACTCCTATTTGTTACGAATAAAATAATAAAAATAAAACTAAAAAATATTTTTGATTTGCTTGTATGGTTTTGTTTTTATGGATGACGAAAGTCAGTGTCGTGAACATGCACTCACTTCTGCTCGCCACTGTAGATAGAAGCTTTTATAAGAGATTTTTTAGTATTTAAGTAATTTTCGGAAATGGACCTTATATCGGAGCTATGGTCAAATATGAACGGATGTTCACACAATCTAGTAGTATCATTTGTGAATTAATACTACCGATCTGTGTAAAATTTTAATTCGATAACGATATTTTTCAGATATTTATGAAAATTAATGTGGTTTTTAGATGTGGTCCTTATATGGGAGCTATAACCAATTATGGGCCGATCTTCATGAAATTCCCTACAGCTATTTTCATGTGCATGGGGATTATTCAGGTTGAATTTCTACCTGATACCGATATAAATAAGATATTTAAGTATATTTAAATGATT
Organism: Calliphora vomitoria; assembly: GCA_942486065.2. Classification (NCBI taxonomy): domain Eukaryota; kingdom Metazoa; phylum Arthropoda; class Insecta; order Diptera; family Calliphoridae; genus Calliphora; species Calliphora vomitoria. Next base: position 104,505,484 of record OW818029.2, read on the forward strand.
TTCGGAAGTAAACTTTATATGAGGGCTATGGTCAAATAGTGCCCGATCCAAAAAAAAATTGGTCTCGCGATTTCTGTTTACACGAAACTTAGTTGTGCTGAATTTTGTATGGATACTGCAATTCTATGGGCATTTATATACCATAGCACCATATTTCGGGAAGAAATTACGGACCGATTCTTTTCATTTTCAACAGAATTTGTCCTTTTATCATATAAACAATGTGTGCAAAATTTCATGGTATTCTCTGCAATGGATTTACCAAAAATCAGAAAAAAACATGTGAAAATGATCAAAATTTTTGGAGGTTGTCTTACATTTTGATCCATAACTCTGGTTCTACCAATTCGATTTTGCTGATTTTCAATTCAAAACTGCTTAGAAAAATTATAAACATTTTGGTATACATTTCATTAATTTTGCTTATGTATTTTGGACGTGAGAGTGTTTTACACAGACAGACGGACAGACAGACGGACATTGCTCAATCGACTTAGAATTTCATAATATATAAGTATATATATTATATACTTTGTTTGGTCTCAGATAAATATATCCCAATGTTACACACGGAATGACAAACTTATATATACCCTCTTTCACCACTTGTGGTGGAGGGTGTAAAAAATTTGGAAAAATTAAAAAAAAAGAAAATGAATTGGTCTATATTTACATTAACATCATTAAAAATTCAATAAAAAAGTTTTTATCTAATTTTGTTTTCCTTTAAAAGTGTTGCCCCTTTTTATAGCCAAAATCACCTTTTTGTGCGACTTTTGCTTCAAGAATCCCCTTTTTATGCGACTTTTCAAAATTTTCCACCGGTAACGCTGTTCGTAACGTTTCACAACCAGCTACGAAACGTTCTACTTTTATTTACGAAAAGGCTCGTTGGGCTGAGCTCAACGACTTTTTTCGGCATTTAAATTGGAACCTCTGTTTCATGGACAATAATATCAATGCCATGGCGAAAATGGTCGAAAATATAATTATGATGGTGATGAAAACCTTCATTCCTACAAAGCCAATTTCGATTAAATCTATGGAAAAGTCCTGGTTTAATCAGAAGGGCAAAACTGCAATCAGATCCAGAGAGGAAGCGTTCAGAATCTGGCGTGTTAATGAAAATACCGAAACTGAATCGCTGCGCAAAAGGGCGAGATCTTCGTGTGCCAAAGTGCTGAGATGTGAAAAATCTCTTCACGAGCAACGCCTCCGAGCTAAAGTTTTTTCTCAATACAAGCAAGTCTCCTGGACCGGATGGTATACCAGCACTGGTCTTGAAGCAGTGTTCTTCGACGCTAGCCCGTCCGTTATCAAACCTTTTCAGCATATTATACCGTGCCGGAGAATTTCCTATATGTTGGAAGTTTGCTAATGTAACGCCAATTCCAAAAAAGGGAGAGGCAAACAACCCTGAAAATTATCGCCCAATAGCAAATTGTTCTGCACTTTCCAAAGTTATTGAGAGTATGGTTAACCACCATCTTGTGAAATATCTAGAGTCGAACCGGCAGTACGGCTTTCGTAGAGGACGCTTTACGGGGGACTTGCTTGCCTTCCTATCGGAAAAATGGTGCCGTTCCACTCACCGTTTTGGCCAAAGTGAAGTGGTGGCTCTAGATATTTCTATGGCGTTCGATAGGGTGTGGCATGGTACGCTCTTATCGAAACTTATTGCTTTTAGTGTCGGTAATGACTTCTCTCGATTTATATCGAGCTTTCTCAGAGATCGCACTATACGAGTTGTTGTAAATAGGATCTCATCAAATGAGTTCAAGATTCAGGGGTACCGCAAGACTCCGTTCTTTCTCCTACTCTATTCCTTATTTTTCTAAATGACCTTCTAAGTCAAACTTCCAACCCTATCTATTATTTTGCAGATGACAGCAACATTTGCCATTCATATTCATTCAACTATAGGCCAAGCCTTTCGGAGATTGGGGCAATGAGGCAAAACACTTAACCAAGATCTTGAGACAATCTCTGAATAGGGTTATGCGAACAGAGTCGTTTTGAATGCACGTTAGACTCAATGTTGTATGTTAACACATAAACGCAGGACAGATCATGTTACTTCATCTGTTGCTATGGGTGGTGTAAATATTAAGGAATCAGAAGCTCACGATGTTCTAGGCATGAAAATTCAGTGTGATGTTCTCTGGACAAAACACATTTTTCAAGTGTCGAAAGAAGCATTCAAGTGCCTCGGTTTTCTAAGAAGGTGTAAGAAATACTTCACTTCATCTGATCTCCTTACTATTTACACCACTTATATCCGACCCAAAATGGAATATAACTCTCATGTATGGGCAGGTGCTTCGAAGTCTATTTTGGAGTTACTTGACCGCGTATAGGAGAGGGCGAAGGTTCTTATCGGTGACAGTAGGGTATCCAGCTCTATTGATTCTCTGGAGCATCGTCGCAATGTGGTTTGTGTTTCACTGTTCTATCGACACTATAATGGAATGTGTTCTGATGAAATTAGGGAACTCGTTCCCGAAACCCTTAGTTTTTTACGAAATTCGCGTTCATCATCGGGGGCTCATCCATTCGTGGTCGATTGGTCAGTGGATCGCACAACACACTACAGGGAAAATTCGTTTTTTAGCCGTACCGTCCGTATGTGGAATAAGCTTCCTCTCGAAGTATTTCTTTCTATTTCAATGTAGGAAAATTTAAATCAAATATTCACAAACACTACTCCCTCTATCCTCCTTCCCATAACCTATTTTCCTAGTTCCAACACAATGCATTGCATGAGTAGGGGTAATCCCCTGAGTGCTGGTGCAAGTAAAAAAAAAAAGGAAATAAGCCATCATTTTTAAAAGGTAAAAACGTAACAATATAGTCATGTTATACGTAGTATACCTATGAAATTGTAACATATTATGTAAATTATCGATTTGCATTAAATCCGAAAATCGCATATATTGTTGGTTATGATATTTTCGATGTACAGGGTCAATATATTTGTAAGCTATAAAAGTATTATTTATGAAAAATTACCTTTCTGAAACAATAAGCCAATGAGAAAGATGCAGTTTTTATTGCTCTTGAGTTTATGTACCAAAGAGCGCAGTTCATGTTTATCATGGTAATTATATGATAATATGCAATTGTATGCCACAAGGGGTACCCTGTAAAAAGAAAAAAGGTTTTTTAAAAGACTATTTAATTTCCAACTTAAACCTATATTCTTTTAATTACTATATTTTCTTGACGCTTATTTATTTGGATTAAAAATGTTATCCATTCCATAAATAATCTCTTAAAATTTGTTTTTAGATTTTGTTCATATTATGCACTATTAAGATGATCATATAAGCACAAATAAAATAACTTTTATTCGAATAACATGCAAACACAAATAATTGACAATCTTAGTCATAGTATATAACGTTCTTAAAATATTAAACGAAGTTTTATTCAATAACATTTTCCAGTAATATAGGGAGACTCTATAATAGACCGTACCTCAAAATAAAATTCCCGTACACTCCTAATATAAAGTGTTTCTGCAATGCAGTTACGAAAAAATTTGATTTATGATGGAACGCTGTACTCTATAGATATTGTTGTCAGAAGTGAGATTACAAAATTCCAGGAGCTAAAAGTGGAAAAACTCAAGAAAGAATTATGTAAGTTAGAGCTACCAACACCAGGTAATAAGAACGGACGCATAGATGAATTCAAGCCGCGTGATATTGATATCGGAACTTATGAATTTGAGTATTAAAATAAATCGAGGTCTGTTCCCCTGCCACAACAAGCACCATGGATTTAAGAACAATGTTTGCTGCTATGATCTTAACGGAAAAACTAGTACATTCGAATTCTAGAGCTTTCGATGTTAATTTTAGCAGCTTAAACATTTAGTGCTGCCATACTTACTAACAATGCTAATAACTGCATGCTTCTGATGGACGTGTTTATAAACATGATGAATGTTGCAGGCAGTCGTTACAGATCGTTAAATTCAAATCGCTATTGCACATTCGTAACACTGCCCCCCACTTAAGCCTGTTCGTCCCGAATAGGCACAGATTTACCTTTCCAGTAGTCAGCTAGTCATTTCAGATATTCAAGCTTAATTCTCGATATCGGTCTTCAACATTTCCGTATTCTATAGACCATGTCATCCAACCTCTTAACCATCCTATGTGGTCCATTCCAGTGATTCTCTAGTTTGGAAGACAAACCTTTAACACGTTGTGGGCTATATCTGGTTTCCATTTGGTGGTTGGTCATTTTAATTCGTCTCCGAACGAATTCATGCATTTCTTTGGCGAATTCATAGGCAGTATCTTCCTCACAACTTTTCACCGCCTCTGCTGAAGCACATTCACCCAACCTGGAACTCGGCTTGATGACCTTTTCACATCGGGAAAACAAAGCACTCCAACAGGAACTACTTTGTCGTTGTACCGTTCAACGAGTGCCTCCATCGTTACATGACCACTTTTCACATCTGCTGGTTTCAACACCCATAAGTCATTCTCTACACAATCCTCCTCTTCCTCACCGGCCCATACCAAATCCTCTGACTGCGGTGGCAACTTTTGGTGCTCAACTAATACTAGCCTTCTTACTTGAGACTTGCTCTCATATCCAACGTCAAGGGGTATTTTACCATTTCGTCAATTCATGACTTTTTGTCCCAAATCTAAAGTAATGCTGTGGCTAATCATGAAGTCTGCACCAATGATTACTTCATCCACAATATCGGCAACAACAAAGACATAATTTACGCTAATGCCACCAATAGTTAGTATCACATTAACTTTACCATGGACAGTGGCAGGCTCTTCAGTAGCGGTGCGTAGACTTACATTGCAAATTCGTTCAATTGCTTTCTTTACTAAATCTGATCTGATGATAGACTGCGACGCTCCCGTGTCCATTGTGGCATTATATTGTTATTTTCCTGCCTCCATTGTAAGGATGTGCTTCTGTCCGTTGATATACCCACTAGCAGTAAGATTATTATTTTCATGCTGCATTACTGATATGGAGAATGGGCCGTCAGGTGTCTGATTCTGTTCCTTAGTGCTAGCTCGTTTTAAAGGTGATTGTTGTAATGCTTGTTGATTCGTTGTTTCTTGGCGGTGAAACATATCTGGTTCGCTTTCTTGGTACTCTACAGTTTCGCTGAATGTGACCAATTTTACCACTGTTATAACATTTAACTTTGGATTTACTTTGTTTCTTACTTAAAGCCTTTAAAACTACCTCTATCAATTCCTTTAATTCGCAAATGATGGTTTAGGTGTAGCACAAACTACATGTTTTATTTCAGGATCGCGAATGCCATTAACAAATGCCTTGATATGGTCCAAATATGGGTGGTTTTCCCCTGGATAAGTGAGCTGTAGCAAACTCTCGATTTCCATCGCAAAATCTTGTAGAGTCTCATTGGCCTTCTGCAGTCTGCCACGCAATTCCATTAGGTATAATTCTCTTTTATGTTTGCCACCGTACTTACGTTGTAGTGCCTCCATTATTTCATCATAACAATTTCTGTTGCTCGCTGGCACACTTTCAAGAAATACCGCTGCGTTTCTTTTTAAGGCCAAAATCAACTCGATAGCTTTTTCTTCGTTGTTCCACATGGAACTTGAACACATTAAATGGTGTGGTGCCATGCAGTTTTTGATCGACACCATTCTCTAAATCTGACACTTTCTTGTCAATACCATCCACTCTGGTGTTAAAAACTTCAGACATTTCCTGCATTTTCTCGTCTGCGACTCTACATAATTCTTGAAATTTCGCTTCCATTTCAGCCAGGAGTTCAGCTAATAATTTCTCTTTGTTTTCTTTAGACTTTTCTTGAACTTCAGCTAACAGCTTCTCATTGTTGACTCTAGAAGTTTCTTGAACTTCAGTTTTAACTTCAGAGAGAAGTTTCTCGTTGCTGGCTTTAGAAGTTTCTTGAACTTCATTAAATTTTTCCATCATATCAGCAAACATTGTGCTTAAATCCATGCTGCTTGTGTTTGCACGGGTAGAAACTTCCATTTCTTCTTTATGCCGCTTGAATTCATCTATGAGCCTCTTTTGTAATTCTGCTTAGTTACCTGCTGCTGGTAGCTCCAACTTACTCAATTCTTTCTTGAGTTGTTCAACTTTTAGTTCTTCAAACTTCATGCTTATTATTTTGCAATCCCAGTTCTGACACCAATTGTTACGTTTTTACCTTTTTTAAACTTTGGTTTATTTCTTTAAATAAACCGGATACTTTTAATAGCAAATAAAAGCGTTTTAGTAGTTTAAAATTGTAACAAGTCTTTATTTATTTAAAATGTACAACAACAACAGTTCAAATAGTAACTCAGTGTCTTTATCAATTCGCAGAAATGCACACACACTTTATAATGTACAAATTTAAATGTACAAGGCTGTTGATGTTAACTCTAACAGCGCCTATGACCAACTCACTCACGACTGCAACCTCTGCCACTATTTATACTCACGCCATCTTTCCTGAATCTTCTACAATGATCTTAACGAACAAACTAGTACATTTGAATTCTAGTGCTTTCAATGTTAATGTTAACCAGTGTTTGTATTGCTTGCTTAAAATTAACAAAAGCACCTAAAAAAATGCTTTACTTACAGTTTTTCAGCAATTACGTCCAAGCTATAACAAACAGTAAAAGTCAAAAAATAAAAAAATGCTTATTAACTTATAGTGGTGTTATCTGCTTGCGCAGCCAGTCACAGCATTAAAATTCACAAATGCTGAAATGCTGTGAGCAGTTCAGTATTTTTGTTTTTTCCTATGATTTTGCTCTGCTTTTTGCTGCGCTCTTTCACTTACAAACAACTGCTTAATGTTTTTCTTAATGTTCATAAATAATGTATGTATGTAACATTTCAAAGAGAATGGTGCAAACTCACAGTTAATTTCTGAACATTAAAAAAATCTTAAGCAGTTGTTTGTAAGAGCGCAGCAAAAAGCAGAGCAAAAACATAGGAAAAAACAAAAATACTGAACTGCTCACAGTATTTCAGCATTTGCGAATTTCATCGCTGTGACTGGCTGCGCAAGCAGATAACATCTCACTGTACCACTATAAGCTAATAAGCATTTTTTTTATTTTTTGACTTTGCTGTTTGACTTTGCTTGTTTATTATCTCGTAGTTGTAGTTAAGCAAATAAGTAAAACTGAAACACAGTGAAGCAAAAACAAACTCTGATGTTAACAGCTTAAACATTTAGTTTTGCCATACTTTCAAATAATGATCAACTCAATGCTTTTATTCAATGTTGTGTGTTTCACAGCTATGTTAACCCATTTTTCGCCGACCGGTGATTTTAATTACCAGCACTTTTATTATTCATAACTGACAGATAAAAAGTTTTTTATTCAATATAATTTTATTTATCAATTATTTAGGGTCTTATTTATTTATTTATTTATTATATACTCATTTTATTTCCTTACGTAGCATAAACTATTTATATTGCGGCTTTTAGAAATTAGTAAATAAAGGTCATCAAATATATAGAAATAATTTAACCAAGATCCTATAAAATCTAACAACTATGTTTATATTTATAAAATTAAATATTTACTTTTCTGTTTCACGATATTTAATGTACACGTATCATCTAAAATTGCATGATGAATATTGTGGTGATTATAGTAACCATTGGCGAAAAACATATGTCTTTAATGTGGTTTATGAACATGCGTTTACAATGTAAACTTTACATATGTTTTGTCATCAAAAACAGAAGCAACCGAGACCAAATAACGGTTTGGACAATATATGCACAGTTCGATCGATGAGGCACGCCGCGGCGTTTGATTGGATATTGAATGGCTATCTATTCCACAATATGAAAACTATTGAAGCCAAAGTGTTCCAATTGTGTAAAAGCCATGACAATTGAAGAACGGTGCCACTTTTTGGAAGGCATTCGAGCAAAATATATATAAGCAATAAGCCCATTTGTTTCGGCTTCAATTCGTGGGTGGCTTCATCAGATGGAAATATGATTTGCTGTATGCCTTATCCTAGTTCTCAGGAACTGTATAGCATAGAAATTGAACTCACGGAGCTCACGTGGTCTTGAGTTTGCTAAAAAAATGTGCAGCAGCCAAAAATTTTAGTATTTTGACAATGTAATATAAAACTACCGTATAAGTGTTATAGGCAAAATATTTTTTTGGTGGACTATTTTTCTAATGCTGTAGACTCAGCTGTTGTAAATGTCTGGAAGTTGCACAGTCTTTTGTGCAGAATTGCAAAAGCTACAGGAAAAATGCAACTGGAATTTCGGTCAGAAATTGCTAGAGTTCTTCTTTGCGAGAATACAGACGTGCAGGAAATGAAAGCAAAGTGGCCAAGAAAAAACCTCACAAAAGACATGCAACACACCATTCTAAAGCATGAATAAGGTTTAAAGAATATGATGCAAGCAATGCCAAAGCCACACTCTATTTATTGTGTAAGAAGTGGTACGTGCACTTACATACAAAATGTTTTAAAGTTTGCCATAAGTAATTTATATCATTAAAAAAAATGTTTTTTTGGTACCTTTAAGATATACCATCCTTGCATACATATTCCGCCGATGGTGACTATAATTACCACCAATTTTCTAAAAAACTAGAAAACCCACTGTCTCCAAAGTTTGGAATTTTCTTAATTAGCATAAAAATAGGTTTAATATAAAATTTTAGGAAAATCGGTCAACGGGAACTTGGTGCGGCGAAAAATGGGTTAATGCAACTTTAAACAACCGTTAAACCGTTATATTTGAATTCAAGTACAATTTCGTAACATTATTTATTTATTTTTAATATTAAGGTGTTTTAAATTACACTTTAATACTGCACGCGGCAAATAAAACTATACATAAACATATGTATGTAAATTTTAATAGTTTAACATTTATTTTCCCAATTTTTAACATACTTATGTACATAGTTTCAACCAAAGTATAACGTTTCAACTACGAGAACTTGTCAAAGATACATTTACATATTTTGTTTCCGTTCAAAGTTTATTAACAAATTACTTTGTTTAATTTTGTTGTGTATGGTCAAGGTTAATTTCAAGAATACTCAAAAATAACACTAATAAAGAATAAATGGATGTAAAACCTTTTATTGTTAATTACCAATTCAATAAATAACAACCAATACAAATCAAAATGAATACAACTGGAGAAGACGAAAATATCAACACACCCAAAATGGATGTCATTGAAATAAGGGAGGTTCTTCGACCTTCCACTATTTCTGTCGCTTTATGATGGCAACGACAAATTACTTTTGGATGCATTATTAGATTTTGAAAGGAAAATGGAAATAAAAACAACATAATTGGTCAATTCACAAGGTCTCTTATCAGTCATATTGTCATAATGTCCTAATATATCACGACTCGGCGACTCGGCTTAACCGACTTTTAGACATTCGGCGTTGGTCTCTGCTGGTTCATTACGATAACACAATAAACATAGCATTGAAAGTAGTAATATTTTAGGACATTTTTTGCTTGAAAAGCTATAAAAACCATTGTGAAATATTAGGACATTATGACAATATGACATGATAAGAGACCTTGTGAATTGACCAAATATATATTTATTCACTGTCTTTTAAAAGATGAATACAAAGCAATAATTATTGCATATGAATGTTTTGTTATTTCTTTTTAAAAAAGAAATAAATGGTTTAATTTAGAGTTTCCAATTCGGTTTTAAGGCCTAAAACCGAAACCGACAATAATTCTTCGGTTTTTACTTTTAATCTATTTTCACTAAAAAAATTAAAAATTTAGAAATGAGAAACAAACTTTTTCATCCAATTATTCATCCAATATCTCTAAAAACAGATCGGTAAAAATATCTTAATATCTTTCAGATGATGTAGCAGGCTACCTTTCGTTGGCTAGGCAAGGGAAGCTGTTAATAGAGCATAACACAACATATTGATCTACGAGTATCTCCTGACAATTAAATGCCTGTTTATTTTTTTAAATTAAAAAAAAAAATTTTGTAACAAAGTCCTAGTTATTTTCAAATATCCGATAAAAGTAGGGAGTACTAGCTGACCCAGTGCGCTTCGCCACCCCAATTGGAAGATAGAAATAGTACTATTAAGTCTCCCTTTGTAAACTAATACTAATTCTTTAGTTTCGTGTTTATTGTTTCATTGTAATGTGGATTCTAGCGAAACGTATTATAAGAATAAAAAAGTACCATAAAGACCCACATTTTCTAATTCTATTCAGCATCATTAATGTCAAATTTCGTATTTCTGTGTCCATTATTATAGAAAATACAAAAGAATAATTTGTGACTAATTTTTAGGCTTATTATTATAATATACTAGCTTGACCCGGTGCGCTTTGCTACCCCTGTCGTAGTCTATGTTGGAAATTTCAATAAAATCGATTCAGCCGTTTAGGCGTGATGCTCAAACAAACAAACAAACAAATAAACAAACAAACTTACAAAGACATTTATATATTTATATAGATTCAAAAAGTACCTTTACAATAAAGAAGTAGTATCATTAATTATCCCTTTTGAATTCGCATTCACTAAACCATGAATGCTTAATTTCGTGTTTCTAGGTCCATGGTTATAAAAGATTCAAAAAGTACTATTAGTGGTAAAAAGTATCTCACCTTCGTGAGAAGGGTATATATAAGTTTGTCATTCCGTTTGTAATTTCCACAATATAATTCTCCGATCCTATAAAGTATATATATTCTGAATCCTTATAGATAGCGGAGTCGATTAAGCCATGTCCGTCTGTCTGTTGAAATCAATTTTCTGAAGACCCCAGATATCTTCGGGATCCAAATCTTAAATAATTCTGTCAGACATGCTTTCGAGAAGTTTGCTATTTAAAATCAGCAAAATCGGTCCACAAATGGCTGAGATATAAGGAAAAAATCAGGACAACCTCGATTTTTTACCTATTTTTTTACCTATATCTGGATTACTAAGTCATTAATATAGACCTACAACGGGTCAAAATCGGGAAAAATATTTTAACCAGATTTTTTTCACCAAAAGTTTTTTTCGCTAAATATTAAAAAAAAAATTTTAAATTTAAAAAAAAAAAATTTTAGATTTTAAAAAAATTTTTTCCAAAAAAAATGAAAAAAAACAACTAGAAAAAAAAAATTTTGTTTTGTATTTAAAATTTTTATTTTGAAGTATATTTTGGTGAAGGGTATATAAGATTCGAAGATTCGTCCCAGCCGAATTTATCTCTCTTACTTGTTATATTCTAGCTCAGTCAGGATCATGTGTTTAATTTCCTGCTTATAGGTTCATTATTATAGAAATTTCAATAATGGTTTTTGTTACCTCAATATCATTATTTTTTTATCCTTGATTCTTGCTTTACTCAGAAGCATAATCAATCAACTATTATGTATATAAGTAATATTATTTAATATAATAAAAAGTACCATTAGAAGAAAAAGTAACAATTTTCCACACTTAAACCGCCGTCGAGTTTGAAATTTCAAAGTAGTTTTCTGATTCTAGGTTCAATATTAAAGAAAATCTAAAAAGTACTATTAGAAGAACGAAAAATACTCCTTAGATTGGTTCAGTATTCCATTTTTGGTATCATAATACAATTGAGCACCCTATTCTTGATTATTTCTTTACTGAGAAGCATATAAGCCAACTTCAATGTATATAAACTAACTAATTTAATATATTAAAAGGAACCATTAGAAGAAAAAGTACCAATTTTCCTTTATCGTTTTGAACACCCGTCTAGTTTTTTATTATTAGTATTATTATTATTATTATTGTTATTATTATTATTATTATTATTATTATCATTATCATTATTATTATTATTATTATTATTATTATTATATTATTATTATTATTATTATTATTATTATTATTATTATTATTATTATTATTATTATTATTATTATTATTATTATTATTATTATTATATTATTATTATTATTATTATTATTATTATTATTATTATTATTATTATTATTATTATTATTATTATTATTATTATTATTATTATTATTATTATTATTATTATTATTATTATTATTATTATTATTATTATTATTATTATTATTATTATTATTATTATTATTATTATTATTATTATTATTATTATTATTATTATTATTATTATTATTATTATTATTATTATTATTATTATTATTATTATTATTATTATTATTATTATTATTATTATTATTATTATTATTATTATTATTATTATTATTATTATTATTATTATTATTATTATTATTATTATTATTATTATTATTATTATTATTATTATTATTATTATTATTATTATTATTATTATTATTATTATTATTATTATTATTATTATTATTATTATTATTATTATTATTATTATTATTATTATTATTATTATTATTATTATTATTATTATTATTATTATTATTATTATTATTATTATTATTATTATTATTATTATTATATTATTATTATTATTATTATTATTATTATTATTATTATTATTATTATTATTATTATTATTATTATTATTATTATTATTATTATTATTATTATTATTATTATTATTATTATTATTATTATTATTATTATTATTATTATTATTATTATTATATTATTATTATTATTATTATTATTATTATTATTATTATTATTATTATTATTATTATTATTATTATTATTATTATTATTATTATTATTATTATTATTATTATTATTATTATTATTATTATTATTATTATTATTATTATTATTATTATTATTATTATTATTATTATTATTATTATTATTATTATTATTATTATTATTATTATTATTATTATTATTATTATTATTATTATTATTATTATTATTATTATTATTATTATTATTATTATTATTATTATTATTATTATTATTATTATTATTATTATTATTATTATTATTATTATTATTATTATTATTATTATTATTATTATTATTATTATTATTATTATTATTATTATTATTATTATTATTATTATTATTATTATTATTATATTATTATTATTATTATTATTATTATTATTATTATTATTATTATTATTATTATTATTATTATTATTATTATTATTATTATTATTATTATTATTATTATTATTATTATTATTATTATTATTATTATTATTATTATTATTATTATTATTATTATTATTATTATTATTATTATTATTATTATTATTATTATTATTATTATTATTATTATTATTATTATTATATTATTATTATTATTATTATTATTATTATTATTATTATTATTATTATTATTATTATTATTATTATTATTATTATTATTATTATTATTATTATTATTATTATTATTATTATTATTATTATTATTATTATTATTATTATTATTATTATTATTATTATTATTATTATTATTATTATTATTATTATTATTATTATTATTATTATTATTATTATTATTATTATTATTATTATTATTATTATTATTATTATTATTATTATTATTATTATTATTATTATTATTATTATTATTATTATTATTATTATTATTATTATTATTATTATTATTATTATTATTATTATTATTATTATTATTATTATTATTATTATTATTATTATTATTATTATTATTATTATTATTATTATTATTATTATTATTATTATTATTATTATTATTATTATTATTATTATTATTATTATTATTATTATTATTATTATTATT